>MU134329.1:292412-374139 GCA_015039355.1 Ramaria rubella
AACCAGGGTACTGGGTTGCTCAACTTACAATGAGTATGTCGAACACCCTCTGGATTGGTTGTGTAGTGGGTGACCCTGCCCGCCGGGTGCAACGGCCACAGACATAACCCTCACAGCCCCCAGAGGCTGTTCAGTGGTCTTCTGGGGGAGAGATGCAGGAGCCGGAGGGACGAGGGGGGGGGGAAGTGGGAGATCAGGCCCATGTACCTGTCATCGCGGATCCAATCATAGCCAATCATACCATCCTGAGGACCTGGGTGACGGTCTGTTGCAGTTCTGTGCTCCGGTGATCTAGTCTAGTAAGTAACAAATACATATGATCTATGCTGAGTGACTGAGAGAGGGTCTCACAAGGCCATACATACCTTCCGGCGGTATGCCCCTGGATGCACCCGCATCCAGCGATCTCGGCGATAGGTGGCCACAACTGCGTGGTTGGCCTCCCGGGGGCTCCTTGCGCTGTCCTTTTCGTCCGAGTGCACCATGACTGTGTTGTTGCACGAATTCCACCGGTGGTCCTCAGTCCTGGAGAGGGCGTCCCTCGATATGCTCGCCCACTCTGTGGGCGACCTGGTGATTCTCGAACAGGGGGGGGACCAGCTCAATGCCTTCTTAGAAGTTGTGGAACAGGTGTGTGGTCTGGAACTCACCCTGGCAGCAGACGGGCAAGCCACTGAAACTCACACGTGCAGGTGAAGCATCTAGGAGTGTTCGACGGTGAAGAAGGGGCGACCGTGCGCACCAACCTGATCACTCTCCAAGGCGCTGTCCGCCAGGCTCATGAACAGGCTGTGAAATCCTGCCACCAAGGTTTCCCCACCATCGTCGCCCCAGAGTCAGACCCAGGGCGGCCATGGCCACAGGGGCGCCCCCGTTTGCTCTTCGACGTGGACTGGCTGTGATGGGTGTACCCGTTGCGGGGGCCAACGTGGATTGCACACTTTCTGTGAGTGGGTTGGATGACCGTGCGCAAACAACTTTTGACCCAGGGTCTGGCCACGCCGCAGGCCCCACCTGCATGCGCACGGGGGAGAAGGTTTGCAGCAGGGGGCCAAGGTGCGACGGGTGGCGAAGCACAGCCTTCTTCATACACCCGCCCCATGGCCACTTGGGATGACGCGAGCTTGGACAACATGCTCCAGGACCTCCACACCCCTTACCCCGCCGCCGGGATCAAAATGCTCTGCGGTCTACTGCAGGCCCAGGGAGGGCACATCTTGCGCAAGCGCCTCACAGCCTCACTTATGTGAATCCACACGGAGCAGCACATGTTCCAACGTACCCCGGTCCAGTGGCAGGTGTATTCCGTCCCTGGTCTGAATTTCCTGTGGCACCATGATGGGTGGCATGATAAGCTCAAGTGATATGCTCTCAATTCCACACATACCGATTGACTCACCCCTGTGCACCAGGACTCATTCAATGGCGGATCGTTGTCCATGGCTTCATCGACAGATACTTACACCTCATCACAGCCCTGCACGCATCGAACAACAATTGGGCAGACACGGTCCTCAAGGTGTTCCTCGAGGGAGCAGGGAAATACGCCGTCCCAGAACGTGTTTGAGGTGACCACGGTGGGGAGAATGTCAAGGTGGCAGAGTTTATGCGAGGCCTTCTCACTGGGGGCATGAGCAGATTTTTAGTGTCAAAAATGTGATAAAAAATGCTTTTTCCTTACAAATTATTCATTCACTGCTTCTGGTTGAAAAATCTCCCAAAAATGCTGCTTTTTTTATCAAGTTTTAGGACCTGAAAATATGGTACATACTTCACATGTCTAGGCATGGGAAATGGATGTAAAAATGTGAGAAATAATGAATTTAATCATTGATTTCATGCCACAAAAATGCAAGGACAATCTTGGTTTTCATTGATATTTTCAACAGAAAAGAACCAAATTTTATCCAAGATTTCATAGTAGAAAAAAGGTGAGAAAAATAGTAAAATATATGAGATTTTCATGAGATTTTTCAAAACTATTAGCCAATGAATAATCCAACATTTTTCTTTAGTTTTTGCAAGGAAAAACCTGATGGATAAATGTTTATCCCTTGGATAATCATTCACCCATAGGCAATATATAACAAGTTTTCTGAACCGAAAAGGCAATGAAAAAGTCAATGGATAAGAGTTTATCCCTTGGATAATCATTCACCCATAGGCAATATATAACAAATTTTCTGAACCAAAAAGGTAATGAAAAAGTCAATGGATAAGAGTTTATCCCTTGGATAATCATTCTGCCATGGGCAGAACATTTACCCCATATGGCAGAATGATTATCCAAGGGATAAAACTCTTATCCATTGACTTTTTCATTGCTTTTTCAGTTCAGAAAACTTGTTATATACTGCCTATGGGTGAATGATTATCCATTGGATAAACATTTATCCATCAGGTTTTTCCTTGCAAAAACTAAAGAAAAATGTTGGATTATTCATTGGCTAATAGTTTTTGAAAAATATCATGAAAATCTCATATATTTTACTATTTTTCTCACCTTTTTTCTACTATGAAATCTTGGATAAATTTAATTCTTTTCTGTTGAAAATGTCAATGAAAACCAAGATTGTCCTTGCATTTTGTGGCATGAAATCAATGAGTAAATTCATTATTTCTCACATTTTACATCCATTTCCCATGCCTAGAAATGTGAAGTATGTACCAGATTTTCAGGTCCTAAAACTTGATAAAAAAGCAGCATTTTTGGGAGATTTTTCAACCAGAACAGTGAATGAATAATCTGTAAGGAAAAAGCATTTTTATCACATTTTTTACACTAAAAATCTGCTCATGCCCCCAGTGTCTACCCAAACCGACGCAACATGTATTTATGGAGCAGGTGAGTCGGACCACATCGGGGCTTCAGACAGAATCACTGATAGTCCACGTGTGTCACGCAGGAGTGTCCACAACATTCGCATTGAACACTTGTGGGTGGATGTGGCTGCCCAGTTTGGCCACAAATGGAACAACTTTTTCTGCGCCCTAGAGCCTCACGGGGTTAAATGCGGCCAATAGCGCGCACATCTGGCTCCTGCACACGCTATTCCTGGATGATATCAATACAGAGGCCACCTTGTGGGTGGTGGGGTGGAATTGCCACTTAATCTCACTCCCGGATGGTCCATCACAAACACCAGTGGAACTTTATGGTTTCGGGATGGCACTTACTGGCGTTCGTGGGCACTGTTTGGACTCACACGAACATGAAAGAGTCTCAGAGTTGGAGGACGAAGACATGGATGCACAAACTTGGGGAGTCGACTGGGAAGCGCTCTTGGACCCCTGGTTTGTCGCCTCTCATGCGCACAACAATCCAGACGCTGCAAAGAAGTGGGCCCGTCCTTTGTGTGGAATGCCTGTCCAGGGTATGCCGGAGCTGAGTCATGTAGAGGTGGATCCCCCCCCCCCCAATCGTTCGTTCACCCGTTCGAACGAGAACTGAAGGAGTACGTACGTGTCTACGATCACACCAACCATGCTGAAATGCTGGCTGGGCGTTGAATCAACGGTTTGGCTTTCTGTTGCGTGCGGTACCCAGAGTTATTCTAGCACTTACCCCCAGACGGATAGCACATGGGGTGTCGTGGGGTACATGCACGGCAGAAACAAAGTTTTTGTATATCACGTGTAATTATAGTATGTGATAGCAACGATTACATTCGGGAACATGATCCGGGCTTGCGCTCCCATGGCTGCGAAGCCTGAAAGTCCCTCAAACCATAGTATACTCCCCTGCGTCTTGGAGTATCAAGTAGAGGAAGTAAATCCGGAGGCACTCAGGCTCATATGTGCCTTCCGAGGTCCCCCCGCATCGTTGAGGGCTTTGAGGAGAGGGTTTACATTGACGTAAATGGTGGCAGTGCACGTGGACCACGAGATATATGCGCCACCATACGATTGGGAAAGCTCATCCTAGCGGATGGCTGGGCCATCATGTGGGATGAGCTTTCCATGGGATTTTTGAGTGGGAAGGAACCAGTAGATCTGCGAGAGGTGTTGAGGGGTGCAGAGAGTTGTGCAGACAGACATACCTGGAGGGCGCTGACCTGTGGGAGCAAGGTAACAGAGCCTGTGGCAACAGCGTGAAATAGGTGGGCAACCCCACCAGGGTCTTCCAGGTGGGGGTTGTCTAGTGCGGCAGAGGAGACAAGACTCTGCATCAAGTTTTTCCGAGTGAAGGGGGTGATGTGTGGCAGGTCGTCAAGGAATGTGGAAAAAGAGGCACAGGGATCGAAGGCCCGGCCATTGAGGCTGGGGAATGGCTCAAACGCGGCTGTGGCGAGAGAGTTAACGTGATGGCGGAGTAGGGCGCTAACCTGATGGCCAGCGGTGATATGTGTGTCCCAGGCCTGGCACACGAACACCGGGGCACCACCCTCAAATTGGCAGATGTGCTGAGGGTTAGCGTAGGGTCAGCGGAGTACTGTGCAACACTTTGGGCGCGACCGACTCATGTTGAATAGTGTGTGATCGGATGACCCAGGGCGTAGGGGGATATTGAACCCGTGGGAGAATGTGGTCCATTCAGGGCTTGAGGTGGCTCACTGGCCCAGGTAAACAGCCTCGGTGAGCCTTTGCCGAAGGTTATCATGGATGCCCTGGTCGCGCACGCAATACGCAAGGAGCTGATCAAAGGCCGAAATAGGATGATGTCATGGTATTTAGGACAAAAAACTAAGGAACAGACTTACGGAGCAGTCGAGGACATCGGAGGTGAGTCCTAGGAGGTGGGGCACCCCGGTTAAGTCGTCATGGGGGGCCGCCACCCTGAGGGCCCTGAGACAGGCGTGGATCTCACTGGGGCAGCCAGACGATGGTTCAAATACGGGTAGGAAAGATTCCTCATGCAAAGAATCTAGAGAACCCTCAAGGAAAACCACACAGGTGGAGGGTGAGAACCACGCGGGGGGGTTGCCCAACCAAAGGAACGATGCGGCGACAAGGGCACCTGCCGTGACCAGGTGTTCCCATTGATCACCAGAGATGTCAGGGCCTCCTGAGATGTTTGGAGTTAGATAGCCATGATGCTCGATGAATAGGCTGGAGTTGGCAGTGTAAAGATCGAGCAGTCCTGTGAGAGTGGCACGTTCGAGGCCTCTCCCGACTGCACCTGGGCAATGCTGTGGTTGTGAGGATTGCCTGGGAGGGGGGTAAGGGGTCAGTGAGGGTTTAAATATGAAGGACTTACATACAGAACGTGCGCTCAAGGGAACCAAAGGTGAGCGTGTGCAGGGAGCGGTTATGGATGAGGCCGAGGATCCACTGGTCGAGCAAGGGAGGCAGGGCGTGAATGTGGGTGCCTACGAACCTCGCGGGCTGCGCGGCAAGGGCGTCTGACGACGTGCGCATGAGCGTGGTGAGGGCGGTGTGCCACTGATGCAGGGTGGACCAGCGTAAGGTGACGTCTGGGGGCCAGGGGCCAGGGGATGGGTTGTCCAAAAGGATGGGGGTTTGCGAGGAACCTTCCTCACGAAAGGGGTCAGGTTGGGCAAGCGTCAGGTGCCCATGCCAAGGAGACGTCACTGAGGTCAGGAGAGATCCGTTCTTTGGGGTAAGAGATCACCAGGGAGGGCGGTGCTGCAGGGAGTGGAGGGGACGATGGGGGGGGGGGGGCAGGGCGCGGCCCCCCAGACAAGGAAGGTGATTTCGCACGTTTGGTGGACAACGTGGGGGCGATGGAAGTGTTGAGGTCGCTGTCGTCAGGAAGGAGTTTGTCACAGCATGGGTCATCCAGGTCGGAGGAATTGTCCGCGGGGTGAGGCCACTCCGGTTCTTCCGCTGGGTCATCCGTCAGGAGGCCGTTATATACGCATATGTTAATGCAGGTGTGGCGGATGATTATGCCTGCGGGTTCAAGTTGGACAGTGAAGCCGGGGATTTTGCCCTCTGACACCAGGGTTAGAATTTGAACAAAATGGTGGTGGTGGTGCAGGTAAGATAAGACTTACGAATGCGCAGGATAGAGAGCCCATGGCCCTCTGGGCAGATGTCACGCGAAACACCAGGGAGACTGATGAGGTCGGCGAGTGTACAGAGGGTATTGTTGCGGAGGATGGGGCTAAGCGGCACCTTGGCATGCCTCGGCCGGACAGGGCCAGTCAGGAACACAAGGGGGCAGCTGTCCAATGAACCGGGAGGTGCACTGGGGACCGGGGGAAGCGTGCATGAGCGGCGCCGGATTGAAACCGTATTATGAAATCCCAGGCAAGTACGCTCAGGGGGGTACTGAGTTTCACGTCGTGGAATTCGGCTGTGAGGCCGTAAGCCTCCATCCGGGCATGGAACGTTGCAGCTCGCTGCAGGTAAAGCATCGGTTTGACGGTTTTTTTACAATAAGGGCGGCCGGGCAGGGGGGGGGGGTAGAGGTAGAGCGTGAAAGAGATTGTCGTGCGAGGGAGGTTGGGGAGGAGGAGATTGTGCGATCCGGAAGCATGGTTGGCGTTGGGGGCGAGCGGATGACCCGAGGTGGGACGCGAGGTTGAACGAGATAAAGGGGGACGTTCGGTGGTGGTGTGGGGAGGATGCCGCTGATGCCGTGCCACAGGCGGCGCTGCGGCGTTCGGGTTGTCAGTACTGGGGGATGGAGGTAGTTGGGAAGCGGGGGGTTAGGATTGGTTGAAATGAAGAGGTGGAGGGGGTGGGTTGGCCATTGCGGCTATTAATGAGGCGGCTGAGGAGATGGTAGAGGCAGGAGACATAGGGAGTGGCTGAATGGGGGGGGAGGGGTGGCATTCTGGGCAGGGGTTGTGAGGGAGAGTGGCGGGAGCATTCCATGTGGAGGTTGTTGGTGGACCCATTCCATAAAGGCAAGCCAGGTATTATTGGGAGCATCTTGGATATTAGTTGTGGGGGGAGGGGGTGCCATGGGAGCTGGTGTGAGCATGTATGGGGAGGCATTCTGTTAAATAATAATGGTGGGGGGACAAAAGGGGATCTGCAGGGCTGGGAGCGTCCGGGGTGTTGGTCCGCGTGGAGATGGGACTGTGCTAGGCTAGGGCATAATTGGGACGTGCTTACCGCAGGCAGGGTAGCACAATAGCGCAATAGTCTATTACAGTCTATTGCGCTATAGACTGCATTCCCTGGTCATATACGTAGGGTGGCGTAAGGGCATGGGAGGTCATAGGCATGGGAAGGGGGCACCGTGATGGGACACAGGCCACTATGGGCAGGGACCACAGGAGGACACATGGGGCCCATGGGGGCCCAAGGGTGATGGCCGCCTCAGGAGGGGTGGAGGTGGGTATGATGACTACACAGGCGAGGTGGACTCATCACCTTGGGGGAGACATAATGGCGTTATGGACGGGACGTAGGCTCATCATGGGAGTCCCATGGGCGCTAAGGTGAAAAGCTGTTCCATTGGCGGTCTTCTCCGTGTTCTGTTGGTTTGTGAGATTTTGCGATGATGATGCTTGTCATACGGGATTGGTGCCGATCCAGCGTGAGATACATTTATCACTGGTTCACCTCAGCTCACCTCCCTTTGGGTGACAAATGCAGGGTTGATTGATAATATTAGATAATACAACAGTTTATTCCCCCTCTCACTCCCCCACACCTGTAGTACCCACTTGCATCCCCTCTCACACTCTCTGCCCTTCCTTTCCCCACCCCAAACATCTTCATGATGGTCTGACTGGAATTAAGTGAGTAGCTGCAGTCTGTGCATATTTATATGTCAACTCACAGATCAATTAACATTTCCATCGGTGGGCAAGCCAAATAGCAGCTGGGACCTGGGTGGGGCTAGGGGTAGGGGAAAAGGATGGACCAAGAGGGGAGTAGATGGGGGAGCAGAAGAAGGAGTGGGCATGGCACCAGGTTGTATATATAGTGTTGACAGTCGCTCTGTACATGGCATGAATGGAAAGGATTCTTCTCTTAGCTTTGGAATCAAGCAGGTAGAAAATTGAAACACAAATATTTATTTTCCAACATGGTTATTGCCCACATAATTTAATATATCTCTTTCAGTTGGAAAGGAAGAAATTCAAAAAAAAAATAGATCTGAAATGAAAGCTTCCTACACTTTGTTTTAAGATTTTACATGGATGGGACATGGCTGGATGGGATAAGCCTAATATTGCAGGTGGTGCAACAGGCACATGTCAGTCTTCACTGAGGGTGAGGCTTGAGCTGTTCTGCCCATTCAAGAGTCAATTTGAAAGGTTGCTGCCACACATCACTGCTCCTGCTCTTTGTGGCAGGCTCAAAAGAGTCATAGACATTGTAGCACAGGTCAATTATTGTTTATGAAGATGAGATGAGGATATTGGCTTACACTTGGAAACTATCAACAGTTGCTTGAAAGCATACTCAGTGAAGATCAACACATGTCAGATCCTGTTGGATCCCAAGGAATTCCATTCATGATTCTGCCAGGCAAACAGGATGTCTCAGGATCCAATGTGTGTATCTGGACTATTCAGGAGACAGTTCTGCTTGTCATCCTACCCTTTCACATCCTTCATCCCCTCACAACTCTTCATGCAATGAACAGGGAAAAAATTAGTATATTTACCCTGCCCCATCCCCCAATTCCTCCCATCCATTTATCCTCCTCCACCTCTCCCATACTGTATAAATCTTCTGTAAATACACACAAGTCAGACCAAAAAAAATAGAGATAAATATGAAACTCACCCAGTCCTACCCAAGGCCCCAAACATTGAGTGATATAACAAGAGGGTGTGAAACAATACATGAACCATTGTTTTCTTTGTAGCCTCTGTGGCAGTCCTTAGAGGATTTTGATGATCAATGTAAACCTGAATGAGTGTGCCAGAAGATTAATCATTAAAATATAAGTTCACACCTGGTGTTTGGCAGTACGAGCAGGGTCCCCTTTGAGAGCAGCATACACAACCTTCACATCCCCATGGGTTGCTTTAATATTGATGTGGCAGAAGTCCGCAGCAAACAGGTACCTGACCTGAACATTGTTAGCTGCATATCATAAATAACTTGGTTACTTATGTGAGAGAATTGTCACAACCTGATACACCACTGCATCACTGGTGGGCTTAACCTTCTTGGGATTGGCATCAACTTGGTGTGCATTTGATAAACTTGCCCCAGTGGCTACCAGGGCATGTAGGGTTAGCAGCTATCCTAAAGTGCAGATGATGATTAAAGAGCAAACTCACCAGACATTGTAGGCAGCACAAAAGATGCCATAGGTATTGTGAACTTTCCACTATGAGGCCATGAAGTTCAGTTGAGTACAAAAAGGGGAAAGAAATAAAGAAATACATACAATGGATCTTCAAGCTACATAACAGGTATGCAGGATAACAAGACTCTAAACCAGGTCCAAGAAGTTGGACAACTTACTGAGGTGAGTGCAAGGGTTGGCTTTATATTTAAGGTCCTGCTGACTGAATCTTCTGTGTTCTCCAGGAAGTTGGGCACCAGGTAGGATGCAGCAGGAATGGTCATGTCAGTGGCAGTTGGTTTGACTTCTGAGAGAGCATTGCTGCCACAAGGTGGCAGAATGGCCATAGGGCCAGGATTAGTAAGTGATTGACCACCCCTGAGTGATAGCAGGAGCATCACAGTCTTGTCTGATTGAGTGAGGGGTCTGATATTTCAAGAGCAGATTCAGCAGGGGTAGGAAGAATAGGGACAGCCTGTTATGAACTGGATTTCTTCTCGTCGGATGTCAGAATTTGTCGAAATGTCAGAGTTCGGGATTGAAGTTGGAAATTGAGATGTACGGACATTGGCTTCAACTTACAGGTTGCGCCCTCTTGGATCCTTCGTGTCCTGGTATTTTGGAAGGTCGGAAGGTCGGAGGAGTCAGACAAGATCGGAGAGTCGGATAAGACTTAGAGGCAGAAGTGAGAAGTTATTGAGTCAAGGTGGGTCAATATTCGAACTGATTAACAAGTACATGGAGGAGTCATATATAACAAATTGATATAATCCGAATCGGAAAGATACGAATACGGAAATCTGAAACGGAGCGAATACAGGATCAGGGTGGGAGTAAATATGGACATAAGACCGAAGATGTAGATCTTTGATGAAAATGACTAAATATAGATGGGATGGAGATAAGCAAAAACAGGTGGAGGAAGTCGGAAATATGAATCGGAATATATTGGAGAAAAGCGGAAAAGCTGGGAATGAATCTGGGTTCTAACAGTATCTCCTCTTTAAGGCCGAGCCCTCAAGGCCTAAGATCAGTGTGGGAGGTTTGGTTTGGTTATTAAGCAAAACCCCTAATGTGATATATAAGAGTGATGGATGGGGCTCAACTTATCAGTTCCCTGATCTCCTTATCCCTACCCTCTTCTGAGCTAAAATGTCGATGCCACTGATTATCTCGCTTGAGGACCTGAATTCCGAAGATGATTCAGAGTCAGGGGACCGATTTAGAGGCACAGATTTGCGAGATTTTGGAGTTGCAAAAGAAGCAGTGAAGAAATTGGAGCGGAGAAGGTCAGAGCGGAAAAAGGCGGAAAAGGAGGAGAGGAAGGCCAACCAGAAATCAGAGGAAAAATCTCGGGGAAGGAAAAGCGATGTGGTGGATAGAACCATTGCCTGTAGGAGGGTTCATGAATCTGTGATTAACTGGGTCGGACACAAACAGTATCGTTGTGTGGGATGTCGTGTTTGGGATATTTTTTGTTCACCGATAGGGGAGGGAGCGAATGTGACATGCGATGAATGCACAAAGGATAGGAGGACGTGCCGTCAACCAGGAACATCGGGATTTGGGGAAGAAGTCACGAAAGGCGTGGATATGGGTGAGGAAGGAACAGTGGAGTTGCTGGTGAAGGAAATCTGAGAGTTGCGGAAGTCTGTCGATCATCACGTGAGTTCCATGCGGACTCATTCTGAGGAGACGCAGATTCTCACCACATGGGTACAAAGGATGGTTCAGCACCAGGAGTGGGAATTAGAAGTGAGGATGGAGGAAATGGAAAGGGATGAAATATGGGAAATGGAATTGGAAAATTGAATCGGGATTTGAGTGGAATTTCTTGGAACAGAGGGAAATGTAATTAGGGACTTGAACATAAAATGTAGGAAAAATTGGAAAAATTGGAAAAAGAAAGAAAAGTTAAGGAAGAGTCGGACCAGGTTTGTCAGGATATTTGTGATGAAAGTCTTCAACGATTTCTGAAGTGTTGCCTAATTATGTAGCGGGAATCCACAAGGTTTCTTCATCGGTGCCTTGATAACCCATCCAGCGTACTAAGTATTGTATCTTGCAACGTCGGCGATTGTCTATCTTGGAGTCCAGAATTTTGTCAATTTCATATTCAAGTTCACCTTCGATAATAACTGGTGGAGGTGGAGGCTGTATTCGGTTCAGGATTGCGTTTGGAGTCGGGGGTTCTAGCATGGAAACGTGGAAAGATGGATGAACAGCGCGCATACTGTCAGGTAGTTGGAGAATAAAGGCTCTATTACTGGTACCTGCAGGTGCGATGATATCAAAAGGTCCAAGGTATTTTTTGGTGAGCTTCTTTGAAGGTTGGGTTGTGCAGAAAAATTCGGCTTTGATGAAGACTTTGTCGCCTACTTTGAAGTCCGGAGCTGGAGAACATTTCTTGTTCGTGGGTTCCTCATATCGGGATTGCGCATTGGAAATTCTCTTTTGGAGTTCCTGGTGGAGTTCATCTAAGTTGATTGCAAAATCTTTCGCACGGGATGAAACGAGATCGTGTTCGGGATGGACGGAAATGTGGGATTGTAACCTTTGTTAGCGAAGAATGGAGAGACTCCTGTTGTCGCGTTCGGAGCATTTGTTATAGGCGAATTCTGCGATTGGAAGAAGTTCAGCCCAATTGTCTTGTTGATAGTTACAATAAATGCGAAGGTATTGCTCAAGAGGTCTGATTCGTTCGGTTTGTCCATTGCCTTTGGGGTGATATCCGGAGGTGAAATGGAGATTCATGTCTAGTGCCTTTCCGAGTGTGCAGAAAAAACAAGACACGAATTCAGAACCTCGATCAGAGGTGACATGAGTCAGAACACCGTGCTTGGAGAAGATGTGGGAGAACGAAAAGCTGAGCAAGCATCGGAGAAGTGATCGTCGTGACTGTTTGGAATGAATATCGCTTGTTTCATGAGTCTGTCAATGATAACGAGGATGCTGTCAAAACCCGATGAAAGCGGAAGCGGCTCAATGAAATCCAAGGATATGGAATTCCACAGTCTTGGCGGAATTGGTAAATGCTTAAGGAATCCATAAGGCCAGTGTCATTGGGATTTTGATCGCATACATGTTGTACAGGATTTGACATAAGAGATAACGAAGTCTCGGAGTTTCGGCCATGTATATTCACGTCGGATGTTGCTGAGTGTCTTGTTTTGTCCAAAATGTCTGGAGATTTGGTGATCATGCAGATATTGTAGAATGCGGAGTTGGAGGTCATTAACATCGGGAACATAGATTTGGTTGTCGATTCGGAGGAGTCCTTGAGGATTGACTGACCATCGGGGTGTCGGAGGATTTGTGGGATAGTCAGAAATTGCGGGATCGGAGATGGATTGTTGGATTTCTTCATGGAGTTTCTCGAAGTCCATGATGGTAACTGCGCGGAGAATTGTGATGTTAAGGGATGTGGCTTGGAGGGACGATGACAGCTGTTCATTAGTGAAAACCGGGCGGAAATTGTGTGGGTTAATGCTGGCATAGTTGCTACTCCCCTCTTTAGGATAGACGTCCCATCGTCTAGTTAAAGAGTCGGGTTTTGTTCCGAGTTTCCTGGGTCGGAATCGGATAACGAGGTTGAACTGACATAGGTATTCTGACCATTGTACTTGTCGTCGGGTTAGAAGCTTAGTGGTGGCAAAATATTTGAGGTTCTTGTGGTCGGTTACAATGTCAATGGTGGAACCGGAACCTTCGAGGTAGTGTCGCAAATCTTGAAAGCTTAGAAAATAGCGAGTAATTCTCTGTTGTGGACATCATAGTTTAATTCTGGGGCAGTAAAAGTTCTGGAATGAAAAGCTACAGGGTGAATTTTGCCATCTTCCGGAGAAATGATAGAGAGGATTGCTGCTAGGGCATAGTCTGAAGCATCAGTTTCCACAATGAGTTGACAATCGGGAATCCAGTGCGTAAGGATCGGAGCTGTGGTGAAGGCTTTCTTAAGTGTTTCAAATGATTTCCGACACTCATCAGAGAAGTTCCACTTTACGGTTTTCTGAGTGAGTTGGGTAAGCGGAATTGCGATGTCAGAGTAATTATGAATGAAGCATCGGTAAAAGTTTGCAAAGCCTAGGAAGGATTGGATACCTTTTACTTTTCAGGGTTTGGGCCATTCTTGGATTACTTTGATTTTATCGTCTGCCATTGAAAGTCCTTCCGGAGAGAGTATGTATCCAAGATATTCCACTGTTGTCTTGTGGAAGTCACATTTGTCGGATCTTGCATAAAGTCTGTTTTTTCGGAGACATTGGAGGACTTCGCGAACATGTTCTTCATGTTCTTCCAGCTTGTTGGAGTAAACTAAGATGTCATCCAAATAGATGAGGACTGAAACGTCAAGCATGTTACTGAATATGTTGTTCACGAATCACTGAAAAGTGGCTGGTGTGTTAGTGAGACCGAAGGGCATAACACACCATTCAAAGGAACTGTATCGGGTCCTGAATGTGGTTTTCCACTCGTCACCCTCTCTAATGTGGACTAAATGGTAAGCATGTCGGAGATCGATTTTGCTGTAAATCTGCGCTTTTCCAGGGCTTTCCAAAAGGTCGGAAAGTCGGGGAAGCGGATATCGGTCTTTTTTCGTGATTTTGTTGAGACCATGGAAATTGATACAGAGTCGGAGTCTGCCTAATTTCTTCTTTGAGAAGAGTACCGGAGCACTGTGCAGAGAAAGTGAAGGGCAGATGAATCCTATGGCTAGTGCCTCGTCAATGAACTTTCGGAGTGTTTCTAGCTCAACTGGAGATAGGGAATCAATGGTTCCCAAGGGGGGACTCTCTCCCTCTATCAGGTCAATCTTGAGATCATACGGTCGATGATCAGCAAGGATTTCCACTTTATTCTTGCTGAAGATGTCAGAAAACTTGTGATATTCCGATGGAACACTGTCGAGATTGGCTGTTGGATTGGGATTTGGGGAAGCATCGATGATGGAAGTGGATCTTCCTTTCGGAAATACGCATAGCTGAAACCTCGTTGCCTAGGTTGCACAAGCGAGCGAACGCAGAAGCAGGGACTATGTCAATAGGTGAGTCTTGTTTGGATGTTGGAGGGGCGTCCGTGTGATCAGATTTCGGGATTCCGGAGACTGCAGAGGCAGATTTCATGGAGAGTGACATCGGAATTGAATCTTGCTGCTGAGGAATGTGGAACAATATACTACTCAATACCCAGTCAATCAAAGGATTGTAGTGGGTGAGCCAGTTGTGTCCCAGCATGATGGAGCAGCTAGAATCAAGCAGTGTTACATACATAGTAACAACCTGATTTTCGCCAGATGGAAAGCGGATTGGCATATTGATAGCCTGTGTGATTGAGATGTTAGAAGTGCCATTGAAAAGTTTTAGCGGGATTTGCAGAATGTTGTGGAATTCCAGCGGAAGCTTGGAAGCAAATGATGAGTCTATAAAACAATGAGTGGAACTGGAGTCCACAAGAGCTTGAATGTTAGTATTTGGAATAATGTCGGAAGTCAGTCGTATAGTAAGAGAATCAGATTTTGAAAGAGCGGAAGCGTTCAGTCAGACCTCGAAAAATGCACAGATGGAATCAACGCAACTCTGGGTCTGTGTGGAGGTCTCAGAGCTGCTTATTATTTTTTTGAATCTGTAACGGCCGCAGGTTTGGCCTTGGACTTGGGTTTGCTTGAAATTGCGAAGGCTGCGTGGGGCTTCGATTGAGCATTAAGAGAGGTTGATCATGGACAGTCCTTTGTGATATGCCTGGGTTTCCCACAGAACATGCAAAGGTTTTGGTCCATGTGTCCCTGTCTCTCCTGTTGCATTAGTTTTCCATCTTTTCTGAGTATGTTGGGAATATCTGGAGTTTTTTGGAAATTCAACGTGGAGGACTGGGGTTTGGTAGAAGAGGTGGAAGCCAAACTGTTGTTGTTGTTCATCCTCTTCTGCAATTGGTTCGATCGGGATTCTTGCTTGTCCGATTTGCTGCTGTTACTGGAGTAGTTATTGTTGGAAGTGGTGGCGCAGTTGACTTTGCCTCGTCGTTCCCAATAACGGCTGTCGATGGTTTGCGTGAGCTGTCAGTGTTCCAGAAGTGTGTCGGCTTTGTCCCAGGTTGCAAGAATATCTTTAATACGATCGGGAAGTTTAGTATAAAAACTCCTACAAAGGGCGGGGTCACCCCAATTGACTCTAGCGGCTAGGCAGTTGAATTCTACGATAAACTTTGTGATGTGTTGGTTGTTGCACATTCAGAGATTGTCAAGTTCGGTTTCTGCATCGCCGACAGGATTGTAAGCTCTGAAATTCTCTCAGAGTACCGTTGTGAAGTCCCGGTAGTTTGTAAGCCAGGGCGGGTCTTGGAAGGTGTCATCGTCTAAGAGTTCAGGCTCAAAAAAATCTAAAGCCGTCCCTTTAAAAAAGAGATAGCATAAGTAACTTTTGCTTAGTCACTGGAAAAGGTCTGAGGATGATCACATAAGTGGAGCTTGCATTGAAGGAGGAAGTGTTAGGGATGTGTGCCGGATTCGATGTCAGACTGTTTAGGGTTCGCCAGATTTGACGTCGGGGTCGGATTTGGTCGGAGCTCTCCTTGACCAAGGTCGGTAGTTGCAATATTCGGAAATGCGCAGAAATACTGGATGACTCGGAAGTCGGAGATCCGAAGACTGATCTACACGGGCGTTGGCTTCAACTTATGGGTTGCGCCCTCTTGGATTTCTAGTGCCCTGGTATTTCGGACTGAAGACCGGAGTGTTATCGGGTTTCCAATTGATCGGGTCTATTCGGAAGGTCAGTGCCAATGATGTGTTGAGACTTATTGGAGATGAGCAGGGGCTTCAGGTATTCGGAAATGGAATAGTTAATGCGGAAAGGTAGGGGTAACGATAAATCAATATCGAGTAAAGACTAGCTTTTCTGGAAGGCGAGTGTAATCAAGGAGGGTTGGGGGTGTCAGATGAGGTAGGGTCGGAATGATCGGAATGATCGGAGTGGTTGGAATAATTGGAATAGTCAGAATAATCGGGATATCAAACAAGGTTGAATGATAGAGGATGGGTGGGATATGTCAAGATGTTACGAGTTGTATTGGAATAACAAGTTGAGGTAACGAGATATGAAGGATGCAAGATGTGAAAGGGGTATAAGATATACGATATAAAAGAATGAAGGTGATATGAGAGATAGTGATACAAAAGGTAGTGAAGCAATACGATATGATACGATACGATTTACAAGCTAAAGAAGCTTCAATGAAGAGAAACATATTTAAGACATGTGGGATTCCAAAATCAGGAACGGAAGATCAGGGTGCGTGATACAGAGTTCCGAAGTCAGAGCAACTCTGGGAATCAAGATAAGATGTACGGGGTAATATCGAGATAGACCCATGACTAAGAATAATAATGGGGACATGTCGGAAATAAGTGGAGAAGGTGTATCAGAATACGTGAAACATCGGAATAACACGGGTCAGATCCAGGATCTAACAGTATCTCCCTTTTATGGCTGAGCCCTCGAGGCTGATTACGCTATTGAATACCATGGGAAGTTTTTGTGTGTTGGTTATCCATAAAGGCTGCGATCTTGGATCAGACATATATATAGGAGAAAACGCTTTGTGAAAACGCAAAATGCTTTTGATCCCCTACCACCACCACCCAAGCCAAAATGCCATCGTGTTCCAAGTTGTTGTCGCCCACCCACTCCATCATCGAAGTCAGCTCCGGTGAAGAACTCGCCGCCAAAGTGAGGGAGTATGAGTGGAGGAAGGCGGAGTTGGAGGCCAAAATGCGGAAAAGGGCGAAGGTGAAGCAGGAGAAGCAGGAGAGGGAGGCAGCGGAACAGCGGGAGCGGGAGTGGAAGGAGAAGGAGGAACGGGAGAGGAAGGAGCAGGAAGAACGGGAGAGGAAGGAGCAGGAAGAACGGGATTGGAGAGTGAAGGAGAAAGAGGAGGCGGATCGGAGGAAACGGAAGGAGGAGGTGGATCAGCGGAAAGCTGAGTCGACGCGGGTGGTGCGGGAGGAGTTGAGGCAGGAGGAGGCCCGACTCAAAATGTTCTCGGTAAGTCAGATTTTTTCTATGAGCTGATTGATGGATTGACAGAAAATCGGACCGGGGAAGGTCAACCGAGAATGGAAGGTCAACCAGAATCCGAAAGGTGGCTCAGAATTCATCGGAGGCCGCAAACAGCGTCTTGAGGATGTGTGGTCAGAGGCCGACGACTTTGACAATAGGTGCATACTCTGTTGGACGTGCGGGTTGGAGTGCGTTGACAAGGAGCGGAGAACCGGAAAGTCGCAGAAATGGGCCTGCATTCGGTGTCAGAACAACCGGAAGAAGTGTACAAGGCCAGGCGATGTGGATTTCGCGGCGGAGTTTGTGGGGAAGTCGTCGTTACCAGCGTCCAGGCGGGATTGGGTGGAGAATGCGGAGGCCAAACCAGTACCTGCAACGAAAAGGCATCGGGTGGAAGTGGTCGCGGATCGGGACGGGGTGGCATTGTCGGGGAAAGGTAAAGGAAAGGAGTGGATGACGGAGGACGATGCGGAGGATGAGGCGGAGGATGTGGGGCTCATGGTGGAGGTCTGCGGGCTCTGAAAGACGATCCATTCCCTCACGAAATGGCTCCATTACAACGTGCAGGGAATGGCGACTTTCAACAATACATTGAAGAAGTCGCACCAGATCGTGGAGATTGAGTTCAAATTCCAGAAGAAGCGGTGGGAGGTGTACCACGGGGTGTCGGTGCCGCAACCGGAGTTGGGCTCGGAAGCCGAGTCGGAAAATGAGGATGGAAACGTCGGGCTGCAACCGGAGTCAGAGAAGGTGGCAGACAAGGGGAAGGGGAAAGTGAAGGAGGCGGATGACATCGGGATGGACGTTGATGTCGTCCCTGGGATACTGGAAAAGGAGGTTCTGGAGGAGGCGGAGATCGGCCAGAAACCAGAGGCGGGAATTGGCCAGGAGGTGAATCTGGGAGATGCGGATTCAGAGAAACAAGTGGAGGAGGAATTGGGGAAAACGGCGGGGCTTGACCCAGAGGTCAATGGGCCGGAAGAGGAAACGATGCAGTGAATAGGAGTCGGAAGGGGAAAAGTAATATAAATAAATCGGAGGTGTTTTGGTGAAGTAGTGTAGAAAGGTTTAGACAATGAAGTAATTTCTTGTTGGTTTAAGATTGGAAAAAATGAAATGATCGTAAAAACGGAAAGCTCGGAACAACAGAAATAATCAGATCAACAAAAATGATCGGAGAAACGGAAAACTCGGAAAGACAAGAAACAGTGAATCAAGGATGTTTGAAGTTCAAGGGTGTCAGAGAATCGGGGAAGTCGGAACTGGATGAATGTCGGGATTGACTCGGGATCGGGATTGGACGTGTAAGAATCATGAAGAAGTTGAGAGGGTCGGAATATTGGGATGTGAACCATCATAGATGTCAAAGGAGTTCTGGAGTTGCGGGATGTAAATAGTGGCTTAGGAGGAGTTGAAGCGTTGGGTTGGAAATTGATGTTGTCTGGTTGAAAATCATTGTAATCACGGATTTCCTGAGAATTTGGAGAATATTGGAAGTTTGGACTTGAAGGAGAACAAGAGGAGTGAATCTGAAGTTTGGATATTTGGAGAAGTGTTTGCAGGGGAAACAGAGTAAGGAAGACGTGTAGGGAAGAAAAGGGTGTCGGAAAGGTAGGAATTGAAATGTTCTGGTGGAGTTGTCAGTTGGTTTTCGAAAACATTGGTAAGGTACTTGATATTTGGCCTGGAATATTGTTCCAAATGGTTGAAGGGTCGGAATCAGAATCGTGAGTCGGAGGATGTACGGATGGTGCATTCATGTATACAAGGGGTTTAACAGTGCCTTTAGAAAGGAGATCGTTATTGTTTCTGAAGGCAGTTTGTTGGTTATTGTCCCATAATGTGGAAATCGGTATTGATGACTAGACTTAGAGTCGGAGTCACTGCATTGTATCTTGAATAGTTGGATTCAGAAGTCTGGAAATTGGAGGTCAGAAAACTAAATCTTAGACGTGGAAGGATGTCTTTGAGGAAGATTCAGCGTTCGGGCTTGGAGATCATCCTGGGGTGTTCTCGAGGAAGTACAGACGTACTGTGCGGGATGTATCGGATGAAATACTATAGCTAGAGTCTCGTTAATGTTCTCAAGGTGGTTCTGGCAGAACTAGATGTAAGGAAAATGATTTTTCCAAAGTGAGATTCTCTCCCTCCGATAGGTGTGATCTTGTCAGAGTATGTAGCGGAATATTAATGATCGCTTGTCGGGAATTGGAAGAATCGATGTAATGGATTTTCCTATTGGAAATGCACTGAAGTTTCCACATCGTTGTTGCGAGTTGAGGTTTCAACAAGCATTGATGTTGGATGTTTATGGCGGGTCGGGGGATGCCGCAGCAAAGTCGGATTTCGGAGATTTGGAAAAACGCAGATTGCAGGTTTCCTGAAGACATGTTATAGAATTGAATCTTCTTGTTGAGGAGTGCGGAACTAGGTACTACCCAATACCCTGTCAATCAATGGATTGTAGTGGGTGGGTTAGTGGCGTTCCCAGCACATTGGAACAATTAGAAACAAGCGTTGTTATACGTAATGTAATAGCAACTGGATTTTTTTGCTTGACGGGAGGACATGATTGGCGTGGATCGCCTACTGGGTGTTGCGACAAAATGTCGTTGGTGACAGAAGAGACAGAGACCGGCAGAAAGCGGGAATCCGAAAGGATGGTGTTTAAACCTAATGATCGGTCAAAACTGTTCAGAAGGGTGATATTCGGAGTTTAGGTGGAATTGTTGGAAGTACAGAGGGTATGTTCAGAAAGCATCTGTGATGTTCTTGGTAAGGCACAATGAGATGTGAACGCGGATTCGTGCTCGAGTCTTTGAGCTGTCAGTTTTGGGGATTCGGAAGGTCCTCTAAAGGGACTGTGATGTCGGAATCACTTATCGTGACAGTTGTGGTTCGGGATTTTGCTTTCCAGGTGAAGGATGATGACCTCAGGCATTCTTTCACCTTATGACGAGATTTTCCACAGTAGAGGCATAACTTTTGATCCATGCATCGTTGTCTCTCCTGTAGTACTAACTTGCCATCTTGTCTGAGGATGTTGGAAAGTTTTGGTGTTGGCAAAGTTGGGGTTTGGTCGGAAATTGCTGCCGTGTATTGTGAGTCATTATCACAAGGATGGTTGGAAGTCGCATTGTCGATGCCGCTTGGAATTTGGTTGGATTTGAAATCTTAGTTTGTGAGGCACTTGTTGAAAAGACTGGGGTGCTCGTGAACATTCGATGGGTTGATGACATTTTCGGTAGATCTGTCAGTGTCGTCCAAATCGAGTGTTTGAATTCGGGTGTCGGAAGACATTATAGAAATCAAGAGTGTCAGCTTGTAAATACTGTTAGGGACGTGTGCCGGATTCGACGTCAGACTGTTTAGGGTTCGCCAGATTTGACGTCGGGGTTGGATTTGATCGGAGCTCTCCTTGACCAAGGTCGGTAGTTGCAATATTCGGAAATGCGCAGAAATACTGGATGACTCAGAAGTCGGAGATCCGAAGACTGATCTACATGGGCGTTGGCTTCAACTTATGGGTTGCGCCCTCTTGGATTTCTAGTGCCCTGGTATTTTGGACTGAAGACCGGAGTGTTATCGGGTTTCCAATTGATCGGGTCTATTCGGAAGGTCAGTGCCAATGATGTGTTGAGACTTATTGGAGATGAGCAGGGGCTTCAGGTATTCGGAAATGGAATAGTTAATGCGGAAAGGTAGGGGTAACAATAAATCAATATCGAGTAAAGACTAGCTTTTCTGGAAGGCGAGTGTAATCAAGGAGGGTTGGGGGTGTCAGATGAGGTAGGGTCGGAATGATCGGAATGATCGGAGTGGTTGGAATAATTGGAATAGTCAGAATAATCGGGATATCAAACAAGGTTGAATGATAGAGGATGGGTGGGATATGTCAAGATGTTACGAGTTGTATTGGAATAACAAGTTGAGGTAACGAGATATGAAGGATGCAAGATGTGAAAGGGGTATAAGATATACGATATAAAAGAATGAAGGTGATATGAGAGATAGTGATACAAAAGGTAGTGAAGCAATACGATATGATACGATACGATTTACAAGCTAAAGAAGCTTCAATGAAGAGAAACATATTTAAGACATGCGGGATTCCGAAATTGGGAACGGAAGATCAGGGTGCGTGATACGGAGGTCCGAAGTCGGAACAACTACGGGAATCAAGATAAGACATACAGGGTAATATCGAGATAGAGCCGTGACTAAGAATAATAATGGGGACATGTCAGAAATAAGTGGAAAAGGTGTATCGGAATATGTGAAACGTTGGAATAACACAGGTCGAATCCGGGATCTAACAGGAAGGGATGGAGCTTTTGGGAATCCGATCCATCAAAGGTGTCGGGTTCGCGGAGCTTGGTTTTTCCGGTTTGACCTTTATTTGGAGTTCCCATGTGCTTGGCTATCTGTTTTGAAGCTTTTAACATAGCCTTCCCCTCATCTTCTTCATCGTCATTGCCGTCCTTGCTGTTGTTGATGTTGTCATTGTCACTGGGGTCGTCTTCTGGTTCGTTATTTGGGAGGCTAGATCCGGGGTCTGTGATTCCGGTGAGACAGTACGGGATCTGGTAGAAGGCATAATGAATGGATCAAGAGTACATGGAGGAGTCGTATATAACGAATTGATATAATCCAAATCGGAAAGATACGAATACGGAAATCCAGAACGGAGCGAATACAGGATCGGGGTAGAGGTGGATATGGACATAAGACCGAAGATGTAGATCTTTGATGAAAATGACTAAATATAGATGGGATGGAGATAAGCAAGAACAGGTGGAGGAAGTTGGAAATATGAATCGGCATATATCGGAGAAAAGTGGAAAAGCTGGGAATGAATCTGGGTTATAACACAGCCTCAGCAGCAGCAGAAGGAAGTACAGTGTTGTGAGGCAGTAGATTCTCATTTGGGACACTGGTGGTGAGTGTTTGTTAAAGGAAACTCAGGGGTGTTGTGTGCATGAGAAGAGCATGTAGGGGCATCAAACATATTGAGGTGTCAGCAGGCATGTGCAAAACACTAATCACAGATAGTGTGGAGTGAAGGTGTCAGTGGCAGTTGGAATCATCAAATTTTCAGCATCCTTGTCTATTGTAATCTTCTGTTTGTGTGCATGATCCATCTTGGCATGTAAGAATGTACACCCTCAGGGTAGCATATATGCTACTCCTTGGAGAGTACAAGCCACACTGGTGGCTTGTGGGTGATTATAGATAGCCACCCACTAGTGGTGTTTGTAGATACATTGTGGACAACTATATATAGTAGTCCACAGACACCAATACACATATTGGCTCAGTCTGTATTGTGTGAACACTTAAGAATAGCATTTTTACACTCCTGCTCTCTTTCTCACATAGTATCACAACCTTTCAAGTATTTGATAGAAGGGTGGCACATGCCTGAGCTGTTTACAGATGTTAGAAACAATACATAATATATTCTGGCTTCCACCGAAGAAAGAGGTTAAAAAAAATAAGATAAAACAGTGACTCAAAGGATGGCATAGATTGAACAGCTGCTAGAGTTGGTGTTCGACAAATTGGTGACCCGAACCAAGTTGAATCATCGAGTGCGCAACATATTATAATACACATGCCATTCTGCCCGTCACATCACTCATCATTTCCTCATCGATGCTTCACCAGATTCGTCAATGTTTATCAGAAATACATTTGTTACATGAAATGACACGACGGAATAAAGAATGAAGAAAAAAATGGTAAAAAGAAAAACAGAAAAAAAAGGACAGGAAACGAGTAAAAGTAGCAGCAGCTAGAGCTGAAGGGTGTATCAATTTCACTACATTAGCAGCACACTAGCGCATCGATGCAGCGTCCGATTGCACAGGTGCTGCCGGTCGCAGCGCCACCACCGAATCATCAGACACCATTATAATCTCATCTCGATCCGCGCCATATCCGCGTCCATATCCTGCAGGTCCTCCGGGTGGATATTGCGGTGCGCCGTACTGATTGTACATCGAGGGTCGTTCGCTGTACTGCGGGGCCATGCCATATGGGGAGCCAGCGCGCGCAGGATATGTGTTTGAGTTGTGAGGATGATTCGGGTTGGAAGGCGGGGTATCCGCAAACAGACAACGGAGGTTGTTGCCTTGGATGATTTGGGCGAGCTGCCCAGTTTCAACGTGCCGGATCTCAACGAAGGTAGGCTCGAAAGCGAGGAGATAAGGATAATGGAGGGCTCCGTTGCGTCGTTTCAGTCAAATCTGACATCAAGGTCACAAAAAGTATGGCATACCAAACGCTGTGGGAAAACCCTCCCAATGAACCATAAACTGTTGGCGTGCGCGCCACCCATTTCGATTTACAAAGAAAGCGAATTCTAACGAATTAACCTCAGCCCCTTACTAAAGAAAAATCGATAGTGGGAGAGGCGGCTCACCATCATAACATAACAAAAAGTCGCTATCTATTCGGTAGATCGCCATAGGCCGAACGACCTCTCTTTTTTGTACAAAGTCCAACGACACATCGTCTGGGTCCAACAAGCCT
Source organism: Ramaria rubella (assembly GCA_015039355.1). Classification (NCBI taxonomy): domain Eukaryota; kingdom Fungi; phylum Basidiomycota; class Agaricomycetes; order Gomphales; family Gomphaceae; genus Ramaria; species Ramaria rubella. The sequence continues at coordinate 316,167 of MU134329.1, forward strand.
TGCGTATCTAAAGTCTCCAAATCCACGATTTCGAAGCCTTTTACGCAACCGACGCAAAGCTTCGTCTTGAGAAAATGTATTGAGTTCGATTCCACGGGTATATAGAATTCCTGCAGATTGAGTTATTAGTGGGAATGCATGAAACGGTGGAGAGAGGAGAACCTTAAAGGAGCGCAGCGTATCGTTACCACCCTGTAGTAATTTCCGGAACGTCGGTTTATTCTTCCCCCGTGCGCTATAGTCGATCGGCTCTAGCGCTTTGATAGTACTGGAAAGCGCACTTGTCTTCACGACACAGACAAGTGTGCGACCGAGGCACATCCCGGCTTTGAAGAATGATGTGTGTGCAGAGACTCGTTTAGCGCGTTTCAGGCCTGCGAGGGGATCTCGTGGGTCAAGTGCGTCAAGGGGGAAGGTAATAACCGCTCGGTCTGTACGTGTCAGGCAGTGAGCGAGTGCTAGGATGCATGTAAGCCTCAAAATAGCACACCTGATAATACTATCAGCAACTGGAATTCGTCCAGAACATCCAGCTGCGCAACATCCATTAACGCGACTACTTTGACAGGTTCTCGATTCGGCTCTCGCAAGTCCGAAAAGTATACGCCTTCGTCCGTCCCATATGCCACTCGCCTTCCACCACCTAGACCGCCCCCAAAAAAAATCAGCGCGCCGCCCGCATAGAACGAAGAAGCGAAAAAGGGGGAAAGTGGAAGGAGGGAACAATAAAACTCACTAAACGGCGCCGCGCAATTAACCTTATTAAGCCCCGCAAAGAACCCCTCACTCAGCGTAAATGTATCAAACATCAAACTCCGCTCGCGCATCCGCTCCTGCTGCTTCTGGATATTCTCGACCCACTTTTTGCGGGCCACCCACGTACTCGCCCACAAAGTGAGCGAGTAGGAGTGCCGCCCGAGGTGGACGAATGTGACCGGGTAGCCGTTCTTGCTGTCCCCACCAGCACCGTTTCCTTTAGTGAGCGTGGAGGCGGTAGAGGACTTGATGAGGGAGTTTTTGCCGCGGGAAGTGGAGGGCCGAGTAACAGTTGTGTCGTCCTGTGCTGCAACGACGAGCAGCTCGAGGGGGATTGGCTGAAGGAGGCAAGGTGTCATTGGATGTTTGAAACTGTCGTGGGGGTGGCTCACCCGTCGATACACCTTATGCTGCTCATGCTTACTCTTCTGCTTTACCATCAGCAGCGCATGATCGAACAAAAACACCTGCAAGTCTCCGCTATCACCTTGCCCACCACCCCGCTTCTTCAGCGCCCCCTTGTATAACAGTTCCCGTCCCTCTTCCTTCAGCCTCAGATCCTGTCCCCCGAAACAAAAAAAAATGTACTCGGCATCAGCAAGCATCCCACCCAGCCAAAACACAATAGAACACAGACACAACAACACAAAAAACAAAGAACTAAGAACACTCACAACACTCTCTCCGGGCTTAAACAAAAGCTGCTGATCCAATTGCAACAAATTGAACCGATTCTCCGTCCTCCCGCTCTCCACATTGACTTTTCCTAAGAACTCGCGCACGATCTTCACCGCCTGCGGGAGCGCGACTTTGTCAGGGTTATCGTCGGGCGTGTATTTGAGGACGACTTCGAGGAGGAGCGGGTAGCGCGCCAGACGGGTGGTGGGTTTGGTGAGGTAGCCGTTGAGCTCGAGTTTGCGCGATTCGGGGCGGCGTTCTGCTTCCTGTCATGCGGGCCGATTCAGTCATCAAGAAAGCACCCAGCAACATCACAACACCAAAACAGTAAGAAATAGCACACTCACCTCCACAAACGCCGCAAACGCCGGGTTCGCCGCCTTCTCCTTCTCAAACTCATACTTCCCATACAACTGATGAGCCCCATAACTCACAAACGGCGCAAAATGGGGCACCGCATCCAACAGGATGTCCCCGATCTTCTCCACAACCGCATATGATTTCTGCCTCTTATTCAGCGCATCCCTTAGCCGCGTATTCACGCTAATGATGTCGCCCACGTTCCAGAACACCTGCGATAAGAAATCCTGCTTTCGTTCCTCAGGGATTATGTTAGACGCCTGCAAAGGCTTGATCCACACGTCCCGCAGATATTCCATATCTCTCACGAAATCGCGCTCCGTATAGATAACCTCATTAATCGCCTCCTGCCGCTTCTTTTCCGTGTCCGAGACACTATCCACGACCTCCTGCGGGACAGAGTGCACCCACAGCGTGCCGGGCTCGACGAGGTCTCCCAAGCTCTCGCGGCTTATGCTGCGTTTAAGACCAGGCTCCTGCTTGAGGTTAAGCCGCGACTGCTGCTCGAGCCGGCGAGGGCAGGCAATACTGTAGCAGAGACGGTCACGTGTGCAGGTGGGGGAATAGCAGTCGGTGAGAAGGGTAAAGACTCCCGAGGGGAGGGCCTCTTCGTCGGAGCTAGGGTCTGAGACGGGTTCCGGAGGAGTGCTGGGGCCTTCGGCGGCGCTGGAGTCGTTGCCGGAGTCACGGGGCGTCGAGAGCGAGGGGCGTAGGGTGCCGTTGCTAGCGGCGGCAGCGGCTGCAACGTTCTCACCGCTGACGAACGGACTCGCTAGCCTCGTACGGAATTGGTACAGCTCGTGTGCGCTATCTCTTAGCCGATGATCGTACGTGACGTCGTGAAAGAACTTTTGCGCGTCGAGTGCACGGCCAAGGAGGAGCGCGAGGCAGCGATCGGTCGTCTTGATAATGTACGCAATCTTGTCGACGGCTTCGCGGCCATCGAAGGCGTCCTTGTAAGTGAGACCGTCTTTGACGCGTTCTGCTGTGGAGACGCGAGCTTGAAAGGCTTCTGCGACCCGGCTGAGGAGAGCAGGGTAGACAATGGGGGTGCGACGGTGGCCGCCAGAATGGGAGTGAGCGTGGGAATTTGCGGTGGGGGCAGGTGAGGGCAGAGGATGCTGGTGCGAATTCCGCGCGGTGTTGAGGATGGTCTTGGCTTGCGAAGTAGTGGCCGACATGGATTTCGAGCGATCTTGTACCGTGCGTTGGCGTGCTCCTTTAGGTTTGGGGAGGGTGGGCACGGATTCGGAAGAGCGGCGCGGCGAGGATGTGGAGTGTGTGTCCATGTGAGTTGAGTCAGGGGAGGATATGACAGTAATCGAGGAGGCAGCGAGAGAAGTGTTGACTTGGAGAGGAGCCTGTTTGGGGGGACCAGTCACGTACGGTAACGACGATGCTGGAATCGATTAACTTCCAAAACTAAATGGAATGGAAAACATGCCACACACCTTCCTGGCTGCTATCACCGTCAAAATCGATACCCAGAGAGCCGTCCTCGCCCTCGATACGAGGCAGCGCTGGCTCGGGGTCGATATAATGCGACTGGGGGGGTGGCGGCGGTGGCGGCGGAAGGGCAGGAGATGCGGCACGATAAGGCGACCAATTCGATTGCTGGCCCATCGGGCTGTTCAGGTAGACCTGAGCTTGGTAGGCCTGGGCCGGCGTGAGGCCTTGGCGTGTCAAAGCCTCGAGGCCGGCGTCTGGAGGCTGGTCCGGAAGCGGGACAATCATACCTTGCGCACTCGATACGGAACGCGCCGGACGATGGTGCTCCTGCGGAGGGGCAAGCTGGTTCCGGTACGGCTGGGGGTAGGACTGTGGGTGGGTGTGCTGCTGGGCGTACGTGGCGGTGTGGAGCGAAGAGGAGACGGAGGGGGCGTAGGAGCGTCTGCTCTCGTGTGGCGGGTAGTAAGGCTGCTGATATGCAGGTTGGTACGGGTAGTGCAGTTGTCCATTTCCATTGGAGGGGTTGGGTCCGTTGGGTTGCGGTGTGCGGTGGACCTGCGACGGTGAGTGCTGCAGCGGCGAAGAGAGACTGGGAGAAACACTCGGTGGACGGTGGTGCTGTGCAGAGGGCCGTCCGAATATATTCTCGTATGCCGCTGTCCGCCTGTTGTCTGTCATCGAGCAACACGAGACAACAGCAACTAGACGCAAATGTTCACCAGGATAAGCAACGCAAATAAACAATAAAAGATAGCAAGTACTCACCGTTTCTTCAATGCTTCGCAGGTTATTAACTAGTATTGAAAAGTAATAGCCTCGTTTCTGATCTACACAAACGAAGACACACCTAAGGAAGGCCAAGTCGTTTCAGGCGCCGACCGAATCACGTCCGGCCTCATGCCTCTTTCAACTGTTTACTCTTGTCCATTCCGTGTCTGACAGTGTCGTGTTCACTGGATACAACATTACGGACATAATATGTGCTGGCGTACGGTGTAGTAGATCCAGCAACCAGTCTGGTAACTACTAATGACTCAGCACTCTTGACAAAACCTCGCACACGGTTTGTCAAGTAGCAAGCATGGCGACCAACCAAGAAGCTGGAAGGACATTGGAGACCGTTGCACTCTCTCTTCAAGCTGTGTGCAAGCTGTTTCGTCCTCATTCTAGACCCGTGTCGACTCGGATTCTTCGGACAAATTGCATGCTTCTCGTCTAACTTAACTGAGCAGCCCTTTGACAATTAGAGACATAAGATCACCAGGTCAGCCACATCGTTCACGACCTTGAATACCAGGCTTCTCCATCATGTCTTGTCATAGGCTTCTTCGGCTGATTATGTACCGGGTCCTCGCTTAGCTTTCGCAGCTCGTTTTCTGATCCGTTAACAAAGCCTCTACACGGCGGGAATCGCGTGACGTGAAAATGCTGGCAATGTAACGTAGATTACCTGCCTCGATGGTTGATTAATCCAATTGTAGCCAACCTCTACTGAGAGGCCCTGTTGATGAGGTTGCGATGATGGAAGGATTGCTGTTGGGAAGTACAGTGCTGGTTGGAGAAAATATTTTTGAAATGTTGAGGTTGGGCTCTCCTGGTTCCAAAGAGTGTTTCTGTGGTATCTGAATAATCTGATGCAGTGAAATTAGTAACAAGCCTAATAAATGAATAGATGACTTACAGAGGATTGGCCAGGCTCTTGACCAAGGAGCAGTGTTGGATCAATCATGTTCATATGAAATGGAGGGGCTTCCAGCAAAGATGAAGTGGGGCTGGGCAAGGCAGGGCATTGTGGAGGTGGACAAGGGATTCTTGATCCAGTGCTTGATGTGGAACCACAAGCAACAGCATGAGCTGCTGAGGCACATTGTCAACACTGATGCTGGATGGATTTGTGGTGAGTAAATTGAATCTGTGTGATTCCCTGTCATGAGAGCTTTCAACCTTGACTCGGATGTTGCAGTTGGGCAGGTTCAAATGAAGGGCAGAGGCTGAGGAAACTTTGAAGTTAATCATGGTGGTTGTGGTGGTGGGGGAAGGCAAGATGTTTAAGACCACAAAGGCCTGCTCAATGTTTGTGTACATACTTTAATTAAGGCTTAACATGTACATATTTGATCAACATCACTCAGGGCTTGACATAACATAGATTCTGGATGATTGGTCAGACTTCTGGCCAATGTTCAGCAGACCTCAAAGGGCTCTAAATATGACATTAAGGTATAACTATTGGCAAGATATTTGACAAAGCTCAGGTAGAGCCGCCACCCAAGTGTTGGGATGAGAGATATAAGTATATATTTCCTAAACCATGTGCATACAATATCTAAATAGATTCCTCATCTAGTGGGCCAATGTCTCACCAGAATGTTGGCTTGACCAAAAACTCAGCCGTTGGTGTAGTCCCACCGGGAACATGATACAAAATGTACCAAGAGAAAAGTGTGGAAAATTTGTGCAAAAAGATCGAATTTTGACACCATTTGTATGGTGGGAAAATTGAAAACATAGTGTGTTTTTGGTCAACATTTGTTTGGGGTGCAGATGTTAAACAAAGTTAGGATTTGATTGGGGTGAAAATTAGGAATTTGCATCAGATTTGTGCCCCACACAATTCAAGGCATATTTGTTAATTCTATCATGAGTTTCACACCCAAGCATTTTGTAAACAAAGTTACAATTTTCCCAGGGAGAAAATTGAGAACAAAGAGGAAATTGCATACAATTTTCCTGCAATTTCCCCTTTGTTCTCAATCTTCTCCCTGGAAAAATTGTAATTTTGCCCACAAAATTCTTGGGTGTGAAAATTGTGATAAATTTAACAAAAATGCCCTGAATTGTGTGGGACACAAATCTGTGGCAAATTCCTAATTTCCACCTCAATCAAATCTTAACATTGGTCAACATCTGCACCCCAAACAAATATTGACCAAAAAAACACTGTGTTTTCGATTTTCCCACCATTTTCCCACCATACAAATGGTGTCAAAATTCGATCTTTTTTAACAATTTTCCCATGCTTTTCTCTAGGTACATTTTGTGTCATGTCTCCGGTGTCCTGAGGTTGAGAGCAATTAGTGCAGCAATGTGATACCTATGTTTATCATCTTTATGGATATACCAATATACATCATTTATGGCAAAATAGACAAGCACCAATGGTGCACAGGGGTTGATGCCTCTTTGCCATGTCCAGTGCAATGGGGGTAATGGCGGAAAGCCTGGCCTCTGGTAGTACAGTCCATGTTCGCCAGAATGCCTGGCCTCTGCAAGAAAATTTTAGCAGCTGTCCAATTGTTTCAACATGTACCTAAACTAACAATGTCTTACATGGCCCTCAAACACAAAGGTCTATGGTCCAAATGGCTCACATGTGAGATTAAAGCTGCTAATACAGCTCTTGGATGGAATTCCAAGTGTTCCAGTAATAGTTGTTAGAGTTTACAATTTCACAAATGTGCCCATCTTATCACTTCCTCCTGATAACTATGCTGCATTGGTTGTGAATGGCCTCTCTTTTGCCTGCAGCTCTGCAAGATTCTTTTGATGAGGACAAGTTGAACACTTCTGAGCAGGGTGGGACATTGGGGGCTCACCTCCATGAGTACCTAACCTTGCTACATGCCGGCAGGCTGACCAAAACTTCAAAAGAGAGTTTCATGCTCAACCTACAGACAGGCAAAGTCAAATTTCAGGTGTATGTAGTAAACATGATGGGCCCTTAGTAAATTAGCTACCTATTATTGCCATGGCCAGCAAATGTTTTTTTATCCTTACAGAAATTTACTCATGTGGCAATTGTTTGTGGATGTCTTGTGGGTAGCCATGGGCTGCAGGTGGTTGTTTGGCCACTGGAGTCTTGCTGGAGTCTCTGGGAGACAGTCCCATGCAGCTGATGCAATGTCCACAAAAGAAGGAGGATGGATGAAATGGTCAAGAGAAGTGATAATCTATGAGCACAAAAGGGATGGAAATATGTAGATGGATCTACTCCCATGCCAACAACTGACATCGAGTTACAAGAAAACTGGAAAGAGATCAATGACCAGATCATGGGAGCATTGGGCACTATCATTGATCCCCCACTCCAATGGGAACTTGTTGCCATTACGAATGCCACTGATGCCTGGAAGAGACTCAAGGAAAAAACTCAATCAAAAGGGATAATAGCCAAGCTTGAGAACATGCAGGCTGAAATTTGAACACACTTCACATCTGAGATACTGTTCAGCACGATGATCACAAATATCCAAGATTGGCTGGCCAAAATCTTTGATCTGGATCCACTGAAGCAAGAAGAATGGCTCATAATCCTCTTACTCAATGCATTGAGTGATGGAGAATATGACTGGTTGTGAAAGGACCTACTCTCTTTCATGACAAACTCAAAAGTCCAACTGACCATTCAAGACATCATTGAACAAATCAAAATGGAGTCCAGAGAGTCAACCCAGATGAAAACTGAGGATTTGGCTATGACAGCTAGAACAGCAAGGTCCAAGCAGAGTACAAAACCGAAAACCAAGTGCAGCAACTGAAACTGAACTGGACATGCAACAGATAAATGCTGGGAGAAAGGTGGAAAGGGAGCATCAAATGCCCCAGATTGGTGGAAGAAAAAAACAGAAACCTGAGAAGGTGAATGCTGCTGATACTGAAAGTGGATTGGAATCCACAGCTGTTGCTTTTGATACAACATCAGACACAACCAGGAATCCATTTTCAGATTGCATGTATGACAGTTATCTATCATGTGTGGCATTAGAAGAACAATCTGCAATAAGGGATTCTGAGACAGTAGTAACTACCATCAACATAGTGCCATTCTTTTTAGATAATGGAGCTACCAGTCACTGTTCACTGGTTAAGGAAGATTTCATCAACCTCAAACCAATAGAACCAAGAAACATTAGAGGTGTTAATGGAGCTTTGATACTGGCTATAGGTCAAGGGAACATCTACCTTTGCTGTGGGAAAGGATGAAAGTTAATCCCATGCAATGCACTTTATGTGCCAAAGGTGAATCTTTGGCTTATATCAGTGGTGATGATGGATACAAGAGTAGCTTTCATGCAAATAATTGCAAAATCACCAATCCGAGTGGAAAACCTATCACTGATGGATCCAGAAAAAAAAAAGGATTGTACACACTGAATGGACATGTCCCAAAAATCGAAAAAACCAATCTTGCTAGAATCAGACTGACCATTGAGACTTGGCACTGAAGACTTGACCATATAAGCTACAATGCTGTTGTACGAATGACCAGGAAGAATTTGGTGGTAGGTATGCCAAATGATCTCTCCAAAGTGCCACCTGTATGCTGACACTGTATCCTGGGAAAACAGATTAAGAAGCTGGTACCCAAGGAGAGAAAAGGAGAAAGAGCTAAAGGACTGTTGGATATAGTCTACTCAAATCTAACAGGACCCGAAGATGTCATTTTGTCAGGTGGTGCAAAGTACATGTTAAACTTCATTGATGATTGTTCAAGATATACTTGGATCTATCTATTGAAGGAAAAAAATGAGGTGCACCTCAGATTTACAGAATGGAAATCAATGGTGGAGGTCTAATTAGGCAAAACAGTTAAGTGTTTTTGAACTGACAATGGTGGAGAATTTACTTCCAATGAATTTGAGAACCACTTGAAACTGCAAGGAATTTGACATGAAGTAACAGCACCACATACCTCTTCCCAAAACCGAACATCCAAACATTCTCACTACACAATCATGAATTGTACTCGTGCCATGAGGTCTTATGCAGAGTTGCCACCAAAACTCTGGGGAGAACTGGCACACACTTCTACTTATGTCAAGAATCGTTCACCAACTGTAGCATTAATGGATAAGACACCATATGAAGTGTGGTTTGGAAGAAAGCCAGATATAACTCACATGTGAGAAATTGGATGCAAGGCATATGTTCTGAAGGCAGAGAGAACTCCAAACATCTATGAAAGATCAAAGGAGTGTGTTGATTGGTTACTCTCAGAATTCAATGGAGTGCTATGATCCCTCAACTGGATGTGTTGTAGTGTCATGTGATGTCATCTTTGTCAAATCACAGCATCAAGAACCAAGAAAGAAAAAGAGAGACAGAACCAAATTGGAAGATGAAGATGACTTAGAGGAACAGTTGCAGGATGCACAGAAACCGATAGATGTGACACCTGAAGGTGATGAATGTGAAGATGGATGTCAACCTGAAAGAACACATGATGAACTGAGGAATCCATCTCACCAAGATGTGAATGATCTGGCCCAACAACCTTGACATTCAATGCAAAATACAGTACCCAGTGCAGCCGGTGCAGCACTGAAAGGGTTGCCTTATCAGTCACACACTGAAAGAATGATGAGGGAAGTAGTAGAAACCAGAAAACAATGCCAAGAAGAGAAGAGATTGAGAGCAGAACCACAGGCAGGTGCAATTGATGAGACCTGGATATCATTATCACCCAACAAAAATGAAACAGTCATGACATCAGTGGAAGATGACCCACATACCTGGACAGAAGCACTGAGAGCATACAATATTGAAGATTGGAAACTCAGGAGATGAAGTCGTTGAAGGGACACAAGGTGTGGGACCTGGTTCCAAGAAGTGCGGTCCCAAAAGGGAGAAGAATTGTCAAATCAAAACCTCACTTCACAAGAAAAATGAATGAAAAGGGAGAAGTAACAAGACAAAAAGTACACATTGTAGCAAAAGGGTACTCACAAGTAGCCAGTGTGGATTATGCTGATACCTTTGCCTTGATTGCAAGAATGGAGTCCATGAGAATGCTGCTACATATTGGTGCTTCAAATGATTGGGAAATAGACCAACTAGACATGAAAACAGTGTTCTTACATGGAGAGTTGGAAGAAGACACATTTATGGAACAACCTGAAGGAATGATGGAGCCTGGAAAAGAAGATTGGATATGCAAAATTAAGAGATGCATCTATGGACTGAAACAGGCAAGCCGCCAATGGAGCAGGAAACTACATAAAAGCATGACAGATGAGAACTGGACCACATTGACATAAAACACCACTATATCAGGGAGCAAGTAGAAGCTCAAGACATTTGTTTTGAATACTTACCAACATTGGATATGCTGGCAGACATATTCACAAAAGCATTACCTAGACTAAACCACTGAAAGCTATTGCAGGTGTTAGGATTGATAGGAGGCAATGAAAAAGCATGAATCACTGTATTCATTGCAGGGGTGTGTTGAAATTGATGTCATCAAACACCCACAAGAACACAGCCTTAGATGTGACAGGGCACATGATCTCTTTGTTCATCATTGTTTTACCAATGCTGTGAAAAAGAGGGCAGGATGTACTGTCGATACTCACAGTATATTTTACTAACGTACATGACCTAGACTAAACTACTAGTCTAGTCTAGTCTAGTTTCAATGGAAAGAAGGGCTGATATTTGGTAGTGTGAACCCCTTATATGTAACCTCCTATAATATGTATAAATATAAGCCTATAAACATGTATTTGAAAATTTGCTATGAAAGTGTTATTGAGCTTTAGTGCATCCATTTTGAATCAATAAGGGTCAAAACATGCTTAGATTGTAGATATATATGTAAACTAAATATTTGAAGATGTTCTTTCTCTATAACCCTCTTCTTGGGTAAGGGGAAAGATGGCTAGGTTCTCCTCCATGTATGCATCTCTCCCTGCACCTATCTAGACAGTTTCAGTGAGGGATAATTTCAGAGTTACTAATATACATATATATCTCTTATATTAGAGCATTTTGTCTCCTATTGATGCATATTGGAGGTACTGGACCCCAATAACACTTTTATAGCAGATTTTCAGATACATATTTATGTGGTTATATTTATACATAGAATTGTAGGTAATATATAGGAGGTTCATGCTACAGAATATAATCCCTTATTTCACTCTCATTGGTATGCTGGAACATGTTCTTTCCAGGTGGATTTTCAGAGTCAAAATTTGACTCTGCCTTATGTAACTGAAATAGCTGTAATATAGCCTCACAAGTATTACAGTTTGTTAGAGCCCTGAAGAATTCAGAGTGCACCAACTTGAGTTGTGGAGGAAAAAAATCATTGGAAATCAGGTGAGCCCAATCTATGCTATATGGTTATGAAAATACTCATGGATATATGGAACTCTCAATTTTAATGACACAAACTTCAAGGAAAGTGTTGATTAGGAGTTCAGAGGAATTGTGACATGATTCTGATGCCAGATTGGAACAATCATACCTAAAAGCAAGCCTCCAGTCATCTGACCACTTATCTTCTATTTGATTATGAATCCACTCACCTCTATCTTGAATTCTAACTATATTTTATGCCCATTGGTTTAGTTGTTAAAATGTGTGACATGATTCTGACACCAGACCAGTGTAAATGTACCTAAAGGCTTCCCTCCTGTCACCGGACCACTGAACCACTAATCTATTCTGAATGTATGCATCTCTAGCTTGAATTTGCACTACATTCCATACCATTCAGTATGGTGGTTAGCTGGAAATTTAAAGTTGTGGCAAGGTCAGCATCTGTGTGACAGATGTCCCATTTTGGTGACCAAATCCTAATTGTGGGTGACATGAACTAGGCATGCTTTGCCATTATATGCCATTGTTTCTGAATAAGTATGTTAGGGACCAGCATGGGTTAACCTGGATTGCAACCAGGTTAAACCTGCAGGTGGTTGGAGCTACCTGGGAGGTGACCAGACCAGACCTAGGCTCTCAATGGTGGGTGCAGGTGCAGGTCACAGGTGTGCCCAGGTGCATCCACAGGTGCACCCATGGGTCTGAGCTCAATAAGTATGCCAGAGACAATACTATGTATATATATTGGAATAATGCTATTAATCTACCTTAAGGCTCTCAACGGGTTAAACCTGTGGGTTGTGGGAACATATAGATAAGATCATAACCCGGCGCTTAAATAAGCGCCGGGTACCTGTACCTGTCTGACCTGCAGGTTATTTTTTATTTTGTGTTTCTTTTGGCATCTTGTGTTGTGTGAACATATATTATATATTTAAGTAAACAGGCCAACCTGACGCCTATTTTAAGTGCCAGATACCTGTACCCTGCACCTAAATTACCTGCAGGTACAGGTACAGGTACCTGTGGGTAAAACCTGTGCGACCTGCAACCTGTTGAGAGCCTTAATCTACCTCAATAATGTCCCTCTTCTCCTTTCTTTTGCCCCAGACAGCCTGCTCAGGCTCCAGGATCTTCATGATATCACTCAGGCCAGGCCAAAGCGGTGTATTGACCCAGGAACCCAATGCCACCTTGGCACAAAACATTTGGGATGCAGTATTATGCTGGAGATGATTCATAGCCAGCTGCCCTTTGGAAAAGGCACATTCTGCATCCACAGATGAAGCTGCCCCAATGTAAGAAAATGTATGCATATTTTCAGGGCAAGAGAAGGATGGTATGCACCAGGAGCTGACAGATATGCTAAGGAAAACTTGGCTAATCTAGGGTGGTGGGTTGCAGCATGCTCCCAGTATTTAAGTACTCCACCTGCATCTTTGGTTCCCTCTGCAGAGAGAGGTGGAGTGTTGATGTACACCTCTATGGAGTCTTTGGGAAACTTGCTGACAGTTTGTGCAGTTGACGATCCCATGATCCATTTGGATTTTTTCTAATAAAGGGTGAATGAAAGGTCATATATACAATACAAAGAAATGTCAGGTCACAGATGTACAATGGGAACAACTGCCAACCTGGAGACTGGTTCATGGCATGGATGATCTTTGGGGAACATCTCGAGAAAGTGTAATCTTACAATGTGAACAACCTTCGTCCTCTTGTGACCAGGATGCTTGGGTGAAGCCTTGCATTTTGTGATTGGGGCACATCTGCTATAGACCATGCCTGAGATCATGTTAAAATGAACTGCCAGGGAAAATTACTCACACATCACAATTTGATATGTCTCATTGTCGTTACTCAGTGCATAGTACTTCCCAATGAGAATCAATGGAGCTTGGGCTGCCACTCGGAAGACTGAACATAGTTCATTCTTGACATCATCATGAACCTTGAGCATGCTGGCTGGCCTCAAGCTGCTCCAACATAGGAATGGTCTCATATCATTGGGATCTCTGCTCTCAAAAAAAGTTCAGTGGGTTCTCAAAAAACCTATATAACAAGGGAATCAGTCCAAGATGGAAATAACAGACAATGGGGACATACCTCCAGTATCTCAGCCAATGTCTCAGCAAGGTCCCACTGAGTGTCAGTCAACTTGTAAGTGGACACATTGGATTCAGTTGCTGTCAATTGACCAACAGGAGTCTTGAAGTAGATGTGGGCATTTAGGCATGCTAGGTCACTGTTCCATCTTGTAGCCACAGGGAGCTCCTCCTGATTGCTCTCCACTAATTTCTCTAATTTCTCATGAAGAGTCACAGAGTCATGTACCTGTCATGCAAGGCCTGCAACCTATGGCACAGTGTCAGGATATAGGACAGCCACAGAGAGACTGAGCAACTATGCACCTTGGGAAATATTTCCAGTGAATCCTTATTTTCTTCAGCTGTTAGAACCCAGATTTGTTCCCGCACATATTCTGCTTTTCCTGACATATTCCAATATGTCTTCCGATCTTCCCCATTATTTCCGATCACCTCTGTTACTCCACTTATCCCTGTTTACCCATTCTTAGTCATTTCATCGAGATCTATATCTTCGGTCTTATGCCCATATCTACCATTCCGATTCCATATCCATTCTGTTTTGATATTCCATATATTTGTATCTTTCCGGTTCAGACCATACTTTGTTATATACGACCCTCACATGTACTTCGTTCCTCAGTTTGAATATTGATCCACCTTGACTTGATATCTTCTCATCTCAGTCTCATCCGTTCTATTTCCATTCTCCAACTTCTCTGATATCTCCGACATTCCAAATTATCCGAAATACCCAGACATGAAGGATCCAAGAGGGTGCACCCTATAAGTTGAAGCCAACATTCGTATGACCCCGGTTCCTAATTCTGAATTCCAACATCTCCGACAAGTCTGACGAGAGGAAATCTAGTACATAACAATATATTCGAACTTAACCTCTTGATTCTTCATTATGCCTTCTAACACCAGAACTCATACAACAACCACCGGAAACCAACTATTCAAAACCGGACCTCTGAATGATGAACCTGAGGACCACAACCCAGGTGACAACAACCCCGGTGACAATGACAACAGTAACAACAATCAAGAAGAAAACAACAACAACGATGACGATGCAGACAAAGGAAAGGCAATGCTAAAAGCTTTGAAACAGATAGCTAGGCACATGGGAAACCTGACCAAGAGTCAAAGCAGAAAAACCAAACTCCGCAAACCTGACACTTTTGATGGATTGGATTCCCGCAAACTCCACCCCTTCCTCCTTCAGTGCAAACTTCATTTTTGCAATCGTCCCCGGACTTTTTCTAATGATGAAGCCAAAGTCATTTACACTATCTCTTTCCTCAAAGGAACAGCATTAGATTTCTTCGAACCTGAACTCTTAGATGATGATGCCTTTGAAGACCTGTCTTGGCTCACCAGCTATCAGGACTTCACAATGATACTCTGAGAGAACTTTGGAACTTATGACCCCATCGGCAATGTGGAAACTGAGCTCGACAATCTCCGAATGTGCGACAACCAACACATCACGAAATTTATTGTAGAGTTTAACCGCCTTGCCACTAGAGTCAATTGGGGCGATGCCACCCTGGGTAGGAGTTTTTATACTAAGCTCCCTGACCGCATTAAGGACATTCTTGCAACCCGGGACAAAGCCGACATGCTTCCGGAACTCTGACAACTCGTGCAGACCATTGACAATCATTATTGGGAACAGCGAGGTGAGGTCAACCACACCACCAGTTCCAACAACAACAACTCCGGTAATAGCAGAAAATCGGAAAAGCAAGAATCCCAATCCAACCAATCACAGAAGAAGACAAACAACAACAGCAATAATTCCAGATCTTCTTCCGCCAAACCTCAGTCCTCTGTGTCAAATTCCCACAAATCTCTGGACATTTCCAACATACTCAGAAAAGATGGAAAACTAACTCAGCAGGAACGACAATGATGCATGGACCAGAACTTATGCATGTTCTGCGAACGACCCAGACATATCGCAAAGGATTGCCCCCGGTCAACATCCCTCAGTGCTCAAGCAAAGGCCCAAGCGGCCTCTGCAACTTCAAGCAAACCCCCAAGTCCAAAGCCAAACCTACGGCTGCTATGGATTCAAAAAAATAATAAGCAGCTCTGAGACCTCCATACAGACCCAGAGCTGCATTGATTCCATCTGTGCGTTTTCTGAGGTTCGGCTCAACGCTTCTGCTCTTTTGCAATCTGATTCTCTTACCATACATTTAACTTCCAACATTTCTCCAAATACTAATATCCAAGCTCTCGTGGACTCCGGTTCCACTCACTGTTTTGTAGATTCATTGTTCGTTTCCAAGCTTCTGCTGGAATTCCACAATATTCCACAGATCCCGCTAAAGCTTTTCGATGGCACTTCTACTGTCATAATCTCGCAGGCTATTGATATGTCAATCTGTTTTCCATCTGGCAAAAATCAGGTTATTGCTATGTATGTGACACCACTTGATTCTAGCTGCTCCATCATGCTAGGACACAACTGGCTTACCCGCTACAATCCATTGATTGACTGGGTATTGGGTAGTATATTGTTCTGCATTCCTCAGAAGCAAGATTCAATTCTGACATCACTTTCTGCAATATGCACCTCTGCAGTTTCCAGAACTCTGAAATCCATTCATGCAGACAGTCCTCTGACATCCTCGCAAGACTCACCAATCGACCTAGTCCCTGCCTCTGCGTTTGCCTTTGCAAACTAGACAATGAAGAGATCTTTCAGTTATGCATAATCCCGAAAGGAAAATCTGCTTCAGTCATTGACACTTCCCAAAATCCTGATCCGACAGCCAATCTCGACAGTGTTCCATCAGAATATCATGAATTCTCTGACATCTTCAGCAAGAAGAAAGTGGAAATCCTCACCAATCACCAACCATATGATCTCAAGATTGACTTGATGGAGGGAGAGACTCCCCCCTTGGGAACTATTTATTCCTTATCTCCAGTTGAGCTAGAAACACTCTCAAAGTTCATTGATGAGGCTCTAGTCATACAATTTATCTGCCCTTCACTTTCTCTGCACAGTGCTCTGGTACTATTATCGAAGAAGAAATTAGGCAGACTCTGACTTTGTATTGATTTCCGCGGTCTCAACAAGATCACGAAGAAGGACCAATACCCGCTTCCCCGACTTTCTGACTTACTGGAAAGCCCCAGAAAAGTGCAGATTCACAGCAAAATCAATCTCTGACATGCTTACCATCTAGTCTGCATTAGAGAGGGTGACGAATGGAAAACCACCTTCAGGACCTGTTACAGCTCCTTCAAATGGTGTGTTATGCCCTTTGGTCTCACTAACACACCGGCCACCTTTCAGTGATTTGTGAACAACATTTTTGGTGACATGCTCGACATCTCCATCCTTATCTACCTGGATGACATCCTAGTCTATTCCAACAACCTGGAAGAACACTGAGGACATGTCCGTGAAGTCCTCTGACATCTCTGAAAAAACCAACTTTACGCAAGATCAGACAAATGCAACTTTCACAAGACTACGGTGGAATATCCTCTCCCCAGAAGGACTTTCAATGGCCAACAACAAGATCAAAGTAATTCAAAGATGGCCTGAACTAAGAAAAGTAAAAGATAGCCAATCCTTTTTAGGTTTTGCGAACTTTTACCGACACTTCATTCACAATTACTCTGACATCACAATTCCACTTACCTGACTAACCCAAAAATCCATAACATGGAATTTTTCCGATGAGTGTTGGAAAGCTTTTGAAATGCTCAAAAAAGCCTTCACCACAGCTCCGATTCTTACACACTCGATTCCCGATTGTCAACTCATCATGGAAACCGATGCTTCTGACTATGCCCTTGCGGCAATCCTCTCCATCATTTCTCCAGAAGATGGTGAAATTCATCCTGTAGCCTTTCATTCTGGGACTTTCACTGCCCCAGAATTAAACTATGATGTTCATGACAAGGAATTACTTGCTATTTTTGAAGCTTTCAAGATTTGGCGACATTACCTCAAAGGTTCTGGTTCCACCATTGACATTGTAACTGACCACAAAAACCTCAAATATTTCGCCACGACCAAGCTTTTAACCCAATGACAAGTCCGATGGTTGGAATACCTAACCTTGTTATCTGATTTTGACCCATAAAACTCGGAACAAAACCGGACTCTTTAACTAGACAATGGGATGTCTATCCTAAAGAGGGGAGTAGCGACTATCACAGCATTAATCTGCACAATTTTTGCCTGGTCTTCACTAATGAACAGCTGTCATCGTCCCTCTGAGCCACTTCACTTAACGTTACAGTTCTCCGCACAGTTACTATCATGGATTTTGAGAAACTTCATGAAGAAATCTGACAATCCATTTCCTCTGATCCTGCAGTTTCCGACTACCCTGCAAATCCTCCAAATCCCCGTTGGTCAGTAGATCCTCAATGATTTCTCTGACTCAACAACCGGATTTACATTCCTGACACTAATGACCTCCGACTCCGCGTTTTTCAATATCTGCATGATCATCAAATCTCTGGACATTTCAGTCAGAACAAGACTCTCAGCAATATCCGACGTGAACACACATGGCCAAAACTCCATGACTTTGTTATCTCTTATGTCAAATCTTGTACAACATGTATGTGATCAAAATCCCAGCAACATCGGCCTTATGGACTCCTCAAACATTTACTGATTCCACCAAGACCATGGAAATCCATATCCTTGGACTTCATTGAGCAACTTCCACTTTCATCGGGTTTTGACAGCATCCTCGTTATCATTGACAGACTCACTAAACAAGCCATATTCATTCTGACAGTCACAATGATCACTTCTCCAATGCTTGCTCAACTCTTCGTTCTCCACATCTTCTCCAAGCATGGTGTACCAACTCACATCACTTCCAATAGAGGTTCAGAATTTGTGTCTTCATTTTTCTGCACACTTGGAAAAGCACTAGACATGAATCTCCACTTCACCTCCGGTTATCACCCTGAAGATGACGGTCAGACTGAACAAACAAACCAAACGCTTGAGCAATATCTCCACATTTACTGTAATTATCAACAAGACAACTGGGC
Organism: Ramaria rubella; assembly: GCA_015039355.1. NCBI lineage: Eukaryota > Fungi > Basidiomycota > Agaricomycetes > Gomphales > Gomphaceae > Ramaria > Ramaria rubella. Next base: position 334,652 of record MU134329.1, read on the forward strand.
TGAACTTCTTCCGATTGCAGAATTTGCCTATAACAATGCTCCGAACACGACAACCGGAGTTTCTCCGTTCTTCGCGAACAAAGGATACAACCCTGACAGTTCTGTACATCCCAAATGCAACCTAGTATCATCCTGTGCAAAAGACTTCACAGTCGACTTGGACAAGCTCCACTAAGACTCCAAAAGAGAATTTCCAATGTGCAATCCTGATATGAGGAACCCATGAACAAGAAACATTCTCTGGCCCCGGATTTCAAAGTAGGCGACAAAGTCTTCATCAAAGCCGAGTTTTTCCACACAACCCAACCTACCAAGAAACTCGCTGAAAAATACCTTGGACCTTTTGAAATCATTGCACCCGCAGGTACCAGCAATCGAGCTTTCATCCTCTGTTTACCCAACAGCATGCACGCTGTTCACCCATCCTTTCATGTCTCTATGTTAGAACCTGCGACTCCAAACGAAATCGCAAATCGCATACAACCCCCACCTCCACCTGTCATCATCAAAGGTGAACCTGAGTATGAAATCAACAAAATTCTGGACTCCAAGATAGACAACCGCCGACGTTGCAAGATACAATACTTGGTGCGCTGGACAGGCTACCAAGGTACTGATGAAGAAACTTCATGGACTCCTGCTATGAATTAGGCAATGCCTCGGAGATAGTTCAAGACTTTCACAAGGTGTCTCCCAAGAAACCTGGTCCAATTCTGCCTTAAACCTCTTATGTGTTATTTTTCCATTTTCTCCTATATTTTTATGATCACATTCTAGTTACATAATTCCGCCTTTTCCAAGAAATTCTGCCCCCTTCTCTACTTTTCCGCTTTTAATTTCTGATGTTGTTTTTCTGATCCCTATTCCGATTCTGATTCCCACATCTCATTTTTTTCCAACTCCATCATTTTCATCTCCAAATCCTGCTCCTGAAGCTGAACCATCTGTTGCACCCATCCAGTTAAAATCTGCATCTCTTCGGTATGCTCCCACATGGAACTCTCATGGTGATTCACTGACTTCTGCAATTCTTGGATTTCCTTGAGCAACACTCCTGCCACTCCATTTCACTCCCTGTGTTTGTACCTCTTGCGATTTCTTCTGCAAATCCTGGATTTCCCAGTTGACGGCACACTCTTTCGTCCCCTGCACATTCACCACATGTCCTGTTTGTATCATTGGTAATCGGCGAACAGAATGATTCCCAAACCTGACATCTGGCGCAGCAGAACATTTCATGACCAATCCAAGTCCTCACAGACTGGTGTACTCTCAAACACACAGTGTTTTCACTTTCTGCTTCATTTTTACTTTTCCAATCTCGGTTCTCTGCCTCCTTTCTGGTCTTCTTTTCATCCATCTTTTTCTGCTCTGCCTTCCTCTGTACCAATTCCTCCACCATTCTCTGTCACAAATCCAAAACTGTGCAAATCTGTCTTTCCAAGTCCCTTTTGGACTCCAATTCATTTTTGAAAACAAAGTCTTCAACAGGTTTTATGGGCGACGTTGACATTGGGCTCAGAGGGGAGTAAAAGAATTAGAAGTCTGGCAAGTCGAGCCCCACCCATCACCCTTATATCTTATCAGGGGTTCTCACTTAATCACCAAACCAAACTTCCCACGCTAGCCTTAGGCTTCAAGGGCTCAGCCTTAGAGAGGAGATACTATTAGAACCCAGATTTGTTCCTGCACATATTCTGCTTTTCCCAACATATTCCAATACATCTTCCGATCTTCCCTGTTATTTCTGATCACCTCTGTTACTCCACTTATCCCTGTTTACCCATTCTTAGTCATTTCATCGAGATCTATATCTTTGGTCTTATGCCCATATCTACCATTCTGATAATCTGATTCCGTATCCGTTCCGTTTTGATATTCCATATATTCATATCTTTCTGATTCGGACCATACTTCGTTATATACAACCCTCACATGTACAGGTACTTTGTTCCTCAGTTCAAATATTGATCCACCTTGACTCGATATCTTCTCATCTAAGTCTCATCCATTCTATCTCCATTCTCCAACTTCTCTGATATCTCTGACATTCCAAATTATCCGAAATACCCAGACATGAAGGATCCAAGAGGGCTCAACCTATAAGTTGAAGCCAATGTCTGTACGACCCTGGTTCCAAATTCCAAATTCCAACATCTCCGACGAGAGGAAATCTAGTACATAACATCAGCAAATATGATAACTGGGATGTAGTAATCGTCCCACATGTACTTGGTTGCTTGGTCTTGAATGGTGTGAATGATTGCATCATCCTGGACCAATTGTGCTTCATCCACTCCTGAATGGGCATCTGCATCTTCAGCAGTCTCCACCAACAACTCCAACTCCTCATCGCCATCCCTCGCTCCTTCCTCCAATACCAGAGTGAGCTCTTGTTGCTCTGTAGCAGTTGCATGCTTGCATTTGGAGCCTGCAATTTTTTCTGTTTTCTTTATTTTTGCTGGTGCTTTGAAGAAGAATGAAGTGAACATCTGTTGACCACGGCCAGGTTAGATGCTCCACTGAATAGTCATGACATGTTTACCTTAGCAATCAGATTGACAGTATCAAGATTGCACAGCAGTCCCATGGAAGTTTGGGATGATAATTGCTGACTCTTCACCGAACATGTCATTATTTGAGGCATTGTCCAGACAAGCCATCAGTAGCTGTTCACAATCAGACTGTGATACTCCAACTATAAGAGCATGTACCAATTTTGTCACTCCAAAATGTTCAAGACAATCTGCAGTCTTCTGTGCTATATATTTACCAGTTTGCTTCTTGGTTAATCTGATCTTGCTGACCAATCATTCCTGTCACAAGGTGATATTCAGCTGCTCACCTGATGAATTCAAGGATGGTCTGATTGATCTTGCCTTGTGCATACCACACAATAATGACCCCAAGGTATGAGAAATGTAATGGGGCTGTCCACCCATCAATGACCAGATGGATCTTTCCATCACATCTCTAGTGGTCCAGATGACATATGAGTTTCACTGACACATGGACAATCTTGAACTTATCTGACAGTATACTTTGACATCCTGTGAGACTTGGATATAAATCTTATTGACATCTCAAGATATTGTTGTTAGGTCTGAAATCTTGGTGCCCAGGCAGAGTAGTTCCACTTCTGCATGGCTGCATGGTAGAACTCATCTTTAACAGACTCAAATGGCCAGTTGTCCTTCACACAACACAGGGCTATCAAATCACAATGCCAATATGGTGTGTACTTGGATACAGACTCATGCATTGTTGGTTGAGACCCGATGGTAGCCATCCCATCCTTCTTTATCCCACACCACTTATTACAGGCTTCCACCCCATGATCAAGGTTGGATCTCCCACTGCTGGTTTTCTGGTGTTCTCGTGAGTGTGGTAAGTGGTTGGTAGGATCAAATTTGCAGCTAAAAATATGGGAGATGGTATGGTCTCATCTCCTTGTCAAAATGTCGTTTCAGTGTGATATTGAAATGCTGGTATGTCTTGGACTTCCATGCTTTCATATCCCTTGCTAAACCATATAAATGCATTGTGAATGGTTAAATTTAATGTTCTAACTAAGAGAACCCCCTACCAAGGATTTCTTCATCATTGTCATCCCATACATCTAAGTCACTTGTCATCTTCTTCTGGGCACCAGCTGGAAACTTTGGGGCTGAAGGGGACAGAGTGACATTGGAAGTCTGTGAACAAGTAGATTTGGCAGGAGATGGCAGGAGTTCCTCCTGCTCACAGTCTCAATTAATAGTCCGAGAACAGGTTGCTTTGGCTGGAGTATCCATACAGCAATGAGCAATAATACAAAATTTATCTATAACTTATATATACACCAAAGCTTGGGCGGTATACACCATGACCAGGCCCAGGCATTTACTACCGGTATGGCTCTGAGGCTGCCATGCTCTATAACTATGACTAGGTGCACCCGGGTTTATGCTCTTGAGGACTCGGACTGACCAGACCTGCCCGGGTTAAGCCTCCCAGGCACCTGGCACCCGTGGCACCCGACCCGCACTGAACCCGCAGGTGGTGAACTGCAGCCGGTCTAGTTGCAAATATCATAAGCTCATGGAGAATGTTGGTCGCACATGTTGAAACTCCGAAGAGCACTGCTTATCACGTACTGAATCAACTTGACGTTTGAACACATAACCATTCGCTCAATGTTGCACTCTTTTAAAGATAAACTTGTAAAGAATCCCTCGACGAAGGAAAGGGAGCGGCTCAAGAAAGCATTTTCTGATGCCATCAGTACGGTCGAACTCACCAAGGCGATCACTAAGGATGTAGGAATTGCACTTCCAGGCTTGCAAGCCGGCTTGGGTGGCTTGCTGTTTGTTTTGAATGCTATTCAGGTAAGTTTTCAAGACTGTCTCGTCCTGTTTTTCTCATTAACCGCCCCACGGATAGAAAACGTTCCAAAACGCGGATGATATTGAGCAGCTTTCGAAGAGGCTCGAAAAGCTGCTATCGATCCTTGAGAACGCGAAGAAGGGAAGGACGCTGTCACCCTTAATTGCCAATCGGATCGATCGATTCTCCGAGTGCGCCTCTTCTGCCAGGCAGGATGTTAGCGACTTATTCTTATTTTGTTTTCAGAACATGGAATGCCGATATCGAAAGTTTAAAAAAGATTGCCTCTCGTAGCATCGTCAGACGCCTCGCTCGCACTAACGAAGATGCGAAGAAGATAAGCGATCATCTTCAGGCCATGACATGGTCCATCCAAGATTTAACGGTATGTCTTACCGTTCTCGGTGATTTGTTCCTTTCCTGAGCCCGTTACGAATATACAGGCTGAGAGTGTGCTTGCTATCGAATTCGCCCTTGAGGTGAGTTTACGACGAGTAGCGGTGCCATCGACGCTGACACACCAGCAGGAGCACACGCAGGACATGAGACACGCTTTAGCTGACCTTCAGAGTGGAGTAGATTCAGTGGGAAAACGAGTTGACAGCGGATTTCAGGTTCGTGCCAATGGGCGACTTGGATGAAAGTTTCGTCGCTAATGTAACTTGACATTCAGCGCGTGAATTCCACCTTGGATATTACAGGTTAGCGCTCACTGGTAGTCCTAAAACCTACCAGCTCTGAGATTTCATTTTCAACATCGCAGATGGCCATGCGCCTCATGCTGTCTTTGCTCGCTATGACTGTGGGAACCGTGTGCCGTGTTTGGACGGGACTAGGTCGGATATTATTGATCAAATCAAGAAATGGATTGATCAGGACTCCAACACTGTGACACCACGTGATGCGGCAAAGTCTCGTATATTTTGGATCAAAAGTTCTGCGGGGACTGGGAAGACGACAATCGCATACACTATTGCGCAGATGTGTGACAAAAGTCACATGCTTGGGGCAAGCTTCTTCTGCTCGCGTGATAATGCAGAATGCAGCAATCCAAAGTTTATCTTCACCACCATTGCTAACCACTTGGGACATCATTGCCCGGCATTTGGAGATGAAATTGCTCATGTGCTGAAGCGGTACCCTGATATTGGCTATGCAGATGTATCTCGCCAACTGGAGGAACTGATTATGAAGCCTCTTCAGGTGGTTGGGAAGTCATTTCAATCCTGTGTGGTTGTTATTGATGCCCTTGATGAATGCAAAGAGGACAAATATACATCATCAATCTTACATTGCATCTCCAATCACATAGATGGATTGTTGCGGCTCAAGTTTCTCATTACTAGTCGGCCTGAACCAAATATCACTGTGGTGTTCAAATCTAGCACCCTGAAGCTAGTGACACACCCATTTGTCCTACATGAAGTTAACTTGGAGGTTGTTGAGAAGGATATTGAGGATTATCTCACTATCAAACTGGCAGACATTCAGACCTTCTATGGTTATAATGAGTCATGGCCCTTGGCAGCAGACATCCAAGCATTATCCAAGCTATCTTGTGGTTTATTTATTTTTGCAGCCACCTCTGTCAAATTCATTGCAGACAAGAATTATGACAATCCAGTAGATCAGCTAAGAAAGCTACTGCATAGTGCAACTGTGATGGCAGAAGAAGCCTCTCCTCATCATCACCTTGACCAGTTGTATATGCAAGTTTTAAATCAAGCATACCCTACACTATCAGATGGTGCTGGCCAGCTCAAGAGAATCCTTGGTTCTATTATCCTTCTTTTTGATCCTCTCTCTGCAAGTGGCCTTGAGCAGTTGCTGAATATCAAATCACCAAATCTGGATTCTCCTGTTCAAGCAGCCTTACATTGTCTTCACTCAGTTGTTATTGTACCAGAGGACAACTCTCATGTCCTCCGCTTGCTTCATCCATCCTTTTATGACTTTCTCACAAATTCTGGACAGTGTAAAAACCCTAAGCTCCTTGTGAATGTGGAAGCACAGCATACACTACTTGCACTGAGGTGTCTAAGTGCAATGCAAAACCTGAAACAAAATGTATGTGGGATTGAAGATCCAACCAAGTACAACAGTGAAATCAAAGACCTTCCACAATGTATTATGCACAGTGTTCCACCTCATCTGCAATATGCCTGCCATCATTGGGCATCACATCTGGAACATGCATTGTTATCTGAAACTCTCATGGAGCTATTATATGAGTTCTATTCAAAATATATGCTCTTCTGGATAGAAGTGGGTAGTCTTTTGCAGGGTCTGCATGGTCAACTTCTCTCACTGTATACAGTGCAAAAGGTTGTAGCAGTAAGTGCTCTCAACCTTTCAGTATATATGTTATACTCACATTGATTTTTCAGAAAAGTGGCAACAAGCATGTTCCTCATGTGGTGGCTTTACTGTCTGATTGCCAACACTTTCTGCAGGAGTTCTTTCCAATTATTAGTGCAGCTTCACAACAAGTATATCATTCAGCACTATTGTTCACACCAAAACAAACCAAACATTACAAAACCTACAGCCACATGTCACCTCAAATTAGTATGAAAAATATATGTAAAGATGTATGGTCCTCTTGCTTATGGACAATAGATGGTTATGCTGGTGGGGTTCAGTCAGTTGCCTTCTCCCCTGATGGCACACACATTGTGTCAGGCTCAAATAACAAGACTCTTCAACTATGGGATGGCACCAGTGGCATGCATCTCAATACACTTACTGGCCATTCTGGTGGGGTTCTGTCAGTTGCCTTCTCCCCTGATGGCACACACATTGTGTCAGGATCATCTGATACAACTGTTCGATTATGGGATGCTGCCAGTGGTGTGCATCTCAATACACTCACTGGCCATTCTTGTGAGGTTCTGTCAGTTGCCTTCTCCCCTGATGGCACACACATTGTGTCAGGATCATCTGACACAACTGTTCAACTGTGGAATGCTGCCAGTGGTCTGTATCTCAATACATTCACTGGCCACACTGACTGGGTTCAGTCAGTTGCCTTCTCTCCTGATGGCACACACATTGTGTCAGGATCAGATGACAACACTCTTCGACTATGGGATACTGTGAGTGGTGTGCATCTCAATACACTCACTGGTCATACTGACTTTGTACTGTCAGTTGCCTTCTCCCCTGATGGTGCACACATTGTGTCAGGATCCAGGGACAAGACTCTTCAACTGTGGGATGCTGCTAGTGGTGTGCATCTCAATACACTCACTGGCCATACTGACTGGGTTCAGTCAGTTGCCTTCTCTCCTAATGGCATACACATTGTGTCAGGATCAGATGACAGGACTGTTTGACTGTGGGATGCTGCTAGTGGTGTACATATCAATACACTCACTGGCCATGCTGGTGGGGTTTGGTCAGTTGCCTTCTCCCCTGATGGTATACACATTGTGTCAAAATCATATGACAAGACTCTTCGACTATGGGATGCTGTCAGTGGTGTGAATCTTAAAACCCTTGTGATGCATTCTGGCAGAGATCGGCTAGTTGCTTCCTCTTCTGGTGGCATGGAATTAGGTGATCCAACACATCCAGCTATTACATGGGGTAGAGGTTGAAAACTTCAATTGTGTCCCTCTGTTCTGACATACCTTTTTCTTTAGGTAACAAACAAGCAGAACATTACTTCATAAAAGAGGGGTGGCTTTTCACTACTCCTTTGCAACAACTATGTTGGCTTCCATACTCATGTCGAGGCACATTGACCTCATGTGGAAACTGTGTTGCTATTGGTACAGCAGATGGGCAGGTAGTTGTCATTGATTTTACAGGCATTATACTACAAACAGCTCCTCTCCTCAGTGATCATTCCTATTGCTCTTATGTCATGTGTCAACTTTGCTCCATGCTGAAACACTGTCATGTAACACTGTTTTTTCCAACATGCAGTCTCAATCCAGTAGCTACTGCACAAATCTGTCAAATCAACAACAATGACCCATGCACAAAGTCAAATGTTTTTAGTATTGAGCTTATAGCATGTCTGGTGGTGGCACCTCATTTATAATACTTCCAGTGTTGTAAGGTGTTGAAATTCCTGATGTTTCAAATCCTTTATGTTTCAAATTTTTTTTCTCAAAATTTTTTTTTGGAAATTGTTATCAAAACCACAGCATACCTTCCCATCATAGCATTCACATTTATGTCTTTGAAAATTTATGATTTCCCAGGAGGATGGAGTACAACTGGAATTGTTTGTACTGTCCTGTAGGATATAGTGTTGCCATGACTTGACTTACAGTTGACTCAAAGTCATAATCAGAGTCCAGACCAGGTGCTTACCTAAGTCAAGCTGTGACCAGTTGACCCAATACCTCCAACTCAACTATGACTTGCCAAACTCATGACAGCTAGTCAAGTCACAAAAGTTGTGAATTTTTTTTCTCAATGGCACTTTATGGGGTTGCATTAGCACAGGCCTTCAATTACTCAGAGAGGAACCTTAAAGATTCCCTTTGGCTGCATAACATGATTAGCATTGTAATTTCTCAGTTATTTAACCCTGCTTATTTCCACATGCTCTAGATCATACCTTAAGTCAGTTACAATTCCCTACGTAGCATTAGTGGAGTTAGAATCATTTGTGTCTCACGTCCCAACAATTTTGAGCCATCACCAAAAAATCTCTGCTTTCTGGTGCCAAATTCCCACGGTCTTTTCTGAGATTTGGGTTGTTTGTAAAGTTAGTTTTGGTTACGGATTATATTCCGTAAGTAGTTATTAGTTACAGTTATTTTTTATAGTAATTTTATATAAGCTAATGCATTGGTTTTTCCAGTATTAAAAATGACCTTTGGCTATGCCATGTGGCTCCAGAATCATGTGTCCACTGGGGTCCATAATATTTACTTTTCCACTTGTGGTTGGAGGACTAAATACATGTTGTAAAATAACAACCTTAGCCTAGTAGTTACTCTAGTCTATCAGTTCACCTTATTCCAATAATTGCTCTTTATTGGATGGGGCCGCATCTCAACCTATATATTCTCAAGTCCATGTAGTATATATGTTTATCATCCTGGCGAGTTTTTTTAATTTTTATAGTAAGTTTGTAATATATATATATACTCTAAGCGGATAAATGTACATATGCAATTATTATTAGAGCGCATCCCTCAATCTTTTCTTTTTACAGAGAGCATGTTCCAACATGAAAATATCATACTTTATAATCCCAAGCTCTGTTTCTGTCAATGCACTTTTGACATTTTCATCAAAATCTCTGAAAGTACATCTGCAGTCAGTTCGGTCATTTTCACTGTCAATGAGCCCTTGTATGACCATTTCAGAATATGATCCCCATCCTATGTCATATATTAGTTCACCTAGTTTGAGTGCTGTGGGTTGTTGCACCAATCCTGCATAGCAGAGGTCGACCGCCATCAGATATCCAGTTAGATCACCTATCTGAAGGAAAATATTTTGTCTGTTGTAGAGTTAGTTAGTGACAAGTATGTTGTGAGTGTAATGCCTCGCTTGCCCTTCGTGTGAACTTGTCAAATATTCATACATGGCTTTGAAGGGTATTACTCCTTGGATCCTGCATATGAATGCTTCCCATCCTTCCGTTGCATTCCAGAACGTGATAGCTAACTGAGGATGTCATTTGTGATTTGGTGTACCATATGCTGTCATATTTTGAAAGTGATCCAAGCCTTTGTATTGAGTAATATGGCAATATGAAATATAGGCATTGGGGTCTTCAAATCGACTGTCATGGGGGTCTGACTCTGCAGGGGCTGTGTATGTTATTCCTCTATATATTAAGGCACTGAATAAGCCACTCCTAGTTCATATGAAGTTATGTTCAAAAGGTCCTTGAGGTCCAGTTACCTGACGTCTTGATGGTGCAAGTTCCCAAAATGGCATGTAAAAGTCTGGATGTTATGATTTTGCATATTAGATCATTGTCCGAGGTATGTGAGGTCAGTGATTGTGTGAGTGGCATTATATCCCTCAGGAATTTAACAAATTCCACTACGGTTGCTTGTAGAGTATTTGGATTTGAGTTTTTGGTCATCGTGCCAAAGGGCAGACACATTTTGGCAATATTTCTCATCACCTGTGTCTCCATGGATCCTGACTGAGCAATAGGCAACTGTTTTAATTGGTTGCATGTTTCTGTAATCCATTTGTCTGAAATGTGTTTGATTTTTCTGTTGTTGAATAGTTCCAACTTTGGAAAGCAGTATGCTTTCCAAGTAGCATTAAGAAGGAAGATGTCATAGGAATTGGTGATGGTTGTCAGTATGTTGACAAACTTCCCTTGAGCAGCGGAAATGGTTTTTTCCTTGGGTATTGAAGCCACTGGGTTATGACTGATATTGTTTCTTTGAGCACGTATGCACTCAGCTCCTCATCTAGGAGAAAAGGAGCATGTCCGCCGGCTGTGCGTGGTCCTAGCACTATTGCCATCATAGGTTCCATCTCACAAAATGGCGGTTGATCTTTTCTTTGGATTTCAAATTCACCTACGGACCGTGTCTATTGGAACCTTCTTAAGATTTTGATCTATGTATTGCAAAGTTGATGGGAAAATGCACCTCTATGAAACTTTGCACTTTGTGTATCAGATTAGCTATCCATGGCATGCGTGAGTTACAGGGCTCTGTCATTATAGCTTTGATTTCTGTGACACATGCACGTTCTACCCAGTCCCATGCAAATCCGTGGGCCACCATGGCGTGTTGTCTATTGATGCGTTCTTGTATATTGTCTTTTGCACTGTTGGCTTTAGCATGCTTGACCTTCAACCATGTCCTTGCAATGATTTGTAATGTTTGGTGCTCAAATGGGTTTTTCTGCATATCCACGGTCCCGCTGTACATCCTTGCATTGTGTATTGTGAGTGGGTCGTTGATGTCTTTATTAGTTGTCGGTATGCCTTCTATTCTCTTGATATCTAATGCCAGCTGTTCACATGCACGTTGAATGTTTGCATAGCTCAAAGAGACCTCAAACGGTGTCACTTTTGAGCATCAATCTTGGGTGATTATAGTAAGGCTATTGGCTTACAGTTGCTTTCCTTCAATCCATCGTTTTCCTTCAACTGCTGGGTCATGAATCCGCTTGAGTTTGTTGGCATATGTTCTTGGGCGCTGGAGATGTGTCTGGTCTCATGTTTGTTGTCATCATTGTCCTCGTTGTCCTCTGATGCTTCATTATCCGCTTCTGAAGAGTCAGTTGTACCTTTACAGCGTTCAAATCATTGATGTATTTCTAAGGTATTCACTAGATTTTCTTACTTGTTACATATACAACTGCATCCATGTCTACATCACTCTCATAACCCACATTTATAGGTTCTGTTGTCAATGTGATCACACTAAACATGATGAATGTTTGCTCACAGTTATTGTCTCCTTTCCTCGTTTTGTTCCCTTTCTTTCCTTGCTTTGCTTTCCTCTTTTTCGGTTTCTTGTTCCCTGTCACATTTGAGTTGTCTTGATTGATATCCTCATCACCAAATATATCAGGTTCATCGACTTCTTCATCTGGGCGCCTATGTCAATACTATTTATATCCGGCACTTGTGCGTGGCTCACCGCTGTTGTCATTGAATCCCTGATGGTTTTTGGGACAATGGAAGCAATCTTTATATGCTATGATTGGATATTTGTATTATTAAACAAGTTGGATCATGTCGTTAAAACTTACCATGCCCTTTGTAATGTGCTAGGCGATGGAATGTCTTGTCATGCTTGTGAGCCTTTTTGTGCTGAGCTACATGTGGTATAAATATACATGTTGATGCAGTGTGTTTATCCACTATGTCCCATGCTTCTGCATATTCTTTCCTTTGTTCAGCTGACATATTCACCATTAGTTCACCAACTCGCCATGGCTCTACAGAACATGCATCTCCATGTTCGTCTTCATATTTGATGCTTGATAGAAATGCACTTGGATCAATTCTAACATTATTTGGCATGCCTCTCAGAGTGTGTTGACATAACTGTGTGTAGGGAGTCAATTTATGATTAAAGGATAGCCAGTTTGTGTTTATTTACCTGCAACAGGAGTCTGCCTACGAATGTTGTGTGTGCTTTGGGTGACATGAGGTCAGAGCTGTCTGTGACATAGGTGGCCCACGTCAACCAGAGTCAATACTCCTTGGTTGGTATATGATGCTCTTGCCAGGGTTACATAATGTATGTATCCACCAGGGAGCACGGCGAGTGACTGTCTCGCAGACATATTCATAAGGTGTCATGCAGGGTATTGAATAATGAGGATTCGTGCATTCCATGCAGGTGGTGTGACACCCAGAAGGGTTGTAGGTGGAGTTCCGCCATGATATCTGAGACCCAAGAAACAAAAGTTCACGTTTCTGTCTAAAAGGATGAATATGCCTGATGATGACCTATCAGCGCGAGTTTCTTAGTATATGTTGAACATTACATACCTAGTTCATAGAACATAAAAAGGCCTGGATGGTAATCCGCAGGGAGGTGGGAATGCACTGATGTGTTGCTATATCCTGACTCCTCATCATTATTGTCATTGTGTCAGTCACCAGATAGCCCAAGGTTGGTTATGGTCAAGGGGCCATCGTACATTTGGGCCTGGGACATGTTGATCTGGCTTTCGCAATGATAGAAGTTGTCATCCTGTGCGATCAGCAGTGAATTCACTAGTTCTGCTTTGAGACGTGCTGTGTGTTGGACTGTTTCCAGAGCCAGCTTCATAGCTGCCACGCCAATCACTGTGTATGTCTGTAACACATTTGGTCATTCATGTCAAACGCTTGGCTGGAAATGGAAACTATTAACCTTGAGCATGTGGTTCTGCAACTGACAATCTTTATCGTCCGGTAGCTTACTGTTGGCATTCACACTACTAACCGCTTGCGGTTTCTCCATGCTCAGGCCTTGGTATTGATAGCATTGGGAGCCGTCATCTCTGACTCGTCTAGAACAATGGAGGCTTCGTTCAAAGTGAAAGCCTCCAATGATTTCACCCCCTGCATCTTTCCTGGGGCTGCCATGTCGTCTCTCGCTTTCAGGTCTGAGAACATCATCTTGTAGTCGCGTTACTTTGTCCCCAAATGTAGGTGATATTGAGTCATATAGCCTTCCGTTGGCAACCCATAATTGTATGACAGTGTCGTGTGGGTCTTGGTCATCTATACCAGTATGGGTGAGATTCTTCCCTCCTTTAATCTAATACCATTTACTTTTTTTTCTAGCAAACACGGCTTCATATGGTAAAAGTTGCAATTCACCATGTTTTTCAAATCATTTTTGAATCTTCCAACTATTTTCCTTGTCTTTGCATGCTCTAAAAGGGCCTGTTGGGCCTTAGGGGATGTATCTGCTTCATATATGTACGCCTTTCCATATGGCCAAAGAGGATGATGGGGGTATTTGTAGAACTTAGGGAGTTGTGGATCATGAGACAATAAGTCAACAGGCTCCTGAGGCCATTCATCTCTGAATGCCCTCGGGAGGCTGGGACTGGTCATCACTTTCGTGCTGTTACTGCTGGCCATGTTGCTGCATTTAATTCTTCAAATTTCACATGTGATCACTCGTCTCGATATCCCATCTCCTTCCTTATGCTCTTTGTCATAATATAGCCATGTGTTCATGTGCTTCTGTCACAAGTAAGTTTTTGGGCATCCTTTCCTGGGAACCTGATAGTATAACCGGTGCGAAGTATCCAAACATTTGTATATAATCGATGTTGTGGGGGTTGGAATGTGAATCACATCCTTCCCTCTCTTCCTGCCTGCATTTCTCCTTTGTTCTATGGCATCTTTGGGGCTCTTGGTATTATCACCATATGGTCTTCATCAGCATCTGTAGTTCAAATCTCTACAGGTGCGTCTCTTTGCCCAGTCTGAATCTGTGTGCAATCTTATCATAAGGACAGTGGTTTGGCTGCATGTGACCTTGGTACGTCCCATCAAGCGCTGAAGCTGAGTGAGCATGGGACATATGATGTAGATGATAGCAACTTACCACGGGTTTGTCGCCCTGGTTGCATCATTGCCCTGAAGTGCTTTCTCTGGGGATCCAACAAGCAATCTGGATCTTACCGATCTATCATATGGCCATTACAACCACGTGGTCTCTGACGTAGATGGTGCCGACTTACCACAGTTTTGTTGTCCTCGTTTGTGTCATTGCCCTGATCTGCTTGCACCCAGTACCAATACCAAGCCATCCAGTTCTTATCGATCTGTCATATGGTGTTAGAACCGCATGGTCTCTGACGTAGACACAGCCAACTTACCAACATTTTGTTGCCCTCCTTTGCGTCATAGATGTTCATACCTTTACACTGAATGAGGCACCGGTCAAACCCTTCAGAACTTAGCACCCTCACGCGGGACAAAGGACACCTCAATCCTACTGATCAGTACAGATGAATGTCACACGCATAACATGGACAATTCCGACTGACTCAGTTGCGCTCGTGTATGACACAGCATAACGGATGTATGACCAAATCAACTGTTTGCGTTCTAATCTTGATGACCTCTTTCAGGTGACTGACTCCAGTGAGCAAGCGCAATACATGCGCCCACCATGTCAAAGGAACCGAATAGTGTCGATTACGACTCTATTCAGGTCTGTTTTGGCTTGTGGAATGTTGAGAAATACTGACAGTAATTTCATCAGCTTTAGTTAGCTTTTTTATTTCTTTTCTGAACATTAATTGTTTAAACTGATGCTAACCTTTGTCCACTAATTAGACAGCCACATACACCTAAAAATCATCAATTTATTGATAGAGCATGCAGCGCAAGGGTGCCTTACTGGGGTCGATCAAGGATTCTAAGCTGTTGAAAAATCGTTAGCTTTTTTTTTTTCCAAATGTGTAGCCTAACTGATTGCAACTTACAATGTATTCATCAGGCCCTTTTTTTGGGGTTTTTTTTTGGGAATTTGGGATAGGGTGAGTCGAGATTGAGAGGTTTGGAAGTCAAAGTTCAATCATCGCTGGTTGACATGGTCAAACCGAGTGAATGGTAATTGTCAAAGGCAATGTTTGTTGATGTAGTCTTGACGACACTACATTGGATGAGGAGAGAAAGAGAGAGAGCGAGGAGGTGGTGGCAAACTTGATCGGCAGTGAGGCTTTTCATGACTGTAACACGTGACCATCAGTGTGCCAATATTCAGACCAACAGTGTGTATTATGACATTTTACGTGATTCAGATCGACATGGTGATTATGTGAACCTGACTCATCATCGCACATCAGGCCGACTTTTCGATCACGTGAGTTAAGTATGCTACGCCTTTGATTGGCACTCCGCGTCGCCACACATGTCCACTTCTTCTTCTAGTACTCTTACCCCACCACCCCCTTCCCCTCCCTCCTCCCCTCCTCATCATTGCGAGTGACGACAGTTGACTTAATGTCACCATCATCGTCGTCTATTCCCCAGAATGACCAGTCTTCTGGGGAACGTTTGCCTTCTCGTCATCAAAGAACTGTGTCTCCTCTGTCTCAAACTTTGCTGCCGTTGGTCACATCTACACCTGGGCCTTCATCTACAACCACACCTGCTCCCCCTAATTCCTCTGCCACCAATTTCCTTCGACAAATACCCATCAATATTTCCACTCCAAAGTGGACCAAGAGCGCAGCGCAGTGGCTATGGGATATTCGTGCAGGAGTACTGAAAGTTTCAAGGCCATCTGTTAGTAGCTCACATGCATATTCGCAAGGTGTAGAAAGTAAGTTTTGTTTAACATTTTTTTGTTGATATTCAATGTTCATTGCTACTGTCAACAATGGTGGTCTGCTGCCCCAATCACCCACACTAAGCATTCCGCACCCTGATGATGCAGAATTTTTGGGGAGGGAAGTTCCACCCCCTCCTCCAAAACGGACATATGTAGACTTAGACTGTGATGATATGCCAGCCTGGTTGCACAAGGTTGAGGCAAAATGTGAAGGCTGGGGCGATGGTGTTGGTATGTGTTTCTTATTCTATCTCGTTGGTTGGATATCTTCCACTAATGTCTGTCATTTAGCAACTCATATGGTGGTCAAAAATTGGGCAATTAATAATTTTAGTTGTAAGGATCATTATTGTATAACGACTCCCAATGGTGAATATACACCTGAACAACCGGCGTTAACTGGCATCCCAGAAATCTTAGATGATTGTCTTTTAGGTTTATATGAATGGATGATACAGCCCTGGAATTTTCTTCCCCATCAATCTCATGAAGCATTCATCACAGTCCCTAATGTTCATGATTTAACTTCATTGATTCTTTCACGACCATTGCATCGTAGTGATATGGTATTTTAACCTAATAATCCCATAGGACGCTTACACAATGGGACACGTGGCAATGTCCATCATATTTTCAAATCCGTGGGTGATCAGGGGATGACTCCTTGGAAAATGGCATATAATGGTCACTTGCTCCCCTGAGATACTAGATGCCACACCGCAGTAACATATCACGTGCTCATGAACCAAGCTATGCTGTGGCCTTACGCCGTCATGGTCTGGCGGCAGTTTCAACGGTCTTGCATTGATTTGATCGCATTTTGCAATTATCACAATGCCTCTGAAGGTATCAGAACATCCTTACAACCTGCTCAAACTGTCTGTACCAAATTCAGGGGCGCTTTTAGTCCTGATCCTAACATTATTAAATTATTGGCATGTCTGGGAGTGCCTGCCTTCCACGTGCAAATACTTGACGAACCACCACCTTTGGAAAGGAAGATTCTACTTCGATTGTGGACCACATTTGAAGGTGGTCACGTGACGGTAGTCCGGGGGGTGGATTGGCATGTGCCTGAGCTATTTGTGGACATGTTTGAGTCCACAGCTCAAATACAGGCACCGCCAACATTCCAGATGTGGACAGATTTGCATCTTTCCTGGATGATGTTCAGGATAATTTCCTTTCTGTTCTTATGAATGGAATTTCACTCAACCCCGGAATGTGGACTCTGATCTCATGGACGTTGATTCACCATTGAGGCCGCCTCCTTATGATCTATCAGCCATGGGATTGAACAGTGTTGATTTCTACAATTTCGAGGACATGGGCGAGGATGACCAACTAGAACTGGGGGAGGAAGGTGAGTGTTCAGACCAGGACATTGACGTTGGGGATTTCAATGAAGGAATGTTCCGCAAACATCCTCTGGCTCATCCTGTGGATTTCATTCGGTGGGAAGAAGATAATACAGCTGACTGCGGCAACCCTGGACCATCTGCTGCTTCTTCCTCCCATAAGCAACGATGATCTCCTTCTCTTCATGCGCAAACCCCTGCTGTGAAGAATCTGCTTTTGGCATCCGGATTCAGAGTTCCATCGTCAGTTCCTTATGCCTGTGGAATGGAGCCTTCAAATGTTACAAGGAGGGGCACGACTCATAAGGTGGCGATACACAATCATACTGAGGCCAGCAGGCCAGATGTCAGCTCTGCAGCTACAGATAATACTATAGTCAAGTCGTTCAAAAAAGGCAGTAAGTATTGACTCAATACCTGCCGTTTGTCTCATACTGACATTGATTTGTAGAAGAGCTTCCTGCTGGTACTGTGCATCAAAGATGAACTTGGTCTAGTAGTCAGGAAATGGTCTACATCCCTGAAGGATTCCAAGAGATGGGCACACGAATCTTGAGGGGTGAGTATCTTGAGGAGCCTGTTGTTACCTGGGCAGTCATTCCTGTTGAACGATGGGAGTGAGTGCGTGAATTGGTTCATTTATCTGAATCAAGACAGATCAAGTTATTCAATGATCCCATTCATCGACTTCGTATCAATCCTAAGGTGGTCACATTCGCGCCTCCACCTCACATATTCTATAAGACGCGACAACTTCCTGTCATGATATACAATTGGCTCATACAGGACACTATCGTCCATTCCTTTGATGCCAATCCTTTGGACTTGAAATTGGCCCATCATCTCCAAAATTCTGAATATTGGCATCAAACCTTGTATGGCCTCTTGCCTGCTGGATCACGTGCATTGGCCATTGAAGCTCTCCATATAATTCCTGCGCCAATGGTTCTACCCAGTGAACCCTTTCCCTTGATCTGGCAAAACTGGGAGGTGCCTGATATTTCTTCATGGACGTCTGATGAGCTCCTAGCCTCAGTGGTTTGGGAGCTCAATGAGATGTTATTCATGTTTGGATTCATACTATTGGATGATATTATATTATCCAATGCAGCTACACATATCAGCACTCGTTGAATGTGTTGCAAAGCGTTTTTGAAGAGTTACAACATGTGACTTGATCTTTCACCAACATACAAGTACTGTGAGCGACTGATTGAATCCACAGATGATCTTTGGACTAGCTGCGTTGGTTTTATGAAAATGTTATGTCAAGTCATGCAGGATTGGCCTGAATTCCCTGGACATTGTAAGGACTTCAGCAGAATCGCTTCTTTAAACAAGCAAGCATTCTTGAATATAGAAGAGGAGTTGATCTGCTTTTTTATCAGAAGCTATGCTGATTACTATGGTTGTCATCCCAATCTTCCTGGTGTGTGTCCCCATGTGCAAACACCCATTCTGTAATGATCATTTACCCCAGTACATTTTATCCATCTTATTTGATTACCTTTTTTTCTTCTTTATCTTCTGATTTAAAATTTATATTTTGATTGGAATGGCATATTGCATTTTACTTAAGTATGAATTTTAGAAGTTTCCCGCAGACAAGCTAAGTATATAGACTATCACTCATGCACATCATAGACCACTACTAACGCCATCATGAAAAGCAAAAGTTAATTAGATTTATGTAATCGTTTGTGTTCACTCTATTATATTTCTGACTAACGTATACAACATCTCACTCAAAGTATCCAGATGAATTCCCAGCTCCATCATGTGCTATAACTTTCTCAGTTACTTAGATCACATGCTTCTATGAGTTTGCTTATTCATCAGGTTTCGGAATTATCTGAGCAAAACTAAATGTTCTTTTGACTTCCAATTCCTTCCCCTCTGCCAGACTTTACCAGCCTTCTTCCCAAAGTTTACAGTTGAGTGATCAATCATTGTCTTTAATCATGCTACGTTCACATATTTTTCAAGGCTCAGACATGTATACTATGGACTGAAATGACTGGGTCTTTCATATATGGATCCTTATTATTTGGATTGACAAGGTCATCCATGTAGATTTTGACCAGGGATGTAACCTGGTAAGAACTTGTCTTATTTTTGGAAAAATTATCTCCCTATCTGCCTATTCACCATGTATAGTATAGCCTTTTTTTTCACCGACTTTCCTCCTGTAAGAACTTCCATCATCCTTTGGTTATGTGGTTCTTTTCTTTCTTTTAGCATCTATGGTCCTCAGCAGATTGCTGCATTTCATCCACCATGCTGATATCCAGTTCTCTTAGCTTCTTGCGTGTCCAATTTCTTGATCCACCTCATTCACTTTGTCATGTCCTCTTTTGGATGAAATTGAACATATTTGTGGTGGAAGCTTCACGATCTCATCAAGCTTCCTTGCTTGGTACCACTGTAATCATTGTCTTGTTAACATATGATTACCAATGAGTAAGTCACACCACCTTGACCACATCATCGTTGAGTAGAATTAGCTCATTCAATTCAGGGTAGACTTTCCATGTATTTTTCCATAATTTCATGGTAACAGTGAACGTCACTTCCACCAAGGTGCCAGTTTGGAATAATGAAGGTGCGACACTTGATCTACTGCTCAAATGTCAATCAGCGCAAATGTGGCAATTAACCCAGATGCACATTCCAGCATATGTGTTCACTTTCATGTATGCCACTCTATTTTATTCATTTCAATGCATGTCCTTACCAAGTTTAGCCAGCCTGCCTGAAGGATCTATCTCCTTTGGTAGAGGCTCTGAGGTTCCATCGGTGATGCCAGAGAAATAACGTCTTGCAAAATTCAATGATGTATAACCTGCAAATTGTGCCACAGTGAATGTCTGCACATTATCTTCTCCAACTCTGGCAGCAAATGCCTGGTACAATGCTGCAACAATCTTTAAACCATTCCTGAATGTGTCTGATTCCAACCCGCATATGGTCACAAATTGACTGGCCCACAAGGGCCTATTGGGCAGTCTGTAAATGGTATGCACTCGACATTTTAATAACACGCATTTGCATCATATCACACACTTTGTGTTTGCATATATAGGCGGAAGCTCTTTTCTTACAATGTATCCATGCAATTTAAACTTGGCAATATCTCCCATGGCTTTGCGAGTGAAAGCCTTAATGGATGGCTTTTGCGTATGAAATATGGTGAAACGATCAGAAAGAGCCACCAGGTCCTGTCATCAAGCCTGAGTCTGGTTCTTTTATTTTTTAATCTGTCAATGTGAATCTCACGATATGTGTCACCTGTGAATTGCATTGCATAGGTGTCAGGTCCTCAAATTCATCTTCCAACAATTTTCCTGATAATTCATTTAGCATTGGTATGATAATCATCTCTGGGGCTAAATCCGTAAACTTACTATATTTTTGGTCTTCAAGTTCTACCATAATAGAAGCCTCCATGACACAAAGTGTGAAGATAGAGATGGGAATGAACACAGCAATATTTTGTAAGGATGCTTGCTGGGCGATGATGTTTATATGACAAGCTTCAAGGATGGTACCATTATTCAGCTTAAGTACTCTTTTCTATCATGCCACTTTCCATTTCCTTTTTTATTATTTTAACTCTCAGTGGTCATGGTGGCTTTCAGAAAGAAAAAAAAGACCGATCCATGTAGACATGGTAATAATAATAATAATAATAATATCTACATCCAATGATCAATCAACGGTGAGTCTGTTTTACTTTAGGTTATGTGATCTTCTCGGTCTTTGGGCTGTGCCCACACATTGACCAAAGTAGACTAGCATTTTAAGGCATTCCTTTCTCTTTGGTGCAGGGTCACTAATTCAGCTTAATAATGTTGTTAGTCCCTGATCAGTCGGGCACATTGATTTTATTTAGTTCTTACAAGTGCCTTCTCCATCATTTTAATTTGTTTATTTAAATGCCCTGTTTTCCACAGCTGAAGCCATTTGTCGGTGGGTTTTGCATATTTTCCCGAATGGCTGATGATTGTGATTTATCCCACTGCAAATTTTACTCACTTATTTGTCTATAGTGCTATATTTCAAGTACTGTAGCCTAGCAGGGTTCCTCCGATACAAACATTAATACCTGGCAACCAGATCTGGTCCATTGTGGTCAGATAAACGAAGCCCGGGTTTTGTATAGGTGTCCTCAATAAAGCACTTTATTTATGCTAATCAATCAATGGACCCGAATATCCATGGGCTACTTAGAATCCCCTTATGCATTGATCTATATTTATATGACAATTTAGATGTGGACCATTTTACCTGCTGATCTCATAGGTCAGTTGCTATTTGTTTGTTTCACCTTTTCTCCACATACTGGGAGTTGAATGCAGCATAAGCTAACTATTTAGTAGCCCACATGTTATGTTTTTCTTTCTTTCTTATTTTTTTTTGCAAGAGGATCAGAATAGCTAGATTGTAGCAACCTATGGCAATGGGTTTTGATATTACGTTCCTATGGAGGATGAAGACCACCCTTGGGTAATTTAAGTCCCTTTCCATATATCTCCATCTGCTGACCCTAATTTTTTTTTGTAGATGAATATGGTTAGTTCATCTTGTTTTGTCTGTTTGATCCACGCTCATCCGTTGTTGATTCTTTCAAGTCATTTATGTGTCTCAATATCAACTTATCAAGTCACATATGGTAAGTAATGACATTCTTTATGCACCACTGGTACTCAAGTTTGACACTAATGGACATGAATGGCTGAAGGCATCAATTCATGAAATTTTAAAACCCTTGGACTGTACGACCCTGTATCTTTGGGACTTTTGAGAAGATCTATCTATGGGCATTAGCAAATCTTTGACATTACCTGCTCCATTTGCAAATGAGTGGCCTTGGTGTTTTAAATGTATTTATCATAAGGAATATGATAACAGGTGAAACATGAGGTCATTGGAAAATAATGAAAACCAAATTTCCAATGTACATCACAACCATTATAAGCATAATACACTAGGCTTTTTTATATAAAGCCTTATAAAGCTGTATGATAGTCAGTAAATACCCTAAGGGTGCCCCAACCTCCAATCAATATTTCCCAACTGTTTCTCACTTTACATTGCCTTACTGCTGTTTCTAATGGCCCCTAGACAAACTTCTCAAAGAATGGCTAACGCCAAACCATCTCAAAGGCACACATTTTCCTACCTACCTTTCTTCAGCCTACCTCTCTACTCCTCGTGAACCTTACCTTCTCATGCCATGATCACTAATCTACAGTTGCATTGCAATTTTGGTTTATAGATGCCCCACACTCAAACTATCCCCCAAGCGCACTCGTTCCTCTACTTTAGCTTCCCCAATAAGAATGTCAAAAGAAAGGTGATTTTGGTCAGTATTATTATGATCCTATAATAACATTTAAGCAGTAGAGATACGCAGATAAAGACAACCACTGGAGATAGTGCCAACCCTGTTAACAGCATCTCCCTGATGCACGACTTAGAATCTGCACCTCCACTACCAACGTGAGGGTCTCCAATTTCCATCATTTGTTGTTTTATATTTATGTTTATACATTTTATTTTATTTTATGAAGACCAAATATATCTCGGGGAAGGTACACCTTATATTTGGTTTTCTGCTTATAACCCAACCTTACAATTATTCTAGTGCTTGGGCACAAGAGCCACAGTACGTTCAATATTCTGTTTTTTGTTTTCCCCCTAGCCACTTTGATTTTCATGAGGTAAAATAATATAAAATACATTTTATTTAGCACTCCTGTTCATGGTGTGAAAAGGATTTGAAGTGCTATGCAAGATGGTGGTTCT
The DNA here is from genome assembly GCA_015039355.1 of Ramaria rubella. Classification (NCBI taxonomy): domain Eukaryota; kingdom Fungi; phylum Basidiomycota; class Agaricomycetes; order Gomphales; family Gomphaceae; genus Ramaria; species Ramaria rubella. The sequence goes on from MU134329.1 coordinate 357,924, forward strand.
TCACAAAAATGGTGAGTGCTTACATTCTCATTATTCAATATCAATTAATCTAAGATCCAGGTGTATGCGTTCTCAATTAATGATGGGTTCTAGTCCAATGTTAATTGGGGACACCCCCCCTTCCAAAAGTACAAGGTGCGTATTTGATGATTGTTATGGAGCTGGATTGGATGCCTGGTCGAGTTGGGTTGGAACTCTCCTTGACCGAAATCAGGGTCGCCATATTTGGAAATGCATGGAATATCGGATGAGTCGGAAATCAGAGATCCGAAGACTGATCTATATGGGTGTTGGCTTCAACTTATGGGTTGTGCCCTCTTGGATTTCTAGTGCCCTGGTATTTCAGATTGAGACCAGATGGATATATCGGAGTTCCAATGATTGGGTCTATTTGGAAAGGATCAGTGACAGATAGTGCATCGAGACTTATCGGAGACGAGCGAGAGATCTCGGGTATTTTGGAATCAGAATAATCGAACGCGGGGGGGGGGTAAGGTTAATGATAAATGAATATCAAGCAAGGGTTTTGGCTTTATGGGGAAGCAAGTGTAATCAAAGAATGGGTTTGCAATGCCGAAAATGTCAGAATCGGAGTAATCAGAATAATTGGAATAATCGGGATAAGGGTTGAAGGATTTTAAGGCTTGTTACAGATGAGAAGGATGTCATGGGTTGTAGCAAGATAACGAGTTTTAACGAGATATAACAAAGTGTAATGAAGATGTAATAGGAATGTAATGAAGATGTAACAAGATATTATGAGGTATAACAACAAAACAATATATATGCTAAGGAAGGCTTGAACAAGGAAAGCATATTTAAAGGAACATGAAGAATTCCGAAATCGGAAACGGAAAGATAAGGGTGCAATATGGAGTTCCGAAATTGGGGTGAGTATGGAGATCAAGATAAGACGTACGGGGATAAATAAAAATAGGATCATGACTGGGAATGATAAATGGGGTATATCGGAAACAAGTGGAAAGGGCTTATCGGAATGCGGAAAACATCGGAACAGCGGAAGTCAGATCTGGGATCTAACAGTATCTCCCTTTTATGGTCAAGCCCTCGAGGCCGATTATGCTATTGAATGTCGTGGGGAGTTTGGGCGTTGGTTATCCATAAAGGCTGAGATCTTGGATCAGATATATATATGAGAAAGTGGTTTGTGGAACCACAAAAATGTTTTGACTCCCCACCACCACCACTACCCAAGAAAAATGCCACCGCGTACCAGGTCATTATCTCCTACCTGGTCCGTCATTGGTATCAGCTCTAGTGATGAGCTCGCCGCCGAGGTGAAGGAGTACGAGCAGAAAAAGGTGGAGCTGGAGTTGAGGATGTGGGAAAGGGCGAAGGTGAAGTGGGAAAAGTGGGAGAGAGAAGCAGCGGAAAAGTGGGAGCGGGATCGGAACAAGAAAGAAGAGTGGGATCGGAAGGAGCAGGAGGATTGGGATTGGAGGGCGAGGGAGAGGGAGGATGACAATTGGTGATGAAAGGAGGAAGCTGACTGAAGGAAGCGGGAGGAGGCGGATCAGTGGAAGGCTGAATCGACGCAAATGGTGCGGGAGGAGGCCCGACTCAAGAAATTGTTGGTAAGTGGTTACTCTTCTGGTCCATTGATTGATTTTGACGGAAGAATTGGACTAGCCGGAGAAGATCGATCACAAACAGAAAGCCGACCAAATTCTGATAGGTACATTGGAAAATGCAACAGGCTGGAAATGTCGCCTCGAGGAGGTATGGTCGGAGGCCGACGAGTACGATGATTGGTGTGTCCCTTGTCGGATGCGGGGTTTGGAATGCGTGGACGAGGAGCAGAAAGGCGGAAAATCGCGGAAGTGGGCTTGCGTCCAGTGCCAAAATGACCAGAAAAAGTGCACCAAGCCGGACAATGTGGATTTCGTGGTGGAAATGGCGGGAAAGTTGTTACTGTCAGTGCAGAGGCAGGGTCGGGCAGAGGCGGTTGCTGATTGCGAATTCGGGGCGGTCTCGGGGAAGGGTAGTGGCACGGAGCAGGATGAGGCAGAGGATGCGGGACTTGCAGTGGAAATACGCTGGCTCCGCAAAAAGATACACAGCCTGACCAAGTGACTCCAGTAAAATATGGAGGGAATGGCAGCATTCAACGAGTCGTTGAAGATGTTGCACAGGATCGCAGAGATCGAGTACAGGTTCCAGAGAAAGTGGTGGGAGGCATACCACGGAGCATCGTCATCGTGACGGGACTTGGAGTCGGAGGCCTGGTCAGGGAATGAGGCAGAAATTGTCGGGCCGCAGCCTGAACCGGAGAAGGAGTTGGCGAAGGGGAAGGGCAAGGCGAAGGAGGTGGATGATGATGGAGTGGACGTCAATGTCATTCCAGAGGTGCTGGGGAAGACAATTCCGGAGGTACTGGAGCAAGAGATTCCAGTAGGGGAGGAATTGGCCGAGGAGCCAGAGGTGGACGTCGGTGAGACAACAGCAGATTCGGGAAATTTGGCTTCAGACAAGCCAGCTGAGGAGGAAGTGGGAAAGACGGCAGGGGCTGAGGTGGAGGCCGATAGGCCGGAAGATGAAACTATGCAGTAGATAGTGGTTGACAAAATGAATCGGAAGGCAAAAAGTATCATAGCATAATTCAGAAAGGTTTTGGTGAAGTAATATAGTGGGTTAAGTAATGAAGTCATGTCAAAAATCGGAAGGAATGAAGTGATTGGAAAAGCAAAAAGAAATCGGAAAAATAGAAAAGGTGAATCAAGGATTTTAAGTTAAAGAATATCAGAGGTCAGAGTATCATAAAATCGGAGGAAAATTGGAGATCCGACTCGGGGATCGGGATTGGTCTTGTAAGAAATTGTGAAGATGTTCGGAAGAAATGGGAATATCAGAATGTGAAAAGGCGTGGATGTTGAAGGGTTTGTGAAATGTAAAATGTTGTAAGGATGAGACATGGGTGGAAGTGTTGCTTTTGGAAGTTGTCGGAGGAAGTCGGAATAAGGAAGGAGTCGGAATAGAGGAAGGATGATTGGAAGATTGTTATCGATATGGTGGCTACTCCCCTTTCAAGGTAGATGTCCCATCATCCACATCAAAACATCAGAGAGGAGTAGACAAGGTGTTGGAGTATCGGAGATCTGCAAGATTCAGGTTTTCCAGGAAGTAAGGGTTTTTCTTGGAAATTCCTAGATAAAGTGGGCTTGTGGTTGTCCCATTGAAATTGTTGTAATCACAGATTACTGAGGAGTTCGGAGAATGTTGGAAGGTTTGAAACTTGAAAAGGAAATGTGTCAGGATTTATCGGGATTCTTCAGAAAATGGGTTCAAGGAAGAAGAGAGTCGAAGTTTGGAAATAATGAGGTTTTGGAAACAAAAAACATTGTTCAGGGTGAAAAGATGAAGCATATGGAAAAGGAAAAAGGTGTAAGAAAAGCTGGTGAAGGTATTTGATATTTGGTCTAGAACATTGTTGAAGAAGGGATGGGTATTGTCCTAATGGTTTGAAGAGGTCCAAATCGATTAGAAAACATAGGTCGGAAAATGTACGGATGGTGCATTCATGGAAGGAAGGGGTTTAACAACGGCATTTGAGGAAGTTCATTAAGAGTTCCAAAGGTGGTTTGCCGGTTATTGTCCCATGACGCAGAATTCGATATTGGTGACTAGATTTTGGATTGGAGTACTGTGTTGCATCTTGAATAGTCAGAATCAGAAAATCTGGAGATCGGAGGTCAGAGAATTACATCTCGGAGGATGTCTTGAAGCAGATTTGGTGTTCAGAGTTTGGAAATCGTCCTGGGTTGTTCTTGAGGGATTGCAGATGTACTGTGTGGAACGTGTTGGATGACAACCTATAGCTAGGGCCTCGTTAACATGGTCTTGAGGTGGCTCTCGCTTAACTAGATGTAAGGAAAATATGGAGTTTTTCCATAGTGAGATTCTCTCCCTCCGATAAGACGTAGTCTTGTCAGAGTACCTAGCGGAATTGATGATTGCTTTGTCAGAAAATTGGAAGAATCGAAGTAACAGATTTTCCTACTGGAAGGTGCCAAGGTTCCCATATTGTCGTATTGCAAACTGAGGATTCAGCCATCAATGTTGAGTGTTATGGCGAGTTGGAGGATGTCGCAGCGAAGCGGGATTTTTGGAGATTCGGAAAAACACAATATTTGCAGGTTTCCAGTGGACATGTCATAGAATTGAATCTTCTTGTTGAGGAGTGAGAGCTAGGTATTACCCAATACCCTGTCAATCAACGAATTGTAGTGGGTGGGTTAGTGGTTTTCCAGCCCATCGGAACAATGAGAAACAAGTGGTGTTATACGTAATGTAATAATGACTGGAGTTTTGCTCGTTGGGAGGACGTGATTGGCGTGAATAGCCTACTGGATGTTGCGACATAATGTCATCAGTGATGGAAAACAGAGACCGGCGGAAAGCAGGAATCCAAAGGGATGATCTTTAAACATAATGATTGGTTGAAAATGTTCAGGAGAAAGATATTCGGGGTCTTTGGGATTAGAGGTAAGGTTGGATGACTGTAAGGGATTTGGCGGAATTGTCAGAAACTGGAAGGGATATTTTTTGGAAAGCGTTTTGGCAGTCTCGATAAGGCACGGAGAAGATATGAAGCGTGTGATCGTGGATTGAGAGTCCTTCAGCTGTCAGTTTCAGGGATTCAGAAGGTCCTCTAAGGGGTCCTTGGTGTTGGAATCACTTAGCATGACAGTTGTGATTCAGGATTTTGCTTTCCTGGCGAAGGATGATGACCTCAGGCATTCTTTCGCCTTATGACCAGGTCTTCCACAGTAGAGGCATAACTTTTGATTGATGTGTCATTGTCTCTCCTGTGGTTTTAACTTGCCATCTTGTCTGAGGATGTCAGAAAGTTTCGGTGTCGGCAAGGTCGGAGTTTGGTTGGAAGGTGTTGCCATTTGTTGAGAGTCATAACAAGGATGGTTGGGGGTTGCACTGTCAATGTCACTTGGGGTTTGCTCGGGTTTGGAGGCTTCATCTATGATACACTTGTTGAAGAAACTGTCGGTGTCGTCAAGATTGGGTGTTCGGATTTGGGTGTCGGAAAACATTGTAGAAATCAAGAGTTTCAGCATATATATACTGTTATGCAGCTGGATCGGATCCCTGGTCGAGTTGGGTTTGAACTCTCCTTGACCGAAATCGGGGTCGCGATATTTGGAAATGCACGGAATATCGGATGAGTTGGAAATCGGAGATCCGAAGACTGATCTACACGGGTGTTGACTTCAACTTATGGGTTGTGCCCTCTTGGATTTCTAGTGCCCTGGTATTTCAGATTGAGACCAGATGGATATATCGGAGTTCCAATGATCGGGTCTATTTGGAAAGGATCAGTGACAGATAGTGCATCGAGACTTATTGGAGACGAGCGAGAGATCTCGGGTATTTTGGAATCAGAATAATCGAACGCGGGGGGGTAGGGTTAATGATAAATGAATATCAAGCAAGGGTTTTGGCTTTACAGGGAAGCAAGTGTAATCAAAGAATGGGTTTGCAATGCCGAAAATGTCAGAATCGGAGTAATCAGAATAATTGGAATAATCGGGATAAGGGTTGAAGGATTTTAAGGCTTGTTACAGATGAGAAGGATGTCACGGGTTGTAGCAAGATAATGAGTTTTAACGAGATATAACAAAGTGTAATGAAGATGTAATAGGAATGTAATGAAAATGTAACAAGATATTATGAGGTATAACAACAAAACAATATATATGCTAAGGAAGGCTTGAACAAGGAAAGCATATTTAAAGGAACATGAAGAATTCCGAAATCGGAAACGGAAAGATAAGGGTGTGATATGGAGTTCCGAAATCAGGGTGAGTATGGAGATCAAGACAAGATGTACAGGGATAAATAAAAATAGGATCATGACTGGGAATGATAAATGGGGTATATCAGAAATAAGCAGAAAGGGTTTATGGGAATGCAGAAAACGTCAGAACAACGGAAGTCAGATCTGGGATCTAACTGTATCTCCCTTTTACAGCCGAGCCCTCAAGGCCGATTACACTATTGAATGTCGTGGGAAGTTTGGGCATTGGTTATCTGTAAAGGCTGAGATGTTGGATCAGATATATATAGGGGAAAACAGTTTGGGGAACTGCAAAAATGTTTTGACTCCCCACCACCACCCCTACCCAAGAAAAATGCCACCGCGTACCAGGTCACCATTACGATTCCCTAGGAGGACGCAGTCCGACAGGAATTGTTCATACCATCCTGTAGGATTTTAAAAGTTCATTCGCCTTTCTCTATTGCCGTTCCCACGAATAGAATTGATTTGACTTTTTTGTTCCCACACTCAAGATAGGGTTCGCCAGTTCATGATGGTCTTAATTTTGTATGGGCTGTGACCGAAAATAGCCTGGGAATTTTCTGTACTATCACACTTCGCCCACTATTATTTAGGAGCTGGTTCATTGCAGTTAAGCTTTTCTGTGCATAGCAAGACAACTTCCCTTTACAGTTTCTTACACCATGCTTTCCTTTTAATGCTAGACCTTGAAAGTGATCATGGACAAATGATCACGTGATTGTATTATCTGTGATCCTACCTATTTATAGACTATTGGTATAAAATTGATAGACGTGCAAAGAAAAAAAATGCAATACTTCCTTTGTGTGTAGGATAAAATGAACCCTAGTGATGGCATATTGGAATTAAAAGCTAGTTCTATTGTCGATACACCACCCACCGCCTATACTGTTAGCTGACTGACTCCAACCCCATGGATGCATAATGACTGTGGTTCAAAATAGAAATGCCCTGCCCACAGATCCCACCTAATTTCTTATGGAGATGATGAGGGCCTTGCATTGACATACCACTAGTGCGTCTGCAAGTACAGTGTGCAGATGGTTACTAGTGGACCCCGCTCTCAAAAGCAAGAACTTGTATTCAAACCAGTGCCATCCAAGTGCAGTCCATTTTGAACCTGCTAATCGTTCCCGCCCAGAATGAGTCCCAGCATGATGATATGTCAACCTACAACCATGCCACTTCAAAATACCTCCAAATAAAGGGCATTATAATCATCATTTTGTTCGCTACAAATTCCTGAAGAAAAAAAAATTTTACATTTTGGATCTTTCTTGTGGGTGTTCTGTCAATGGGACAAACATTACAACATCGATCTATCTGTTTATGAGCAATCACGTTCGTGATAATCAAATTCAAATCAATAAATTTTATGATTGAGGGGCCTGTTTGCAAAAAGCAAGATGGTCCAGGTGTTCTGCAATTGTTTGAGCTTAACCTGTCTAATTATGTAATGGGATGGGAATCCAATCCCGTTACATAATGAGATTGGATTCCCATCCTGTTACATAATCACTTTTCCTCATACCGTGGTCAGTGTCATTCTGTATCTTCAACGTTGTTTCACAACGACCTATGTCTATCGTCTGTGTTATGAGCTGGATTTCTTCTCGTTGGATATCGGAATTGTCGGAGTTCTGAATTGGAGTTGGAAATCGAGACGTACGGACGTTGGCTTCAACTTATAGGTCCTGCCCTCTTGGATCCTTCGTGTCCTGGTATTTCGGGAGGTTGGAATGTCAGAGGAGTTGGACGAGATCGGAGAGTTGGATGAGACTTAGGAATGGAAGTGAGAAGTCATCGAGTCAAGGTGGGTCAATATTCGAACTGGTTAACAGTACATGGAGGGGTCATATATAACGAATTGATATAATCCAAATCGGAATGATACGAACATGGAAATCTGAAACGGAGCAAAAACGGGATCGGGGTAGAAAGTAAATGTCACTGGGGGCATGAGCAGATTTTTAGTGTAAAAAATGTGATAAAAATGCTTTTTCCTTACAGATTATTCATTCACTGTTCTGGTTGAAAAATCTCCCAAAAATGCTGCTTTTTTATCAAGTTTTCGGACCTGAAAATCTGATGCATATTTCACAATTATAGGCATGGGAAATGGATGTAAAATGTGAGAAATAATGAATTTACTTGTTGATTTCATGCCACAAAAATGTAAGGACAATCTTGGTTTTCATTGACATTTTCAACAGAAAAGAACCAAAATTTATCCAAGATTTCATAGTAGAAAAAAGGTGAGAAAATTAGTAAAATATATGAGATTTTCATGAGATTTTTCAAAACTATTAGCCAATGGATAATCCAACATTTTTCTTTAGTTTTTGCTAAGGAAAAACCTGATGGATAAATGTTTATCCCTTGGATAATCATTCACCCATAGGCAATATATAACAAGTTTTCTGAACCGAAAATGCAATGAAAAAGTCAATGGATAAGAGTTTATCCCTTGGATGATCATTCACCCATAGGCAATATATAACAAGTTTTCTGAACCGAAAAGGCAATGAAAAAGTCAATGGATAAGAGTTTATCCCTTGGATAATCATTCACCCATAGGCAATATATAACAAGTTTTCTGAACCAAAAAGGTCATGAAAAAGTTAATGGATAAGAGTTTATCCCTTGGATAATCATTCTTCCATATGGGGTAAATGTTCTGCCTATGGCAGAATGATTATCCAAGGGATAAACTCTTATCCATGGACTTTTTCATTGCCTTTTCAGTTCAGAAAACTTGTTATATATTGCCTATGGGTGAATGATTATCCAAGGGATAAACTCTTATCCATTGACTTTTTCATTGCATTTTCGGTTCAGAAAACTTGTTATATATTGCCTATGGGTGAATGATTATCCAAGGGATAAACATTTATCCATCAGGTTTTTCCTTAGCAAAAACTAAAGAAAAGTGTTGGATTATCCATTGGCTAATAGTTTTGAAAAATCTCATGAAAATCTCATATATTTTTACTAATTTTCTCACCTTTTTTCTACTATGAAATCTTGGATAAATTTTGGTTCTTTTCTGTTGAAAATGTCAATGAAAACCAAGATTGTCCTTACATTTTTGTGGCATGAAATCAACAAGTAAATTCATTATTTCTCACATTTTACATCCATTTCCCATTCCTATAATTGTGAAATATGTATCAGATTTTCAGGTCCGAAAACTTGATAAAAAAGCAGCATTTTTGGGAGATTTTTCAACCAGAACAGTGAATGAATAATCTGTAAGGAAAAGGCATTTTTATCACATTTTTTACACTAAAAATCTGCTCATGCCCCCAGTGTGTGGACATAAGACCGAAGATGTAGATCTTGATAAAAATGACTAAATATAGATGGGATGGAGATAAGCAAAAACAGGTGGAGGAAGTCGGAAATGCGAATCGGAATATGTTGGAGAAAAGTGGAAAAGCTGAGAATGAATCTGGGTTCTAACAGTATCTCCTCTCTTTAAGGCCGAGCCCTCGAGGCCTAAGATCTGCATGGGAGGTTTGGTTTGGTTATTAAGCGAAACCCCTAACGTGATATATAAGAGTGATGGATGGAGCTCGACTTATCAGTTCCCTGATCTTCTTATCCCTACCCTCTTCTGAGCTAAAATGTCGATGCCCCCGATTATCTCGCTTGAGGACCTGATTTCCAAAGATGGTTCGGAGTCAGGGACTGATTTAGAGGCACAGATTTGCGAGATTTCAGAGTTGCAAAAAGAAGCGGCGAAGAAATTGGGGTGGAGAAGGTCGGAGCGGAAAAAGGCGGAGAAGGAGGAGCGGAGAAGGTCAGAGTGGAAAAAGGCGGAGAAGGAGGAGAGGAAGGCCGACCAGAAATCAGAGGAAAAGTCCCGGGGAAGGAAAAGCGATGTGGTGGGGAGAACCATTGCCCGTAGGAGGGTTCATGAATCTGCGGTTAACCAGGGCGGACATGAACTGTATTGTTGTGCGGGATGTCAGGTTCAGGATATTTTTTGTTCGCCAATAGGGGAGGGTGTGAATGCGACATGTGATGAGTGCACAAAGGATGGGAGGACGTGCTGTCGACCGGGAACGTCGGGATTTGCGGAAGAAGTCGTGAAAAGCGTGGATACGAGTGAAGGAGGAACAGCAGAGTTGCCAGTGAAGGAAATCCGAGAGTTGCGGAAGTCCGTCGATTGTCATGCGAGTTCCATGCGGACTCATTCCGAGGAGACGCAGATTCTCACCACATGGGTGCAAAGGATGGTTCAGCACCAGGAGTGGGAATTGGAAGTGAGGATGGAGAAAGAAAGGGATGAAATATGGGACATGGAGTCAGAAAATCGAATCGGGATTTGAGCAGAAACGCGAAGTGGAGTTTCTTGGAACAGAGGGAAATGTAATTAGGAAATTGAACATAAGAATCGGAAAAATCAGAAAAATCAGAAAAATCAGAAAAGAAAGGAAAGTTAAGGAAGAGTCAGACCGGGTTTGTCGGGATATTTGCAATGAAAGTCTTCAACGATCTCTGAAGCATTGCCTAATTCCATAGCGGGAATCCACAAGGTTTCTTCATTGGTACCTTGATAACCTGTCCATCTTACTAAATATTGTATCTTGCAATGTTGGCGATTGTCTATCTTGGAGTCCAGAATTTCGTCGATTTCGTATTTGGGTTCGCCTTCAATAATAACTGGCGGAGGCAGAGGTTGTATTCGGTTCGGGATTGCATTCAGAGTCGTGGGTTCTAGCATGGAAACGTGCAAAGATGGATGAGCAGCGCGCATACTGTCAGGTAGTTGGAGAATAAAGGCTCTATTACTGGTACCTGCAGGTGCGATGATATCAAAGGGTCCAAGGTATTTTTTGGTGAGCTTCTTTGAAGGTTGGGTTGTGCAGAAAAATTCGGCTTTGATGAAGACTTTGTCACCTACTTTGAAGTCCGGAGCTGGAGAACGTTTCTTGTTCGTGGGTTCCTCATATCGGGATTGCGCATTGGAAATTCTCTTTTGGAGTTCCTGGTGGAGTTCATCTAAGTTGATTGCGAAATCTTTCGCACGGTATGAAACGAGATCGTGTTCGGGATGGACAGAAATGTCGGGATTGTAACCTTTGTTGCGAAGAATGGAGAGACTCCTGTTGTCGCGTTCGGAGCATTATTATAGGCGAATTATGTGATGGGAAGAAGTTCAGCCCAATTGTCTTGTTGATAGTTACAATAAATGCGAAGGTATTGCTCAAGAGTCTGATTCGTTCGGTTTGTCCATTGCCTTTGGGGTGATATCCGGAGGTGAAATGGAGATTCATGTCTAGTGCCTTTCCGAGTGTGCAGAAGAAACAAGACACGAATTCAGAACCTCGATCAGAGGTGACATGAGTCAGAACACCGTGCTTGGAGAAGATGTGGAGAACGAAAAGCTGAGCAAGCATCGGAGAAGTGATCGTCGTGATTGTTGGAATGAATATCGCTTGTTTCATGAGTCTGTCAATGATAACGAGGATGCTGTCAAAACCCGATGAAAGCGGAAGCGGCTCAATGAAATCCAAGGATATGGAATTCCACGGTCTTGGCGGAATTGGTAAATGCTTAAGGAATCCATAAGGCCAGTGTCATTGGGATTTTGATCGCATACATGTTGTACAGGATTTGACATAAGAGATAACGAAGTCTCGGAGTTTCGGCCATGTATATTCACGTCGGATGTTGCTGAGTGTCTTGTTTTGTCCAAAATGTCTGGAGATTTGGTGATCATGCAGATATTGTAGAATGCGGAGTTGGAGGTCATTAACATCGGGAACATAGATTTGGTTGTCGATTCGGAGGAGTCCTTGAGGATCGACTGACCATCAGGGTGTCAGAGGATTTGAGGGATAGTCAGAAATTGCAGGATTGGAGGAGATGAATTGTTGGATTTCTTCATGGAGTTTCTCAAAGTCCATGATGGTAACTGCACAGAGAATTGTGATGTTAAGGGATGTGGCTTGGAGGGATGATGACAGCTGTTTGTTAGTGAAAACCGGGCGGAAATTGTGTGGGTTAATGCTGGCATAGTCGCTACTCCCCTCTTTAGGATAGACATCCCATCGTCTAGTTAAAGAGTCAGGTTTTGTTCTGAGTTTCCCAGGTCAGAATCAGATAACGAGGTTGAACTGACATAGGTATTCTGACCATCGTACTTGTTGTTGGGTTAGAAGCTTGGTGGTGGCAAAATATTCGAGGTTCTTGTGGTCAGTCACAATGTCAATGGTGGAACTGGAACCTTCGAGGTAGTGTCGCCAAATCTTGAAAGCTTCGAAAATAGCAAGTAATTCTTTGTCGTGGACGTCGTAGTTTAATTGTGGGGCTGTAAAAGTTCTGGAATGAAAAGCTACAGGGTGAATTTTGCCATCTTCTGGAGAAATGATAGCGAGGATTGCTGCGAGGGTGTAGTCCGAAGCGTTGGTTTCCACAATGAGTTGACAATCGGGGATCCAGTGTGTGAGGATCAGAGCTGTGGTGAAGGCTTTCTTGAGTGTTTCAAATGATCTTTGACACTCATCAGAGAAGTTCCATTTTACGGTTTTCCGAGTGAGTCGGGTAAGTGGAATTGCGATGTCAGAGTAATTATGAATGAAGCGTCGGTAAAAGTTCGCAAAGCCTAGGAAGGATTGGATATCTTTTACTTTTTGGGGTTCAGGCCATTCTTGGATTACTTTGATTTTATCGTCTGCCATTGAAAGTCCTTCCGGAGAGAGTATGTATCCGAGATATTCCACCGTTGTCTTGTGGAAGTTGCATTTGTTGGATCTTGCATAAAGTTGGTTTTTTCAGAGACGTTGGAGGACTTCACAGACATGGTCTTTGTGTTCTTCCAGGTTGTTGGAGTAAACTAAGATGTTGTCCAAATAGATGAGGACTGAAGCATCAAGCATGTCGCTGAATATGTCGTTCACGAATCGCTGAAAGGCAGCTGGTGCGTTAGTGAGACCGAGGGGCATAACACGCCATTCAAAGGAGCTGTATTGGGTCCTGAATGTGGTTTTCCACTCGTCGCCCTCTCTAATGCGGACTAAATGGTAAGCATGTCAGAGATCAATTTTGCTGTAAATCCGCACTTTTCTAGGGCTTTCCAAAAGGTCAGAAAGTCGGGGAAGCGGATATCGGTCTTTTTTCATGATTTTGTTGAGACCACAGAAATTGATACAGAGTTGGAGTCCGCCTAATTTTTTCTTCTAGAATAGTACCGGAGCACTGTGCGGAGAAAGTGAAGGGCGGATGAATCCTATGGCTAGTGCCTCATCAATGAATTTTCAGAGTGTTTCTAGCTCAACTGGGGATAGGGAATAAATGCTTCCCAAGGGGGGACTCTCTCCCTCTATCAAGTCAATCTTGAGATCGTACGGTCGATGATCGGTGAGGATTTCTGCTTTCTTCTTGCTGAAGACGTTGGAAAACTCGTGATATTCTGATGGAACGCCGTCGAGATCGGCTGTTGGATCGGGATTTGTGGAAGTGTCGATGATGGAAGAGGATCTTCCTTTTGGAAATATGCATAGCTGAAAGATCTCCTCATTGCCTAGTTTGCACAAGCGAGCGAATGCAGAAGCAGGGACTAGGTTGATAGGTGAGTCTTGTTTGGATGTTGGAGGGGTGTCTGCGTGATCGTATTTTGGGATTCCAGAGACCGCAGAGGCAGATTTCATGGAGAGTGACGTCGGAATTGAATCTTGCTGCTGAAAAATGCGGAACGATATACTACTCAATACCCAGTCAATCAACAGATTGTAGCGGGTGAGCCAGTTGTATCCTAGCACGATGGAGGAGCTAGAATCAAGCGGTGTTACATACATAGCAACAACCTGATTTTTGCCAGACGAAAAGCGGATTGGCATATCGATAGCCTGCGTGATTGAGATGTTAGAAGTGCCGTCGAAAAGTTTTAGTGGGATTTGCGGGATGTTGTGGAACTCCAGCGGAAGCTTGGAAGCGAATGATGAGTCTATAAAACAATGGGTGGAACCGGAGTCCACGAGAGCTTGAATGTCAGTTTTTGGAATAATGTCAGAAGTCAGTTGTATAGTAAGAGAATTGGATTTTGAAAGAGCAGAAGCATTGAGTTGAACCTCGGAAAACGCACAGATGGAATCAATGCAACTCTGGGTCTGTGCGGAGGTCTCAGAGCTGCTTATTATTTTTTTGAATCCGTAATGGCCGCAGGTTCAGCCTTTGACTCGGGTTTGCTCGAAATTGCGGAGGCTGCTCGGGCCTTCGATTGAGCATTAAAAGAGGTTGATTGTGGACCGTCCTTCATGATACGCCCAGGTTTCCCACAGAACATGCAAAGGTTTTGGTCCATGCATCACTGTCTCTCCTGTTGTGTTAATTTTCTGTCTTTTCCGAGTATGTTGGGAATATCCGGAGTTTTTCGGAAATTCGATGTGGAGGACTGAGGTTTGGTAGAGGAGGTGGAAGCCAAACTGTTGTTGTTGTTCGTCCTCTTCTGCGATTGGTTTGATCGGGATTCTTGCTTGTCCGATTTGCTGCTATTACCGGAGTAGTTATTGTTGGAAGTGGTGGCGCGATTGACTTCGCCTCGTCGTTCCCAATAACGGCTGTCGATGGTTTGTGTGAGTTGTCGGAGTTCCGGAAGTGTGTCGGCTTTGTCTCGGGTTGCAAGAATATCTTTAATATGATCGGGAAGTTGAGTATAAAAACTCCTACGAAGGGCGGCGTCGCCCCAATTGACTCTAGCGGCTAGGCGGTTGAACTCTACGATGAACTTCGTGATGCATTGGTTGTCACGCATTCGGAGATTGTTGAGTTCAGTTTCCGCATCACCGATGGGATCGTAAGCTCCGAAATTCTCTCGGAGTACCATTGTGAAGTCCCAATAGTTTGTAAGCCAGGGCGGGTCTTGGAAGGCATCGTTGTCTAAGAGTTCAGGCTTGAAAAAATCTAAAGCTGTCCCTTTTAAAAAAGAGATAGTGTAAGTAACTTTCGCTTTGTCACTGGAAAAGGTCTGAGGATGATCGTGGAAGTGGAGCTTGCATTGAAGGAGGAAGGGATGGAGTTTTCGGGAATCTGATCCGTCAAAGGTGTCGGGTTTGTGGAGCTTGGTTTTTCCGGTTTGACCTTTGTTCGGAGTTCCCATGTGCTTGGCTATTTGTTTTAAAGCTTTTAACATAGCCTTCCCCTCATCTTCTTCATCGTCATTGTCGTCCTTGTTGTTGTTGATGTTGTCATCATCACCGGGGTCGTCTTCTGGTTCGTTATTTGGAAGGTTAGATCCGGGGTCTGTGATTCCGGTGACAGTATGGGATCTGGTAGAAGGCATAATGAATGGATCAAGAGTTTCAGTTTGAATATACTGTTATGAGCTGGATTTCTTCTCGTTGGATATCGGAATTGTCAGAGTTCGGGATTGGAGTCACAAATCGAGATGTACGGACGTTGGCTTCAACTTATAGGTTGCGCCCTCTTGGATCCTTCGTGTCCTGGTATTTTGGGAGGTCGGAATGTCGGAGGAGTTGGACGAGATCGGAGAGTCAGATGAGACTTAGGAATGGAAGTGAGAAGTCATCGAGTCAAGGTGGGTCAATATTTGAACTGGTTAACAGTACATGGAGGGGTCGTATAAATATAATCCGAATCAGAAAGATACGAACATGGAAATCTGAAACAGAGCAAAAACGGGATCGGGGTAGAAAGTAAATGTGGACATAAGACCGAAGATGTAGATCTTGATGAAAATGACTAAATATAGATGGGATGGAGATAAGCAAAAACGGGTGGAGGAAGTCGGAAATGCAAATCGGAATATATCAGAGAAAAGCGGAAAAGCTGAGAATGAATCTGGGTTCTAACACTGTGAAAGGCAGTAAATCCTTACAGTAAAGTACTTGTTTTTCAACTGGGCTAAAAGGCCACTATGCCAAGTTATTTGGCACAGTCTGCGAGCACTATTTAAGCAGCAACATATTACATGAGTCACCAACCGACGAAACGGTCTGTAACAGTCTGGATCTATCCATATGCAATGGAGGTATGTGTTTTTCACCCATATGTGACTTCCTCCTGATCTATCCTTCGCAAACGATCACATCTTCCAAGGCAGTGGCAGGTCTTGAGTCTTGACTGCTGTACATGTACATCCTGCCACAGCCATGAATGTTTGCTGTACTTTTTAGGTGCGTCAGGTTAGCTTCAGGGTGGGTTGTGATGCTTGGTGTGTGTTTGTCTAAATGCATGTAAAGTCTACCTCACTTTTTTGACTGGGAGCTCGCACTGAGTGCTACTGATGCTTCCATGCTCTTAGGCATGGAGTACTGGTAGTTGGTGAGTTCACACTGCACGTCCCTCATTTGTTCTTTATTTTTTAGCATCGGCAGCTTTGCTGATATCAGAGATATATTGAGGTATGTTGAGCCA
>MU134329.1:374164-390984 GCA_015039355.1 Ramaria rubella
TATGTGGACCTCTTCACCTGCGGGTACCTATCCACAGATACAAGGTATGTGGATCTATTCATTGTGGCACCAGGAGGTATGTCAATTGTGATGGAAGGTACATCAGTTGTGATGGTGGGTGTTTTTCTTCCTGTCAGACCCTAGGTAAGTCAGGGTGGCCTGAAGATGTGTGTGGTACCTGGTGTTGTGTGCCTAGACACGTTGTCTGCGTGTGAAGTTGCCGCGACATGGCCTATATCCACCAGCCCACCAGGTGCCACACACACCTACATGCACCGTTGCTGCCACTGCTGCATGCATGTGGTATTTCACTTAATGTCTAAGGTACATTCTCTGGAACACAAAGGTAGGTCATACAAAGGTATGTGGACCTCTTCACCTGCCAGTACCTATCCACAGATACAAGGTATGTGGATACATCCATTGTGAAACCGGAAGGTATGTCAGTTGTGATGGTGGGATGTTTTTTCTTCCTGTCAGACTCTAGGTAAGTCAGGGTGGCCTGAAGGTGCGTGTGGTACTTGGTGCTGTGTGCCTAGACACCTTGTGTGCGTGCGAAGTTGCCGTGGCATGGCCTTTATCCACCAGCACCATGTACCACACACACCTACATGCACTGCTGTTTCCAACGGTATGCTCATGTGGCATCATACATTCCCTGGTATCCCACTTAATTTCAAAGGTATGTTCACTGCAACACAAAGGTAAGTGATACAAAGGTTTGTGCGCGCCACCAATACAAAGGTATGAGCACCTGTCCACAGATACAAGGTAAGTAGACCCATGGGAATGTATGCAAATCTGTCCACTGTGAGAGCAAAAGGTATGTCAGTTTCAATGGTTTTCTACATGTCATACCCTAAGTAAGTCAGGGTGGCTTGGAGGTGTGTGATACATGGCGTTGTGTGCCTAAAGTACATGTGTGCTTGCAAGGTCGCTGTTACATGTAGTATATTCACTAGCACCAGTGCCACACACTTGCATGCATCTTTGCTGCCACTGCCATGTGCATGTGGCATCTCACTTGATGTCAAAGGTGTGTTCACTGCAACACAAAGGTACGTGATACAAAGGTATGTGGGTCCATCCAGTGTGATTCCAAGATGTATGTTGGGTGTGACTATGAGTGATCTTCTCCCTGTTAGGCGCAGCCATTGATACAGTGGGGAGTCCTCGCTCACGCCCGTGCATGTCCAACTACAGCCCACCTGTGACGGATGTTACACTGGGGGCACAGAGGAATTTTATTTTGAAAAATGCGAGAAAAATGATTTCTCCTTACAGTATTTTCTCAAATTCTTGACACAAATAAAGATAACAAAATTTATGATTTATGGCAAGAAAAATGTGGTGAATATCTATCATATTATCTTGATTTCCATTTTTGAAAATCCCCAGTAAATTAGAGTCTTTCACATTAGCAATCTGGTCAAAACTTCACATTTATTTCAGATTCTCTGGGAAAAATATGGTGACTAAACCGTGGTTTTTTCTTTTTTTTTTCTGTTGGAAAAGGTGTGAAAGATCCAACATTTTGACCATATATTTGGACTAAAAAAGGAAGTTTTGGAAGTGATATCTTGGTTGTTTTTGTCCCTAAAAATCACAACTTTCCTCCTCTTTTATCAAAAATATTTCTTTGGGAAAATGTGTCTTTTTTCACACCTTTTTACCTGACAAAATTCAAATAACTTACCACTGTATAGGGCAGAAAAGGTCTTAAAAGGCTTGGTTTGCATCACTTTTTTTATAAGAAAAAGGGGGAAATGAAATGCAGACTTTTCGATCCATTTTTCCAGCAAGCCGCGCAGCAAGTAGCCAAGCAAGCAGCCAAGCAGGCTGCGCCGTATGCTGCGAAGCCTTATAGCACTACTTGCGGTCTCAAGGTCATGGAACGGCGCAGCAACACGCAGTCCTAGAAGCCTTGGGGACCTGGTGAGGGTCCCCTGGCGTGGCCGTCCGGCTCCACGGCAAGGAAGACAGCGGGCGGATGGCGACGGGCGACGAGGAGAGGGTGGCGGGGCGTTGATGGAGGCCGCAGAGGGTGTGCGGGTGTGGGGGTCGACGCGGATGGGGGGACGCGGATGCAGATGGGGTGGCAGGGACGCAGAAGGGTGGCGGGGACGCGGAGAAGGTGGCGGGGCGTTGGGGACGCCGCAGAGGGCGTGCGGGTGCGTGGCGAATGCGGAAGGGGGGCGGGGATGCGGAGAGGGTGGGGGGGACGTAGATGGGGTGAGGGGACACAGATGGGGCAGCGGGGCGTTGCGGGGGTGCCACAGAGGGCGTGCAGGTGCAGCGGTTTGCCATGGGGGTCTTCGCCGGACCAAGGGTGTATGTCGGCTGTACCGACATACGTCCTCCTTGCTGGTGTGTCCGCCATAGTGTGCTGGTAGGCCGTCGTAGAGGGCCGTCCAATGAATGGCGCCATGCGGTCGTGCGCCACCGCCGGGGTGCCCGGATGTCGCAGCACGCAACGGCGCGGCTTACACGCAGTCCAAGGAGCCTTGGGGACCTTTTGAGGGTCCCCTGGCGTGCATACGGCGTCCGGTCGTTGTGGCTGGGCGGTGCGCATTGCGGATGTGGTCGTGGCCGCGATGGCAGCGAGAACGCGCCGGTGTGACGTTCCACATCACACACAGTGACGCCGGCATCAACGACGGCGTCCTGGGAGCCTGCTGGTCGCGTGCGTGCGTCGAGTGCGTCGTCTGCGATGCCGATTCAATAGACCAGCGGTTGATCACGTAAACAAGCGCCTTTGGGCTGTAACACACAGGGGATTTCAGTATTTAAACCCAATCATTGACATGTATGTATAACCCACATAAAAGTGACAAAAAGCTCACCCATTGGTTAGCCCCAAGACATACAAAACACACAGAGACCAATCATGTAACTGCAAAGGATTTTTTGAATATATATATATGTATATGGGAGAGTAAGAGAGAACACACCATGTGGATGGGGTTGATAGGCAGGGAACAGTGAAACAAGCAAAGAAAAATCAAGGAATGGCAATGGTGTTGCTCTGGAGTTGGTGAACTAAACAGGAGAAAAGATCAAGAACACTCACCATAACTATCTCATTTGTGAGAGTGAGATAGTGTAAAATGGGTTTAAAAACTGGAACACCCAGAGGAGCTTGGCCTTCCTACTGTGGGGGTTCCAGTATATAAACCTAGTTTACGTAGGTTTGAATGTGAGGCCTAAATTTTCAATGTTGAGTGAAGTTTAAACTTTAAATTCCAACACAGGTTGATATGTTGGTACAAATATGAAGTGTAGATCAACATTGTATTTGCCACTAATACTTCATGTTCAATTTCTATCTAAATGTCAACCCGAATGTAAAAATACACATTTAGTGCTAAGTTTAGACTGCATTTCCCACACATTTTAGACAAAAACAGGAAAACCAGCTGGCACTCACCTGTGAGCAATCAGCCTCACAGGCTTCAACAGGCTTGGGCGCTTCTGTTGGTGTACAGGTCCAAAGGTCATCCAGGACATGCAAAACAGGCATGGGACATCGAAAACGACTCCCACGCCCTTTCTGACGCATTTCCCACACAATGTGGACAAAAAAGGAAGACCAGCTGGCACTCACCTGTGAGCAAGCAGCCTCACAGGCTTCAACACGCTTGGGCGCTTCTTTTGGTGTACAGGTCCAAAAGTCATCCAGGACATGCAAAATGGGCCGACTGTGGGAGTCGTTTTCGATATCCCGTGCCCATTTTGCATGTCCGGGATGACGTTTCGAGATGCACACCACTCATGGAGTGCCCCAGCGTGTTGAAGC
The DNA here is from genome assembly GCA_015039355.1 of Ramaria rubella. Classification (NCBI taxonomy): domain Eukaryota; kingdom Fungi; phylum Basidiomycota; class Agaricomycetes; order Gomphales; family Gomphaceae; genus Ramaria; species Ramaria rubella. Next base: position 377,961 of record MU134329.1, read on the forward strand.
CTGTGAGGCTGCTTGCTCACAGGTGAGTGCCAGCTGGTCTTCCTTTTTTGTCCACATTGTGTGGGAAATGCGTCAGAAAGGGCGTGGGAGTCGTTTTCGATGTCCCATGCCTGTTTTGCATGTCCTGGATGACCTTTGGACCTGTACACCAACAGAAGCGCCCAAGCGTGTTGAAGCCTGTGAGGCTGCTTGCTCACAGGTGAGTGCCAGCTGGTCTTCCTTTTTTGTCCACATTGTGTGGGAAATGCGTCAGAAAGGGCGTGGGAGTCGTTTTCGATGTCCCATGCCTGTTTTGCATGTCCTGGATGACCTTTGGACCTGTACACCAACAGAAGCGCCCAAGCCTGTTGAAGCCTGTGAGGCTGATTGCTCACAGGTGAGTGCCAGCTGGTTTTCCTGTTTTGTCTAAAATGTGTGGGAAATGCAGTCTAAACTTAGCACTAAATGTGTATTTTTACATTCGGGTTGACATTTAGATAGAAATTGAACATGAAGTATTAGTGGCAAATACAATGTTGATCTACACTTCATATTTGTACCAACATATCAACCTGTGTTGGAATTTAAAGTTTAAACTTCACTCAACATTGAAAATTTAGGCCTCACATTCAAACCTACGTAAACTAGGTTTATATACTGGAACCCCCACAGTAGGAAGGCCAAGCTCCTCTGGGTGTTCCAGTTTTTAAACCCATTTTACACTATCTCACTCTCACAAATGAGATAGTTATGGTGAGTGTTCTTGATCTTTTCTCCTGTTTAGTTCACCAACTCCAGAGCAACACCATTGCCATTCCTTGATTTTTCTTGTTTCACTGTTCCCTGCCTATCAACCCCATCCACATGGTGTGTTCTCTCTTACTCTCCATATACATATATATATATTCAAAAAATCCTTTGCAGTTACATGATTGGTCTCTGTGTGTTTTGTATGTCTTGGGGCTAACCAATGGGTGAGCTTTTTGTCACTTTTATGTGGGGTTATACATACATGTCAATGATTGGGGTTTAAATACTGAAATCCCCTGTGTGTTACAGCCCAAAGGCGCTTGTTTACGTGATCAACCGCTGGTCTATTGAATCGGCATCGCAGACGACGCACTCGACGCACGCACGCGACCAGCAGGCTCCCAGGACGCCGTCGTTGATGCCGGCGTCACTGTGTGTGATGTGGAACGTCACACCGGCGCGTTCTCGCTGCCATCGCGGCCACGACCACATCCGCAATGCGCACCGCCCAGCCACAACGATCCGGACGCCGTATGCACGCCAGGGGACCCTCAAAAGGTCCCCAAGGCTCCTTGGACTGCGTGTAAGCCGCGCCGTTGCGTGCTGCGACATCCGGGCACCCCGGCGGTGGCGCACGACCGCATGGCGCCATTCATTGGACGGCCCTCTACGACGGCCTACCAGCACACTATGGCGGACCACACCAGCAAGGAGGACGTATGTCGGTACAGCCGACATACACCCTTGGTCCGGCGAAGACCCCCATGGCAAACGCTGCACCTGCACGCCCTCTGTGGCACCCCGCAACGCCCCGCTGCCCCATCTGTGTCCCCTCACCCCATCTACGTCCCCCCACCCTCTCCGCATCCCGCCCCCCCTTCCGCATTCGCCACGCACCCGCACGCCCTCTGCGGCGTCCCCCAACGCCCCGCCACCTTCTCCGCGTCCCCGCCACCCCTTCTGCGTCCCTGCCACCCCATCTGCATCCGTCCCCCCATCCGCGTCGACCCCCCACCCCGCACACCCTCTGCGGCCTCCATCAACGCCCCGCCACCCTCTCCTCGTCGCCCGTCGCCATCCGCCCGCTGTCTTCCTTGCCGTGGAGCCGGACGGCCACGCCAGGGGACCCTCACCAGGTCCCCAAGGCTTCTAGGACTGCGTGTTGCTGCGCCGTTCATGACCTTGAGACCGCAAGTAGTGCTATAAGGCTTCGCAGCATACGGCGCAGCCTGCTTGGCTGCTTGCTTGGCTACTTGCTGCGCGGCTTGCTGGAAAAATGGATCGAAAAGTCTGCATTTCATTTCCCCCTTTTTCTTATAAAAAAGTGATGCAAACCAAGCCTTTTAAGACCTTTTCTGCCCTATACAGTGGTAAGTTATTTGAATTTTGTCAGGTAAAAAGGTGTGAAAAAAGACACATTTTCCCAAAGAAAATTTTTGATAAAAGAGGAGGAAAGTTGTGATTTTTAGGGCACAAAAACAACCAAGATAACACCTCTCAGAGAGGGACTTGCCATGCTGTACCGTCCCAAATTCATATGCTCAAAATCTTGGATCCTGCACACCTTTGTCTCAAGTGGTATTCAGGTGAGGCAGCTAAAACTAAAAAAGTAAATAGTCCACGGTTGAGGATCACCATATATAAAGTTATCACTAAGGAGAAGCTGAAATAAATGTGAAGGTCATTGACAAGAATTGAGAATGTGCAAGACACTAATATAAATGCAGATTATCACAAATGGAAACAACATAATATGATAGATATTCATCACATTTTATATTGCAATAAAGCATAAATATTCATTATCTATATATACATCAGAATTTAGACAAATATACTGTAATGACAAACCATTTTACATCGAACATTTTTCAAATATAAAATTTCTATGTACACCTAATGATACACACAAAGGCCTATCTCAATGTAGTTATAACTTTTATTGTACATCTAACATACCATAGTACACATCATGTCTAGTTGCACTCTATATCATCATTGTTGATTTATACTTGTAAAACATTGTTGTAGGGCTTCTATATTTTAACATATCTGATCTGAGATGATATGTATCTCTTATATACATTTGTCCAAAAAATCCTGAATGTACATAACAGATATTTAAATACAACATAAACATAGAACTTCTATACATCCTACTTCATCTTGGAATGTCCATCTATATTCAGAAACATAGCTTTTTACATGTGTTGGTTATAATACATCATAAATTAAATGCACATTTGGATAAAGTTATGAAACAACCTTCTGACCCTGAATGACCCTCTATGTAACAGGATTGAATTCCAATCCCGTTACATAATCTGCCGTATGATTGATCACATGACAATGTCTCCGTGCGTGACGTGGCTCCTCTGTCAACTACAACATGAGACTTATTGATCGCAGGTATCTCACCCAGATTCATTATGCCATTGCTATAGGAGGGACCTGTAAGCATGCTGTTTCAGTGAGCAACCCTCTAGTCTTACGATTGTGTTCCAGCACAGGTGTACAAAGTGGTGGATTTGAAGACCACAGAGGTCTGTGTCGTAAAGGTGACTCGTGATCGACCAAGCTTTTGGAGAGAGGTGCTTGCTTATGCATGGTTACGGAACATCCGGGGCACCCCAAGGCTTCTGTGGTATGGCTGGACTTCTGAAGGGTTTATTATGGTTTTGCAAGGCCTGAGGGCCAATTTGGGAAGGCTGATGGCAATATGTCCATTCTTTAGTGTGACCCCCCATATCTGTTATCTGGCCATTGAAATGGTAAGGCTTACTAACTTCCAGAGGCAGTATACTCATTTATGTCAGATATCTCGAATACAATCTGTCCATGGTGCAGGATTGGTGCACAGTGACATCAAACCAGAAAACTTTGCCCTGGGAGCAATACACAGCTCTGAAATGCTGGTCTACATCCTAGATTTTGGCAGCGCTTTTCGGTACACCGTAAATGGCAAGCACATCGAGGACAGGCCTGTGCAGGAATTGTATGTCGGGACAATCACATATTGCAGCCTGAGATTTCATGAAAGACTTCGTATTTAACTTCCTGCATCCGCTGTGAACTCTGTGACTAAAGCAACCGTTCTTCCAGAGCTTTCTCGACGGGACGATATAGAATCACTGGCATACACCCTCTTGGACATACACGCACCAGGCCTGCCCTGGTGGAATAAAAAAAAGAAAAAGGATTTGAATGGGGCCGAAATTTCAGAAGATTCCATCTATGGTGAAAAGAAGAAGTTTTTAGAAGATGAAGACTACGGTTTTGTATTCCCTGTGTTTATGGCAATGCTGAGGTACTCCAGAATGTTGGAGTTCCACGCCAAACCAGATTATGAAATGTTACAGGCTATGTTCGTCCCTATAGAAGAACCATCAGAGGAATAGTTCAATCACCATCATTTCATGGTCACCATCGGGTTGTTTAGATTATTATCATCACTTGTATGGCCCAGTGTACTACCTGTGTTGCCACTACTACATGTTTGTAACCTAACAGACATCCGTGTATTTTGTATCAGTGTAATCATTTTTCTCCCACCATTATGTCTCTCTCAATGAATGCACCATTAGCCATGTGGCCAGAGGCCCCAACGTCACTCAGCACCACTGATTCCAATTGCCACCTAGGGCCCTCTATCTCCTCCTCTTCTTCATATTCTTGGTTTCTCTTTGATGCAATTTTTCTTGGGGGGACTGGGTGTCTGACCTCTGACAATGTCCAACTCAAGTATGCCTGTAAACCGAAATACCATCAACAATTTCACCCTCTTGTTACCTGCATCAGGCTCACCTTGTCTACCTCTCTATTTAGTACCTCGATAGCCCTCACCAGGGTAAATAAAATCCATCTACCTTTCTTGGTACGGTTTAAGTGAAAAACAATGGTCACTTCTACCAGGTAGCCCCTTCTCAAAGTAGCAGGGTTGGTATGTTCGTGGTGTACCATCCTGCTTTGTCTTGTCATAAGCAGCAAAATTTGTCCAATATATCAGATGACTCACTGCTTTTCATCCAACACGATGACTTTCCTTTCATAGTATTCAACCAAAGAATCTAACGATGGCCACAACCCTTTGGATTTGCCTCGGCGTGCCAGATGTCCCAGAGGGTCAATGTTTGGTGGAAATTCTGTGAGTTTTTCTTCGCTTTTGCGCATGAAGTAAGGGCTCTGGAGGTCAAGAGCAGCATGCCCTTCAAACTCGGTTGGCAGCTGTTTGTTGGGAACCGTCGGGTCATGATCTCATGAATGGTCTTGAAACCCATCACACTCTGCTCAAACCCACAGCTGCCTAAGCCTCAAATTCGAACCATCTGCTTTGCCCAGGCAACATTCCGTGGTAATCTATCCCTTTGAGCGAAGACCTTCATAACCATATAAAAGACTCACTGATCCAACTGGAGGATTGGTGGGAGATGAAAATCGACAAGATAACCTTGAACATGAAAAGTAACCTCCTTATCAAGGTGTTTGGGTTGATTGTGCCATTTAAGGCCATATTTGTCAGGGTTTGCGGTGTCTGCATCCTCAGGTACCACTTCAAGCAGCGTGGTTAATTCGGCGGGCTCCTGAAAGTGACTTTGAACAAGATGCGCATGGCCTTCAGCTGCAGTCTTACCTGTAGATGAAGATACTTGGTGCAATGTTTGGATGTGCTGGCCAGACATTCTTCTTCTTCAAGTAGTGCTCCTTGACATCAGCATGCAGTCCCACACCAAACACAAGACTTACAGTAAACATCGCTAAAAAGCTCACCTACCAAACGACCGTCCATAGCACTGTGTGCAAGGATAGATTAGTGTCACCTGCTTTTAACAGTGTCCATGCCCTTCGGCCAATAAACCTTGGTGTGCACAGATCGGGTGGACTGACCCTGCCGCCTCCTCCATCGCTTTGGCGCCATCTGTCTAGTCATGTCACAACATGTAGGGTAATAATCATGCCGATCATGTAGGAAGGATATATTGCCAAGACATCACCATGTCGTGTCTGTGTTTCCAGAGGGACCAGTGCAGGTTCTCTCTTGGGATTATGCAAGGATATACACAGAACCCTGGATGATACAAAGCCTGATTTCAGGCACTAATACATCTGCCGTTAGAGTAGTCCGATCCGTCGGATTCTGCACCATCAGGAGGTTAGTCCATGATGTTTGGCCTCACACTCAGTTGATGGAGGCATGGTTGGGCTGCCCATTGCTTGGTTCATCACTGGCTGTTGAGTGCTTCTTTAATGACATGGGTTCAGTGGTGAAATGCGACATGGGGTACCAGATAAGTGTGAAGCATAGTCATCAATATAACAGTATAAAAGCAGCAACATGTTTCTCTTTCGTTTCCACAACTTCATTCTTCCTTACTCTACATCCTCTCCCTGGACGTTTTGTTCATAAATGGCTAAAGGAATCCCTACAAAGTGTGCATCACAACCAATGCCCTCTGCCAACACATCTAGAGCCCAAAGGGCCACTGCCCGTGCTGGGAAAAAGAGCATCACTGATACAGGATCAGCATCTGTTATTGCTCGAGGTGTTGTGCCTATCGCGGTCCCTCTGGCCAAATGCTCAGAACTTTGCAACAGCATGTTGCCTGCTAAGACGAGCTGTGGTGTCAAAAAAGGAACAGGAAAGCCCTCTGCTGACACTGAGATAATATCAGTTCATTCAAGGTGTGTCACATCGTCCTTGAATGTACCTCGTCTCACCTACCCTTTCCTCTGCAGCTCCTTGTTCGTAGACTTAGATTTTGTCTTGAGACAGTGTACTGACATTTGTAAGGAAGGGAGCCTGTCGCAAATAGGTGAGTTCCCTGCCACACTTGCACTAAATCCCACTCACCAAAACCTGAACATGGTAGCTCACCTCAACGGTAGGCATTCTCTGGGGATGTTTTCCAGCCATGTCTCACGTTTTTCAATGGGGACTAGAAGCCTCAAGAGGGAATGTACACTATCTCCGGTGGTGAAGAAGGAGGATGATGTGGAAGAGGAAAAGTATGCTCTGATTGTACTGCCTCACCCCATTGATTGACCCAGCCCCAAATTATTATGTAGTCCCCCTCCCTCCAAAAAGAGTAAGAAGCAACTACAGGGGATTATCCCTACCCCTACTGTTCCCACCCCTTATGTAGAGACCTCTTAAATTAAGAAAGAACCGTCGAACACCGTATCGGTCTGTCGTGTGACAGTCTTTACTTGGAGTAGTCTTACCTCAAAGACTCGCCAAATTAGCGTGTTACCTTCTATCAAGGTGAAGTTACAACCATCTTAGACCTGAAGGAGGAAGTAAGACCCCAATACAGTAAGGACGAGACCAAGTACACGCGTTATCTAGAGGATGGGAGTCGTGAACTACCACCTGACGGGATGTGCCGAAACATACCCTTCTTTGGGACTACACAGAGTAGATGCACACAAACCCACGTGACGGATACACGTACACGTTTTTCTGTTCTCCTTTCCTGAATCAGGAGTGTGCCTCTTCACACAGAAGTAACCTATAGGGCGACTCATATTCCCTACCTTTAAGATGTTAGGTCAGTGAGTCTTCTAACAGTAATCGTTATCTCGACTGAAACTACTTGCTATAAAGGGACCGGAACGATTTAGGTTCAGGGAAGGGGTTGAGTTCGGGAGACTTGGTTGATTACTGAGTCCGATACCTATGGTAGGCCACCCTCTACGAGGACTACGCCACCCCTCTAAATGGACTTGTCCACCCTCTTCTCGGTCGTCTACATGTACAGGTTGGTAGAGGTAGTGGAGGTGGAGTCGGAGTCGGAGGTGGGCAACACCTAGGTCGTAGAAGTAGTAGTAGCAGTAGAAGGAGTCGTGGTAGGGGATGAGGTCTCGGAGGTCCCGCGTCTATAGGAGAGTCTGTCGCATTAGGAGGACCTGTTACCACCTGACAAGGAAGAGTCGTCGCCGTTCTTATATCCCTCAGGTGAGGAAATTAACTCAGGTCACTACTCCTTCTGGATCTCAGACGACGTGGTCTACTACCTAGACACGGACGAAGACCACTTCTTAGTTACGTGTGATGAAGTCAACTTATACGCACGAACTGATACACACTCCGGAAACTCATACATAAGTTCCGACCGTGTGTGTCACTACTAGGTTTCTGCAAACGTCTACGATACAGTGCAGGACTACGTCTTGTGACCATGTTCAGACGAATACTACTTTAGTTTCGAGATCATCTATTACCGTGAACCGTCGAACGATTTGACGGAGGACCTGCATTCCGGTAACCTTCAGCAACCCACAAACACTAGTTCGCCTTGTTCCTACCAAGGTAATTAGCAATGTTTCCGTCTCACCATCGGTTTCCGATAAGTGTTGCAGGACCAAAACTAAAGTTTCTATGTAAACGTGGTTGACGTTTTACCCGTCGGAATGCCCGATAAGAAGGGAACCGACGTGACCTTCTAGAACTCGATCTTTCGTAGCTATAAAGGTTACGAAAGGACTTACCACTTAACCTTCTTCTTCATATGTACCTCGTCGGACTCCCAAAAGTGGTTCCGAGGATACTACTGAAAAATGCAGACGAGTTTCCGTAGATACCTGAAGCGGTCAGTGGTTCCTAGACCGTGTTTTTCGAACTGTGACACGAGGTCCTTTACCCGAAACGGTTTCATGCGACACTGGTATCGTAAACCCATATGGTCTTCCTCCCACGGTTCCACTAATAGGGACACAAACAACTACTGTACTGTTAACAGAGTTTCAGTTTCAGACGGTAGGTTGTACAGTTCCTACTCAACTTCTTCGCGAAGTTTGATGTACTAGAACCTGGACGGTGAAAGGATGATCCTCAACCGTATCTCGCACTATCTCTTTTCGCATGGAACTCGGAAAGTGTTGCGGTCATATGGAATCTAAGAACCTCGCGATACCGTACTGACTGACAAGTGGTCACCGTGAGGTTACCTAGGACCCATACTTCGACTGACACCTTGTCAGGGGAAGATGACGTCTTCTTTTCCCTCAAATACTTCAGACACGTTTTGGTCCTGCAAACACTTATCGGGAAACCGATGGTGAGACGGAAACATTGCTAATTACCTTGGTAGGAACAAGGCGAACTAGTGTTTGTGGGTTGCTGAAGGTTACCGGAATGCAGGTCCTCCGTCAAATCGTTCGACGGTTCACGGTAATAGATGATCTCGAAACTAAAGTAGTATTCGTCTGAACATGGTCACAAAGACGTAGTCCTGCACTGTATCGTAGACGTTTGCAGAAACCTAGTAGTGACACACACGGTCGGAACTTATGTATGAGTTTCCGGAGTGTATATCAGTTCGTGCGTATGAGTTGACTTCATCACACGTAACTAAGAAGTGGTCTTCGTCCGTGTCTAGGTAGTAGACCACGTTGTCTGAGATCCAGAAGGAGTAGTGACCTGAGTTAATTTCCTCACCTGAGGGATATAAGAACGGCGACGACTCTTGTCAGGTGGTAACAGGTCCTCCTAATGCGACAGACTCTCCTATAGACGCGGGACCTCCGAGACCTCATCCCCTACCACGACTCCTTCTACTGCTACTACTACTTCTACGACCTAGGTGTTGCCCACCTCCGACTCCGACTCCACCTCCACTACCTCTACCAACCTGTACATGTAGACGACCGAGAAGAGGGTGGACAAGTCCATTTAGAGGGTGGCGTAGTCCTCGTAGAGGGTGGCCTACCATAGGTGGAGGTATCGGACTCAGTAATCAACCAAGTCTCCCGAACTCAACCCCTTCCCTGAACCTAAATCGTTCCGGTCCCTTTATAGCAAGTAGTTTCAGTCGAGATAACGATTACTGTTAGAAGACTCACTGACCTAACATCTTAAAGGTAGGGAATATGAGTCGCCCTATAGGTTACTTCTGTGTGAAGAGGCACACTCCTGATTCAGGAAAGGAGAACAGAAAAACGTGTACGTGTATCCGTCACGTGGGTTTGTGTGCATCTACTCTGTGTAGTCCAAAGAAGGGTATGTTTCGGCACATCCCGTCAGGTGGTAGTTCACGACTCCATCCTCTAGATAACGCGTGTACTTGGTCTCGTCCTTACTGTATTGGGGTCTTACTTCCTCCTTCAGGTCTAAGATGGTTGTAACTTCACCTTGATAGAAGGTAACACGCTAATTTGGCGAGTCTTTGAGGTAAGACTACTCCAAGTAAAGACTGTCACACGACAGACCGATACGGTGTTCGACGGTTCTTTCTTAATTTAAGAGGTCTCTACATAAGGGGGTGGGAACAGTAGGGCGTACTAAAAAATAAAATACAGGACAGTTCAAGAGTTCACGACGAAAACTTGCAGAACTTACGGAGTTTCCACAGTCTGAAGAAAATTAGTCCGTCTGCTGAGACTTGGATCACCGTAGTAGTTATTTACAGTCGGTCATAGATATCGGGAGGGATCACCGGTGACCGTAACCTGACACGTCTAGTCACACATATTCAAGGTTTCCGTGAAACCTCGCACTACACCGGTGAAATAAGTGGTGAGACACGACGAACGGACGCTCTGTACCGAGTGTCTATCCCAGTCCACTACGTACCCTGAACTCTCAATTCGGTCTTCAGTCTAACAGTCTCTAATCCACGAAATGTAGAGGTTCTAACTCTACTCGTTTTGGCTGCTACGGTTTCCCATTACAGGTTCCCTGTTCACGATTACTCAGGTCGTTTGAGTAAACGACACCCGAGACAGTGGGGTAGTTCACTTCGTTACAATACGACTAACTGTCATCGTCACTTTCTCTTCTGACGGGAGTGCTGTTTTGACGTAGAACAGAGATTATTAACTCTGTACTATTGGAAACAAAAACCACTCCATGTCATGTCTCTCCTCCAACAAAAATTCTGATCCTTGTACGTTCTGTAACACTTTAAGTTCTTCTGCTAACCCATAGGGAAATCGAAAACTAGACTTGGAGTGTCTGGGTTAGGGTAGTCTTATTTATTAAACTAACAACCGGTTGGACTACCCTTGAAACACCCGACACATCCACTGTTTGGTCACTGCTACTCTTCAGTACACACTTCTCCGTGGACATAGTCGTCAGGTTAGTCAAGATCGGAGTAAACGTCTCCAAACTTCTGATCAGAGTAGTGAACGTAAAGGTCGTTTGAGATGCGACAGACGATAGAGGAGACAAACTAATCGGACCCGTCCGGAGAAGAAGAAGAAAGAGGAAAAATGCGAAAACTAGACGGACGTGAAGAAGAGACCGTCAGAAAAACCGTAGAGATTTTGAACATTGTTCAAAGTTCTCTTACTGGTCCTGCTAGTGTCTTACACGTTCCTGGTCTCCGAACACGTCGTAACCGTCAGTATCGGTAACCTGGTAAACGTCCTGCTCCTCATGCTGAGACGAGAAGTAACTGTTTACGGACAAACTGACACCGTATCAGTTTGAACCCGTTGTCGTACTCACTCCTCTGTTTCCGGGATATAAGGAGACCTTCACGAGATTGGTTTCGGTAACTACGGTTAAGGGTAGTTCTAGGAACTGTCATTTCAGTCCACCTGCGTCAAGAAAGTGAACAACCTATCGGAGTAGTTGTGTTCAATACTCTCTTGGTTCACTAAGTAGAAGAAAGAAGGACTACGATTCGTTCTGTAGTATCCGTAACTTAGATCATCGTCCTGTAACAACCTCCACTTGACTAAACTCACACAAGGTGTAGAGTTACCCTAGTAGCAGATATCTTGACTGTACTTGGACGACTCTACTGAGGTTCCTGTCGGTCTACAGAGGGGTACGACGTAGAGATGCGAAAACGGTTAGGAAGTTAAAAAGTAGTAGACTTAATGATCCGAAACAGAGGACTGGTGACTGTTATGAGGTGTTCAAGAAACAAAACTCTTTCCGTGCGTATAACGGTGGTCGATCCTATTAAGAAAGAGGGGTTCCACTCCTTTGGACCCTGGGAACCTAAGACGGTACCGTGAACTTTCTTTTTTATTTTTGATATGATTCATAAATTTTTGTGTCATTTCGTCAACGCATCGAAGGGGTGCGTCTGGCACTGATCCGCAATATCGTCCCATTCGTCTTTTCACCGGGTGACTTTCACGTGTGAGGGTTGTCAAGTCTTGACATTGGTCTCATTGACCAACTTTTTCGTTCACAGTCCGTTCTTAGCGAACTACCTAGCTACTTTAAGGTCCACTCTGTCTCTCCCCTCTACCACGCCTTTGTTGACTTGTCCTACCAAACCGTTGTCACTACTGGTCGCCTCCCACCCGTCCGTTTCCATAACACACTCACACACCTTACAGTTTCTGTCCGTCAGTCTCACACAGGCTTCTTAACTAACAACGTCGCCTTGCCGACTAGACTAGCTAGGTGCCTTCATTCGCGGGTCTGCCCCTCTACTACGGCTCTTGCTACGTTTTTAGGCAACCTTCTATAGGCACACCAATTGTGTGTCCTTATGTTTCAACACGTTACTACGTGTTACCTCCTTTTCAACCTACTTACTTCTTACTATATATCGTCCGATTGGCGACCTGGCTAAGGAGGTTTTGGTCCCCAGTTCCTGACGCTGTGGCAGGGTTTATCCGCGGGTTTTCTCTAAGCTGCTATCGTCGGGATGTCGTTCTCGTTCTGAGCTCTTCTTGTCCGTTGGTTTCCACGGTACGTGTGGTTGACTTCCTCATTTTCATCAGTGTCTCCCGATGTCACTTGACTCCCACCAGACTCCGCACCATCCTACTTCCTACTGTGCGGATTTTACGGATTATGGCTACTTTGGACCGGCTACTTGGAACCATCTAGTCTGGAGACTCACTACGATTCCACTGTTGTCGACTCTTCTAACTGTGATCTTTCACCGTCCTTTCCTACGTATTCCGTCTTGTATTCAGGCTCCGTGTATTGGCTACCTTCTTGTGCGCAGTCTCCGGGTAATTCTCGTCCGGTGTGACAGTGTGGTGACTCCTGTGAGAGAACTAGGTGGTAGACTCATACCAGCTACTAACAAACCCTGACGTCGAGAACTTGGGGTAACTGGGAACAACCGTCCTGCGAAACCCCCTCTACGGGTACCAGATCACTGCGCTTTATCCAGTCTGCCTACCGTTCTATGTACGGTTCTTTTCTTTGTTGTCACATATTCATCGAATGTTCTGGAGAGGACTGCTTTGTCGAAGTAAGGGACTCAGACAGTAGTAGAGATTCCTCCGTAGTAGCAGTTGATATTTTGGTCTGTTACTACTTGGTAGCGAGGTTGGAGGAAGTAACCGTCGGCACTACAGAGACAGTCCGAGGAGTAGTGAG
>MU134330.1:365-36776 GCA_015039355.1 Ramaria rubella
AACGTGTCAGAGTGAAGTGGTATTATTTTGTTATAAAACCCTATATAACGATTTGTGAAACCGTTGTACTAAAGGGAGTTTGTAGTATAACTTAACGTTATATCCAAGTGTTCCTCCCAAACTTCACGTACTACACTCCGATAAAGTTAGATAATTAATCTCAGTGTACAACTAGTCTGTACAGTTCGTATTATCTATCCTTCTTGATACGAGTGGACTGTTGATCAGTTCAGTCAGTCGGTACATGAGTACCTCAACAACCTCAAATACACTCTTTGTGCATGTGTAATAATACCTTGTACTATCACAACGGTGTCGAGTCAAAACCGAGACTCGGTTCGACTGGGTCCTGTTCGGTCGAAGTTAAGGTTACCGATGTTGAACTTCGACTCGACACTATCATCATATCACTATGAAACTACTCGGGTACCTATAAGGGTTCTCGACATTCTCATCAGACAATGTCTTATCTATGTAACATAGATTATGTTAATAAGATCTTGGAATGTATTTAGACTGTGTTTCCTTCTGTTAGTAACCTCGACAAATCTCTTTCACGCTGGTCGAACTTTTTAGGTCGAACCAGGTCGATTTCGGATTTTGAGTCGAACCGAGAGTCAAATCGACCTTGGTTCGGTTTGGTCACCGTTGTGATCTTGTACTCGTCTCAGTTTTGTAAAGGAGTCAGAAAGTGTCATATTCCGTAGATTACTCGTGACGTTCATATGTACATGAACGTTAACCCTTATGTTACACAGTCAAATCTCAAACTTGTTCTCTAGTGTGTTACACATTTGTGTCTATATATTCGTCCGGTGGGTCGACGACCAAGGGAACCAAGGACCGGGGGACCCGGAAGACACCAGTCCTTTGTATTAATATTTTTATTTATTTATGGAGTGTCGTAAAAGTCTTTTGGAACGGTTTCGGTTCAATTAAAGTAAACATTTTAGATTTTAGGTGTTAGTTAACTACGGGTTTAAAGTGTGTTATCTCCGAATTTCGAATTTTGAACTTTGGGTTGTATATGTCGTACAGAATATCAGTCGGTATATTTTAATACATATTGTTCTGAACCGGTCCACTGTCGACTCACTGGTGACTCGACTGAGTCGTCGAGTGGTCAGAAGAATGGGGTAGGTGTCTACATCAATGGAACACGGTGTGTAGAGTACTCAGTCCGTATTAGATTAGGTCTCATCACAACGGTGTCGAGCCAAAACCGAGACTCGGTTCGGCTGGGCCCTGTTCGGTCGAAGTTAGGGTTACCGATGTTCGGTTCGGCACTATGAAACTGTTCGAGTACCAATAAGGGTTCTCGTCAATTTCTTATAAAATAATGTATTATATTAAGAAACATAGATCATGTTAATAAGATCCTGGAATTTATATTACATTTCCTTCTGTGAGTAAACTCGGTAACAAATCTCTTTCACGTCGGTCGAACTTTTTAGGTCGAGCCAAGTCGATTTTGAGTCGAACCGAGAACCAAATCGACCTTGACTCGGTTTGGGCGTCGTTGTGATTAGGTCTCGTACCGACCCCTACACCACCCCTACGTCGACGTATGGGTACCTATGTACCACCATGACAGTGACTACCTCTCACATACAACCTCGTGACCCACTCATGTTATCGGATCACAACTTAGATGTGGAACTGAGATCACAACGACACTCAGTACTGAAATGATTTTCAGTTGGTTATCAGTATAATACTCAGAACTAATGTTTTCAGTGTTGATATTACAGTGATGTGTCACTGATCTGTTCATTGATACCCTATACGAAGGGACGGTTTTTTACACTGATGATCAGTTGAATATCAACGTTGATGTTCCACTGATACCGATTTTGATGTCAAAACACTCTACTGATATCATCAGTATCAGTGTTGGTCCGATCGGATCAACACCGTTGTGATGAACTGAGTGGTAATAGATGTGGGATCAGAACGAGTGAACTCCGGATGGATACAGTATCCTGACCATCCATACAACGACACCATCACATCACCGACCTTTAGCACCCACCGTGACGACTTCTACCACCAGAACTCCATCCACGGCGTACGGTCTACTCCACATCAGGGTCTACATCACACCATCACCCCGACGAGTTAAGTACCAAGTAAACCAGAACGTTGAGTGCACATACTAAGACTGTAAATCGCGTTCGGTCGGTACTGAGTTCGACCAGTAACCAAGTAAACCACGTAACGTTGACGTGTCACAACTTTATAAACTAAGTCCTACTGTACTAATCCGCTGCTTGACCTATATCTATAGTCACTACCCCTCCACTACCTTTAAGATCCTCCAGAAAAACGGAAACGAGTGAACGACTGACCTCTACCGAACTTTCCTCCCCAACCGTGTATGTTACTGTTTAGTGTGTGGGTAGTCGACCGTACCAAAAGTCGTCGAATGTTACAATAATTTCCAGACGACCCAACTTACTTGACCCGTTTGACTCAGTGGAGTTAAGAAGGACAAACAAACAACCAGTGTCTGAAAGTTTTATGAAAACTCGTTTGTTTGACTTGGTTTGACTTGTTTGATTCTTAACTCGTCGGGATCATCACACTCCCAAATACCGAGACGTGTCCCGGGGATCTTGTCGAATACCGGAACCTCTTGGTGACACTCAGTTAAAACTTGAAAAAAAATTACTGTAAACCGGAAATAACCGTGTTGGGTACTCGTCTGTTACACTCGACTCTCTACCTACTATCTTTCATAAACTACTTAACTTTAAACTCTACTTTCATCCGTTTTACTGTCGAGATGTTTAAAAACAAAAAACCTGACAAAGGACTTTCACGACATTCATTCAATGTTAAATAAACTTGTGACATTTGGTGGTTTACCTAAATGTCTCCCGTAAAGATGACACTTTGATGGTTTTTTACCATCAAAGTACCATTATTTTTAATTATTTTTTTTTACCGACTCGTCACTTGAGTGAACTTGTCTAAGTACAGGACTGTAACTTACTTTGGACATCAAACCAAGTATCAAGAGGTTTTTCCTCGATTCTTGGTATGGTTTGACTTCGGACCGATGTGATTCCGTACTGTGCTCACGCCTAATGGGTACCCAAAAAAGACCTAGGTAAACACCCTTTGGACACCCATAGGGTAGGCACCTAAGCCTATAGGTAAAGGGTACCTATTCCGGGTCCACGCCCATACCAGGTAACCTGTCTGCCCATATGGGTACCTATAGACACTTTTATTGGTTAATTATTGAGGATTAATATTAATACAAAGGAGCGAGACACCGGTTGACTCGTATGTAGCTGACTAGGGTACAACCAGTGTACTACGGGTGCAGTCCAGCTGACGTGTACATTTGAAAAGGTACGTGTACGTAGTGGAACCCCTAACGTTGGGGTTCCACCAGTCCATGTAAAAGAAAACAAAAGTACACTGATAAATGTATTGTACCAAGATGTTTCCACAACAACCCGTCGGTTCACACGACGAAACCGGGGGAGAGAGAGTGTGGAAATTGTCTGTGACTGGAGGGTTACCGTGTCCCGAGTTTCACCTGTAAACAAACTGTCAACAAGGTCACGGTAGTAGAAGTGGACATACAAGACTTGTCGAAACTTCCCAAAGTAGACTGTGGTGCAACCAGTATAGTCACAGCACAGTTTACGGTGATAAGTGACCAAAGTAAGTCGAGCCGTGTCCAGAACGGTGAGTGAAACGGTAACGATAACCTCCACTACGGTCCTCTCGTTGACACGTCGTTGACTACAGTTGAGACGGCAGTAGCACGACTCGTAGATATCACGTAAAAAGGAAGAGCAGGGGTACCATAGTCTGCTAGGAGTAAGTTCGAACACTGCCGAAAACTTAAACAATACAGTAAACTACTGTTCCATACAGAGAGGATAATTTGACTGTTTTATAGATATTGTTTCTGAAACGACGTTGTTCCCCACGTACGGGAGGGTTGTTCCAGATCGTATTCTACAACACACGGTCTCGTGGCACTTGTCCAAGATACATGTTGCCCTTCTACTCTGTCGTCCTGTTGAATGACCACACACCCGTACCCTTCCCTGAGTGCCCTCTGCATCCACCACGTATAAGTTAATATGGAAGCTATGGACCGACTGAATATTTCGTGGTAGTCGCGTCTTACTTCTAGCATCACCCCTCTGCATGTCTTCTCGGGTTCTTGTTAAGACTTAGTAACCTACTACCACCTATGTACTTGACGTGTCTCTAGTTTCCACTGACGGACGTGTTATTCCTTTACCTCTTCCAATGAATGTCTAAACACACTCGTCTCCGACCACACAAGGAACCCTGTGTCCTAACGTAAACAGTAATGACACGTCCTCTTCCTTACCCCTGTTTGAATCTACCGAGGTTCCCGTGAAACCCTTCCTACTACGGATCCGTCATAACACTCAGTGCTTCGCACCCTACTCTAACTCTGAGCGAATACTTACAAGGTATCAATCTTACGTCTAGGTGGGACCGACACCCAAGTCTTACCTCCGTCTTGCAGTGGTAACGTACGTGTATATACTACAAACACTACAAACACATACATCGGTTATTTTCCTGATTTAATACATCATGTTAACATTAAAATAAGTTATAAAACTGCCCATATGGACACTTATGGGTACTAGGCGTGGGTGCCTAAACCTATAGGTCCGGGGTCTACGTCGGGGTCTACACCCATCTCCAAAGTCTTTAACTTTATGGGTGTCCATATGGACACCTATTAGACGTCTAAGTGAGTACAGTACGGAATCCGATGTGATAATTTTTACTTATAGTAATGGTGTGTCTTAGAATGATATGTCACTCTAATTGTAGATCGTCACCAAATACAACGACGTCATAGACCGGGATGTACAATGTACATTGGAATGTAAATCTTTTGAAAAGATTTAAGTTTACATGTCGTGGGTATGTACTCTCACGTACACTTACCCTATCCAACTAAAAGAGGTCCCTTAACATGGACGGTACGTGATCGTAACCGGGTGTGGGTCGATCAACAATGACTACTAGATAACGAAGTTAACAATCGGTAATCACTTTCAGGAAGTCCCCTCTCGTACATAGGTTCTATAAGATGGTATCAGAAACACTTTCAACGTAAACAGTCTAGAACGTATTTCCACCAAAAAAACCTCCGTAACCTCTTGAAACGCCTGTACAAGAGCCACAAGAAGGTTCAACAAGTTTATCTAATCCTACAGTAGGTTTATCTACTCCTGCCTTTTTGTAGCTCGTATAACGGTTTTACAACAATTGCTTAGCGACTTTCCGTCGACCACGTAATCACTCTGGCTTCCCGTATTGTGTGGTAAGCTTCCTCGGCATTGTCCAGGACTTCCACCAAAAGGTAAGCAACGGGAGAGATTACGTCTGATCTACCATTCGTACAACCTCTAGTTAAAACGACATTTAGACGCCAAAAGACCCCGAAAGGTCATTCAGTCTTTCAGTCCCTTCTCCTATAGTCAGAAAGAAGTACTAAAACAACTCTGGCACCTTTAGTTATGTTTCAACCTCAGGTAGATTAAAAAAGAAGTTCTTATCATGACTTCGTGGCACGTCTCTTTCACTTCCCGTCTATTTAGGATACCGATCTCGGAGCAGTTACTTGAAAACCTCACAAAGATCGAGTTGACTTCTATTCCTTATTTACCAAGGGTTCCCCCCTGAGAGAGGGAGATAGTTCAGTTAGAACTCTAGTATACCCACCACTAGTCGTTCTTAAAGGTGAAAGAAGAACGACTTCTACAACCTTTTGAGTACTATAAGGTTACCTTGTGGTAACTCTAACCGACAGTCTAGTCCTAAGTCCCTTCGTAGCTACTGACTTCACCTAAAAGTAAACCCTAATACGTATTGACTTTCTAGAGAAGTAACAGATCAAACGTTTCCACTCGCTTACGTCTCCGTCCCTGATCCAGCTATCCACTCAGAACACTCCTACAGCCTCCCGACAGACGCGTTTACCTAAAACCTCAAGGTCGTTGGTGTCTTCGTCAAAAACGTCTTTCACTGTAGTCTTAACTTAGAACGACTCCTTACGTCTTGTTATATGATGGGTTACGGGTCAGTTAGTTGTCTAACATCGTCCACTCGGTCAACACAGGATCGTGCTACCTCGTCGATCTTAGTTCACCACAATGTATGTATCGTTACTGGACTAAAAGTGGTCTACCTTTTGTCTAACCGTATAGTTATCGGACGCTCTAATGCTGTAATCTTCACGACAGTTTTTCGAAATCGCCTTAGACGCCTTATAACACTTTAAGGTCGTTTCGAATCTTCACTTACTACTTAGATGTTTTGTCACTCACCTTGGTCTCAGGTGCTCTCGAACCTATAATCATAAGCCTCTTTACAGCCTTCCATTTCCATATCATTCTCTTAGTCTAACGTTTTTTCTCGCCTTCGCAACTCAGTTTGGAACCTTTTACGTGTCTACCTTAGTTACGTTGAGACCCAGACACGTCTCCAGAGTCTCGACGTATAATGAGAGAAAACTTAGACATCGCCGGCATCCAAGCCGAAACCTAAACCCAAACGAGTCTCAACGTCTCCGACGAGCCCGGAAACGAGCTCGTGACTCCCTACAGTTGGCCCCCGTTAGAAAGTGCTATACAGGTCCAGCAGACGTCTTGTACGTATTCAAGACCAGGTACGTAACGACAGCAAGGACGACACAATCGAAAGGTAGAAAAGGCTCATGTAACCTTTACAGACCTCTGGACGTCCTTAAACTGCGTCTCCTAACTCCAAACCACCTTCTTCTACGTCTTAATAACGACAACAACAAGCAGAAGGAGACCCTAACCAACCTAGCCCTAAGAACGAAAAGGCTAAATGAAATAATGGTCTCAACAACAACAACCTTCACCACCACGTCAACTGGAACGGAACGGTAAGGGTTATTGCTGACAGCTACCAAACGTGCTCAACAGCCTCAAGGCCATCGCACAGTCGAAACAGGACCCAGTGTTCTTACAGGAACTACGTCAGTCCTTCAAATCGTATTTTTGAGGATACGTCCCGTCGTAGCAGGGTTAACTGAGATCGCCGTTCTACCAATTTGAGATGTTATTTGAAGCACTACGTAACCAACAGTGCGTAAACCTCTAACAGTTCAAACCAAAGGTGCAGTGACTGCCCCAGTATTCAAGGTTTTAAGAGAGTCTCATAACAGCACTTCAAGGTTATCGACCACTCGGTTCTGTCCAGAAGTTTCCGTAACAGTAGATTCTCAAGCCCAAGTTTCTTTAGATTACGGCAAGGAAACTCTTTCCTTTATCACATTCACTGAAACCGAAGTAGTAATCTTTTTCAGACCCCTGCCAGCGTTTTTTACTTCAAACGTGACTTCCTCCTTCCCCACCTCAGTAGTCATTGAGTGTAGGAAAATTAGTGATTCCTGGGTTGGGAGTAAGTTAGTAACATCTAAGCCCCTTCTCAGAATGGATCAACGGAGTTTGAACCAGGAAGGCTGCGTTGACTGAACCTAACAGACTACAATGAGCTTATATGATCAATCTCCTGCCAGTGCTTTTATTTTTTCCTTCTTTTCTGTGCTATCCTTATCTTTTCTTCACACTCTTCACACTCATCAAACATGACTCAACTGACATGTTGTCATTGGATCTACATCCCAAGCCTTGACTGACTTGCAGTCGTCAAGGTACAGCCGGTTGTTGGTTGGGAGTGATTGGTTGATTGATTCACCCTTATATCTATGTATATTGATACAATTTTCTTGCCTGTTTGTCATTAAACTCACTTGTAATTTCATTGATATTAACTTCGCCGAATGCACAGGGTATGACGTATTAGCTGTACACAATGTCCAGCAAATACGTCATACATCCGACAACAGCTTCCGTATACGGCCGATGATCTCTCCAGCCTTTATCTTATCTCAAAAAGATAAGTCAGTCTGCCAGTGACACAACATGGGCTGGTACATTTTGTCATCTTTCTTCACGAGCTGCAACTTCATGTTATGTCTTCTTTACAGCAATGACGGTGGTTAGCTGGACCATGGTGTGTTTGAACTTCGGATGGTTGTGGATCATGGTCACTGTACGTAGTTGGTGTAAATGTGAGGATGATTTCAAATATGGCACAATAGAATGCCTACCAAGTTTACATCACTGCAGGATCGGTTTCAGATTGAGACATGGATTAAACAAGCAAAATTCATACACTATTGACCCACAATCATAGTGTCAACACGCAGAACAATGTTGACCTGTGGGAAGGTGGTTATTTTGAGATGTTATGGTGAGGAAGTGACTGTACATTGGGTGAGCAATGATTTGGGCTTTACGGCTGGAGACTGAGTTAATATAATATCGACGAACTTTCATGGTTTCCGACGACGGGCTCAAATATTCCCACTTTGTGCTTTGTCAGAGCTGAAAGGGAGGCTGTATAAGCTTTGTCACGGTCATGGATAAGATTGGATGATCATATGAGCACATTTTTTGCACGACTCGAAGATCTCGGGCGACTCGCTTATTTTGTGTCCTGTATTCACAGCTCTCTGTGTCTCTCCCTCTCAATCTGGCCATCCTCTCTCTGCGTCCTTCCTCATCATCCCTGTGTCTTAGAGCGTATTCCTAGTCTCACTGCATTCGCATACGTCCAGCCCGTGCCCTCCACCATGTCTTCAAGTTTCCGTCATCCCTCAACCAATCCAAATCTGTATCCCTTCGCCTCCCAGCCAGGCCAGCATGCACAGCCCCCGTCTCCTGCAGACGATCCCACCGTCGTTCCCCAGCCCCCTGCGATCAGAAAGCGCGCCCGCGCTGCCAGCGATGTCAGTGATGGTGCCCCCGCTGGCGCTGCCGATCAGCCCTCCCCTCCACGTTCCCGCTCCCACTCATCCCACCTGCCCCAGATCTCTTCACCACGAAAACGGCTCAGACGCATCTGAGGGCTCCGATGATAGTGGTGGCAAGTCCGGCAGGAAGGTGGGCAGATGCAAGATCAAAATCGAGTTCATCCAGGAAATGTTCCCGTGGCCCGCAGACACATTACCTTTAGCAAGCGCAAGGCCGACATCACGAAAAAGGTGCGCTGCAACACATCATGTTCTCTTTTTTTTCTCTTCCTTTTCTGGCTTGCCTTGTCTCCCTTCCCCACAATTCCCTAATTGGGCCCGATCTTTCCAATGATCCCAAGGCGAGGCGGACGCGAGAGCTGCATCGCGCTTGTGGCAACAGTGTCGTGTTGTCGTCGCCACGACGTCGTCCTTGCAGCATCTCCCCGCCCGCCCCGCCCTCACCTCCTCGCGATAAGCACAGTGATCAGTGTAGAAAAGGAGATTGCAGTGCTTGGAAAGAAGGCCCGGGACGGAAAGCTGACTCTGGAGGATATGGCAGGCGGGATGTTTACGATGTATGCGGACTGCCATGGCCATTATGCAACCGCATCCACAACACAGCTTCAACTTGAAGTTGATGGTGCACCTCGATACTTCAGCCTCGAAAAACGTCGACATCGAATATGTAAATCACACTAAATATTTCATGAATACAGGGGGACTCCATTATTTCTGGATGAGCAAACTTGTTGCTGGACGGAATGTCCAGCAACTACTTCATTCCAATAAACCGGCTGGCGAACTTTGCTTTGAGCTTATATCGTAAGTCACGATTTTCTGCATCAGCATGTTGATTGAAAGTACTTACATCTCTCGTGAATGATGCCAGCCAGCGACTTCGAGGCGGTCACGCCCTCATCCAGGATCCTTAATATTATGTATACTAACTTTCAACCGAGTCTGACGCTCCACACCAAGGCCATTTATGTACATCGTTTTATTTGTGCATTTGGTGCATAACACATCTCTGATTAGTAAGTCCTACTTTTCTTATATATCGCAAAAGCTGATACTCTTTCCAATGGTTTTACATGCCGCAAAGGTGGTACAAAGCATGGTGTAATCACTCACGTGATGATCATGTGACCGCGCTCTGCGCCATGTTATACCACCTGCTAGTACCACTACCGCCACCACCATCATTAACTCATTTCACCCACCCTGTCCCCACTGCCTCCATGACTATCACCTCTCCGTCCCCATTGATGCCACCATCCTTTCCCCACCCATTTGGCACTCGCTGCAACTACGCTACTAGACCTCTGCCCTGTCCCCGCCACTGCCACCACCCTGCCACCGCATGTGGACGGTGACAATCTGCATGCCAAGGCAAGGGATAGTGTATGAGCTGGAATGGGTGCGCCAGGTTGGGACTCAGGGTGTTGGAACTAAGCCCATCCTAAAGGTCATGGTGGGATTCACCGCCATGATGGCCATGCATCCAGACACATGGAATGACTGTGTGAATGTTTTAAGTGTTGTTTTAAAACCATCTCTTGTCAAATGCCCACTCTGTCCTTCAGTTTGAAGCCGGACTTACGCTGATGTCTCATCTGTCCGCTGGCTCAAGTGTTGGAACAGATCATCGGTATGCCACGACAATTATAAGTTGCCCCCTCCCTGATTATCTTGAATTCTGTAGTTGCGAATTCCAGTAATCAGACCCGTAACCATCAACAGCAGCAGCAGCACTCCGTGGTTAGCAGCGTTGTTCCTCAAGAGTATCGTCCAGTAATGACCCAAGCTCATACTTAAACTACAATCATGATCCGGTAAGCACGCACTGAGATAGCTGCTTGATTGTGCTGACTTATCTTCAGCAAACCCTTGGCTTTAGAATCATTGTCTCGCAATCTACAACCTTTCCTGCCTATCAACATGCCAGGATCAGGAGCCCCCCAATCTCACCGCCGCAGATGGCTTTCATTTGGTGAGCACGTACAAGACTGTTGCACCCGAGGCAGAGGGCGCCATGTGCAAGAGCCACAACTTGATGACCGAGAGCCCATCACATGAGTGGCATGAGATCAATCACACCGGGGGCCTTCTTGTCACCTACTCATCAGGCCTCCAGATCAGGGATACAAACGACCTCGGCACTGTGCACAAATTACTCAACTCGAAGACGCTCATTAGGCCTCGTTCTCTCAGCTGCAGTCCTTCCGACACCATCAGGCAGTTCAGATGGCTTTGAGTGTGCACGTCCATTGCTGGGGATCCTATCTGTCTGCTTTCATTTATCCTCCTTCACCCGAACTAAATATTATCCCTGCAGTACGCCTACACATTTCATCAAGCAGACTTCCTTTATGGACAGGTGTAAACGTGCCGTTGTAGAACGGAGTTCACTCCACCAAGTGTAAGGCCACTCGTTTTCAAGTTTGCTTACTCAACCATTTACTCACTGCTATTACCACTTAATTTCTCAGATGATGCTATTCCCCAACATGGACGTCTGTCCCACTACAGCTTGGACTTGCGAATGCCATACTGAATCCAGCTGTTCAAGACTGATCCTGGTCCAATGCTCACCATACATTTGGGCCACATAGAATCTTGATGCCAGATCATCATCACACCTTATCTAGGTAGAAGTACCTGGCGCAAACAATATCATCACATAAACCTGTCGCCTGTCTGACCTGCAGTTGATCTTGCAGATTTTCGATGATCTTTCTTATTCCAAAGCTGCTGCATTACAGACTAAAGGCCCTGGTATGATCAGATGGGCTTCACCACTCAAAACACTGGTAATGGTATGATACTGCTCCTTTTGCTTTATCTCCGTGAGTTTTTAATTTTATAATAGGAGGGTTAAAAACATGCTCAAGAGCTCATAGCAGCTCTTAATGCTAAGTTTCAATCTGAATCATCATGAACTTGAAGGCATTCCGACGAGACTTAATGTCACAGTATTAATCTGCCGATAAAGGAGGAAGACAACAAGATATATGGTATGTCTTTGATAATAGGGTTGGCACAATGGGCGCCCAGCACCATGACCATCCTGTGGGCCATCGCATACTCCTGCACCAAAATCTTGTCACTGCTATTGCTACCATTTTGTACAAATAAAGGCAGAAAGAGCTAATAAAGATTGAACAACCCATATATGATTGAATTAACATATAAATAAAGATATGGAGAGCAGTTTGATAGAAATACTAGTACATTGGAACACCCATATGTGTCATTGTGCAGATTTGAACTGGTCTCAGATAGCTATCACAAATGGTGTCCTAATAAGGGAATCAGCTTTTTTGCCACGTGGAGTAGCCGAGAGTTAACAAAAAGTTAGCCAAAAGTGAATCCGTGGGACAACAATGCAAGCCATGAGATGAAATTTTCTATTCGTGTGAAAAATGAGCCACCTCCTAGGAAAATGGGAATTTTTTGAAATTTTGGTGTACTGGTGCATACAAACAATTCTAAACTCCGCTAATGCTACGTTATAGAGAATCGTAACCCACTGTCAGTTACCCTCCTACCACGCGCCACTTTCTTGCTTGCACTGTGCATGCTTGTGTGTGCAGTGCAAGTGCAACAGGTCTTCATACCGGTTTCCTCATGGAAAGGCTTGTTGTTGAAGCCTACATCATTTGCCAAGCATGGAACCTTCTGCCAGGTGCTGATAGTATTAGGCTCAAGCGAGTGTAGTGTTCAACAATTTCACCAATGACAATGGTATGATGTTCCAGATGGCCTTTGTGTTTGAGCCTATGTCAAGTTGATGGCTCCAAGCACTGCAGCCTGGGGTGAAGCAAACGGATTGGACAACTGTTGTTGTCACAGATGAAGCTGAACTTGACAGGTGAGTAGATGAATACCAATGAGGATGTGCCATTGACTCTTGACCAGTTTGCTCCGAGGGAGTTGCTCATTCAGGTGTGTGTCCTTGAACTTGATGGTTGTGTTTGACCTGTATTTCCAAACAGTGGTATGTGTTCAAAGTCCTTGTCCATACCTCACAACTGATTATGGCCATTCAGACCACTGTTATGATCTGTCAGATGCAAAGCAGAATGTTGGGAAGCTGAAGGTCTCTTTTACAGTTTACTGATGTACCAAATTGTTTTTCCAATGTCCTTCAGTCATATTCCTGCAATTTCAGGTTTTGGACCGACAGCTTTTGGTGGTCACATGTATGATCACATGACATCTTTGTCAGCTTTCAGAGGATGCCACGACCGCTTCCTGGCACCTACTCCTTTCTACCTCTCAATTAGACTCACTCTGAATCATGGGAATGGGACAAACATCAAAAAAGCAAAGCTTCTCAGCTCCAAAATCTCAAGTCCGCATGTCCAAGGCCACATAAGGCTGTGGTTGTGGATGCTTTGGATAAATTAGATGATGAGTTTATAGTCTGGGAATCAAAGTCAGAGTTGGATTTGGAAGAGGGAGAAGAGGGAGAACATCAGCACCACCAAAGTCACAGAATACACAGAATACACAGAATGTTCTACCTCTTCTTTGTGATATCAGTGTGTACATTCACTAACATCCTTTTACACTACGCGACTCAGACACCATGACAAAAAGTTCATATGATGTGGATGAAGATGGCGAGTGCACATGCACAACACTACCTACAGAACAAATTCTAAGGTGTGCTCTCAGCTTGGCTCATGTGATCAAGGCCGAGATGCTACCCTGACTAATAAACCACAACAGCACTGTCCCCTTATGCAAAGCCAGGAGTTATCTTTCATGGCCATATAGGTCTTACAGTTTGAAATATAACTAGGAAAATCTTAGTGCTGTTTCTCTAAAGACTCATTGAAAATATACCCAATTTCTAAATGTGTGTTTAAGATAGAGGCTTCAATGAACCCATCCACTCTGTCTGGAAAAGGGTGTGTATGTGGTGATTACTAGACTAAAGTTAATAGACTAACAAGACTAATTACTATGCTAAAGAGAAATAGTATAGAATTAATAATACAACTTTAGTTTTCCATGTCTTACATTATTCTAAAAAACCTGTCGTAGAAAAATGGATATTATGGACACCTGTGGGTGTGAAAATTCGATGCCACATGGAGTAACTGAAGGTTGTTTTCAATATTTGGAAAACCACCACATTCTTGTATATAAAATCATACAAAAAATAACTGTAACTAATAACTACCATCGGAATACAATCCATAACTAAAACTAACTTTACAAACAACTGAAACCTCTAAAATGACTGTGGGAATTTGGCGCCAGAAAGGTAAGAAATTTAGGAAAAAGTGTGTAAGTGGGACATGAACAATTCCAAACTCTGCTAACGCGGGGAATCGTAAATATAATAAAATGGGGCAGGAATACAATGTGGCACATATATATGCAAGACAGTCGACTTGTGGACAGCAATGCAGTCACATGACTATAATCCTGGGCTGGATACCTGAGAATCCAGAGACAAACAAAAAAAAAAGAGGCCTAAAATCAAAATTAATGACCTAGCAAGTTGAAGAAGGGATCTGAATGTGTGCCAGTGACTTAACCGAAGCTGGCCAGCAAGGGCTCATTGAGAATTGACCAGAACAGAGGCCCAGACATTTGGGTTGTTCACCCAATGACCCCACTGGGACCCCAAAACTTTTGTAAAACCCAAAAAGAGACGTGTTTTGTGGTCCGCTTGCACAATTTTCTTATGTAATCTGTGGACAAAAATGCAAAATCCCAGATTATCATGGGAAAGCATGCATGATTATTTGAGACCCAAAAAAACCAACTGGTAAAAACTGATTTTTTCCTTTGTAAACTCAGGGAATTGGAACCAATGGTGGCTTGTGGATGGAATTAGATGCACTTCCTGAGAGCTTGGCCTCATACCCTGAGGGATTTGATGATGGAATCCAATGCCAGCACAATGACTCAATGCAGTGGCGTGTTGGCTCAATCTTGTGCCCCCAATGCGACATCAAGCTATCCCCAAGGAGCCAACTTCAACTCTCTTCTTGGCCTTGCACACACACCCCTCTGACCTCTCAAGCCCCAAGCTCACCCTTGATTGTCAAATCACACAAGAAACACACAACATCTCAAGATCTCTCTCAGACAGGCACCATTTCTTGAGATATCTTGAGCACAGTCCCTAACCTCTCTGAACATTTGGCCCCAGAAACAGCTCCTTGTTACAGACCGTTTTGTTGGTTGGTGACTCTGTAATATGTTGCTGCTTAAATAGTGCTCGCAGACTGTGCCAGATAACTTGGCATAGTGGCCTTTTAGCCCAGTTGAAAACAAGTACTTTACTGCAAGAATTTACTGCCTTTCACATTCCTACCATCTGAAGGCCATCGGCTCATCAAGAAAAATCAACTTCTAATTCTGCTGCACTCATGTTTCCTATTGCTATCCCATCATGTGCTCTATCTAAAACTAGCTCCCTGTCCTCCAAGAGCATACTATTTCCTCCAAGTCAAAAATCTAAGAAATCAAAGAGTAAACCTATGTCCACTGCTAACACTGTCCCACATGCCACAAGATCATCATCCAAACAAGAAGCCCCCTGAGATGAGAGCCACAAGGTGAGTCTTCTGGGTTATATTTATAAGTGTGCATTGACTTCTACTTCTGGATATGCCACCAGAATATCACTCCACCCAAGAAGAAAAAGAAGAGCAGGAGAATCAACAAAGTTCTCAATTAAGGCAACAATTGTACATTTTTGAGTAGGTTTTGATAACCTCTTCATCCAGTTTACATCTGTACCAATCTTGTACACTATCATTCCCAAATGGCCAGGGGGTTCTCCTGTTGATATTATGCTAAGTGTTTGAGGCAGATATGCAGTGAGTGTGTTGAAAACATTGACCCCTCCCCCATCTCCAGTTTCATAGTGACATTGATGAGTCCCATGTTACCTCTCAAGGCATGGCTCACCAAGCTTTTCATAGACCCAAGCACAGTGAACCCCTCTGCCAACCCTATAAAATATTTCCTTATGCTCCATGGTTCCAAATGTGCAATAGAACAATCCCAACAAAGCAAGACATCAACATTCTTGCACTTCTCGCTGTCCCAACATGTTTCAACATTCTACATGAGCACCTATGTTCACACAATCGCAACCATCAATGCTCAGGCTTATCAACACATTTCAACTGTCCAATTCACCACCACACCCACATGGTAGCACCCTTGGAATCATATGGAAGCCCAGCGATTCCCCTTGTTGTGTTCTCCTTCCCAAACACAAACTCAATAGCTGTTGCTCTCCGTGGCAAGGGTTTGTACTTGTTCCCTTATGCTTTCCCACATGTTCTCCCCTGCAACTTGCATGTGTTTTCAGACTTATTACTCCAAATGCATCCCACATATCCTACATGGCAATGGCTCTCATACAAGCACATCATCGACATGATAGCCCAAATTGTGCCAACCACCATGTGCATCTGTTTATGTGTGTATGCTCATCATTTCTTTACTTCCCCAGTCTAATATTATAACATGCCTAGTGTGCAACAAGCCCAAGAACACTGGGACAACTCTGCATTCGTGTCCAAATCCCCACACATGAATCACAATGAGTAACTATGGTTTCAGCATCTTAATGTACACCCCTTGAGTCTTTGGAGCTATGGTGTTGTCCTATGCTGATTATGAAAGGCTAGTGCCAGATGCCCTTTTAAACGACAACATAGTGTTGTTTGCCTTGCTGTGAGTCCCCTCACACCCACTCAAAATCCCAACGACATTTCAATGCAGACACTGGCTACATAAACAACTACCTCATGAACACATTTCCAGCACATACTTTTATGGCATGCTCTCAAAATCTGAGTGAGTGACCACCATAAAAAGGGGCTGCCACTGCTATAATCCACCCTACTCTGCATCTATTATTGACAGTGGTTACATCTCTGTGTGAAAATGGACTCGCAAATTTGACATATATGCAAAGACATATGTGATTGTACTTATCCACCAAATGTGAGTATCACAAACCAATGGCAATTTGTTCCCCCCAAGAAACCTGCCGCACAGAGATCATTGGTACCAGGTGTGATCATCCAGCAGGCCATGAATGTTGTCCCTGGACATGATTTGTATGTCCCCCGTTCCACAGACATGTACATCCTGATGCATAAGTGAACATAGGATCACACACTGGAAACAAATCAAGGTGTCCTGAGTCAGGGAATGCTTGGAACATCCTACAGAAAGCTATCATGTTAACATTGTGTACAGACTTGTAACATGCTTGTTTTATTTAATATGACCCAGATATGTTTCAAAGCCAGACATATATGGAAAAATTAAAATGTTCATAGCATATGTTCCACATTATTACAGGATGTTTTGTTCATGCACTGGAAAAGGCCATATTGTGAACACATCCTGTGATAATATGGAATACATACCATGAAAATTTTGATTTTTCCATGCATGTACACAATGTTAACATGATAGCTTTCCAGAGGATGCCCCAAGCATTCCCTGACTGGTCATCCATGTGCATATATGTGTGAATTGGAAACAGGACTTACTTCTTGTTTCCTTGGTTGGTACACAGTTGTAGGTATAGATCACTGTAGAAAGAGAAGACACTGAAAAATAGCTTGTCAGGCACTGTTTGAAATATGCTGTTTGGCCAGCTCCTTACAAGCTGTTTGAAGTGCTGTTTTTTTTACTTTTTACAAGGACCCATTTTACAGTGTTTTTAGAAGCTGTTTTTGGGAACTGTTTCTGAGAGGAGCTGATTTAGGAGCATTTGCAAGAGCTTTTTTTTTAGAGTGCAAGATTGAGCAAAAAGGGTCATTTTGACTAGACAGTGCTTCATAAATACAAATGTTCTTCGACAATTTGAGACAGTAACGGGCACTAGTGTTAAAACAGTGTGAAAACAATGCAAATGGTGCAGATGCACATGCCAAAAATAAGTATGTGCAGAATTTGATGCAGTGCAAAGCACATCTGGGCACAAGTGAGTGGATTTAGCGATGATGTGATATGAGTTGAGGGAATAGCATTAGGTGTTGAAATGGGTATATGGGATATTTGCTGATATGTTGAGCACAATGGTCTAAATGGTTCAAGATCAGCGATGACACCTTTAATAGAATAATTACAATCCATTGAGCCTTACTGGGATTTTATCTTCATGGTCACCTTGTGTCTTCTTGTTAGATCCCAGATCCGGCTTCCATTATTCCAACATTTTCCACATTCCAATAAGCCCTTTTCTGCTTATTTCTGACATACCCCCATTTTGTCATTCTTAGTCACAATCCATCTCGATCTTATTCTCATACATTCTATCTCGATTTCTGTATTTGCTCCAATTCTGGAACTCCATATCACACACTCCTATCTCTTTGTTCCTGATTTTTGGATTTCCGCATATTTCTTTAAATACACTTTTCTTCGTTCAAGCTTCCCTTAGCTTGTATATCTTGTTAAAACTCATAGAAGTCATTTCAACCTGATACTAGTCAAATCCATTATATATACCATTATATCTTTCATTATTCTTCATCACGCCAAATTCTATCTGCATCAAAGTTCTTACACCTTTGCTCATTATATCGATATCCTGATTTATTCCGACTCCGACATTTCTGACCTTCCAAAATCCGCTCTTTGATTATACTTGCTTTTACATAAAGCTAAATCCTTACTCAATATTCATTTATCATTACCCCTATTCCTTTTCCACATTGATTATTCTGATTGCTGAATATCCAAAATCTTCCACTCATCTCCAATAAGTCTAGACTTACTATTTGTCACTGATCTTTCCAAATAGACCTGACCATTGGAACTCCGATAATGCCATCTGGTCTTCAAGTCTGAAATACCAGGGCACTAGAAATCCAAGAGGGTGCAACCCATAAGTTGAAGCCAATGCCCATATAGATCAGCTTTGGATCTCTGATTTCCGAGTCATCTGATATTCTGTGCATTTCTGAATATTGCAACTTTCCGATTTTGGCCAAGGAGAGCTCTGACCAAATCTGACCTACATCCGATCCGGTCCCTAACAGTATATACAAGCTACCACTCTTGATTTCTACAATGTCTTCTGACACCCGAATCTGAACACCTGAATCTGAACACCCGAACATGATGTCACCGACAATACCATCAACCTGTCAAGTGTTCACAAGTATTCCAGTGACTTTGACAAATGCCTCATAGACGAAGACTTCAAACCCAAGCAAATCCCAAATGACATTGACAATGTGACCTCAATCCTTCATTCCAATGACTCACAACCAATGGCAACACCTTCTGACCAAACCCCGATTTTGCCGACACTGAAACTTTCCGACATCCTTGGACAAGATGGCAAACTAACACCACAGGAGAAACAACAACATATCAACCAAAAGTTATACCTCTACTGTGGAAGACCTGGTCATAAAGTAAAGACTTGCCTGAGGTCATCATCCTTTGCCAGGAAAGCAAAATCCCAAGCTACAATTGTCACACTAAGTGATTCCGACATCAAGAACCTCTTAGAAGCCCTTCCGAATTCCCAAATATGACAGCTCAAGAATTCTCAAGCACAATTCCACGTTCATATCTTCATTTGTGCCTTACCAAGATCACCACAGACACTTTCCAAAAACATCCTTCAATCCTACCTTCCGACAATACCCCCAAATCCCTTCACAATCACCTCCGACCTTACCTTCAATTCCAAAATCCCCGAACATTATTTCTTCCAAACATTTTGACCAATCATCACATCTAAACACCATTCTTCGGATTCCCACCTTCCACCTCCGTTCTCTGTCACCGATGACCAAGGGATAAACTCTTATCCATTGACTTTTTCATTGCCTTTTTGGTTCAGAAAACTTGTTATATATTGCCTATGGGTGAATGATTATCCAAGGGATAAACTCTTATCCATTGACTTTTTCATTGCCTTTTTGGTTCAGAAAACTTGTTATATATTGCCTATGGGTGAATGATTATCCATTGGATAAACATTTATCCATCAGGTTTTTCCTTGCAAAAACTAAAGAAAAATGTTGGATTATTCATTGGCTAATAGTTTTGAAAAATATCATGAAAATCTCATATATTTTACTAATTTTCTCACCTTTTTTCTACTATGGAATCTTGGATAAATTTTGGTTCTTTTCTGTTGAAAATGTCAATGAAAACCAAGATTGTCCTTGCATTTTTGTGGCATGAAATCAATGAGTAAATTCATTATTTCTCACATTTTACATCCATTTCCCATGCCTAGAAATGTGAAGTATATACCAGATTTCCAGGTCCTAAAACTTGATAAAAAAGCAGCATTTTTGGGAGATTTTTCAACCAGAACAGTGAATGAATAATCTGTAAGGAAAAAGCATTTTTATCACATTTTTTACACTAAAAATATGCTCATGCCCCCAGTGATCCTTCAATCCTACCTTCCGACAATACCCCCAAATCCCTTTACAATCACCTCCGACCTTACCTTCAATTCCAAAATCCCCAAACATTATTTCTTCCAAACATTTTGACCAATCATCACATCTAAACACCATTCTTCGGATTCCCACCTTCCACCTCCGTTCTCTGTCACCGATGACATCTTATGTTGCACCATCTAGTAGGCTATTCACACGAATCAAGGTTTCCGTCCAGCAAAAATTCCGGTCGTTATTACATTGCATATGATGCCACTTGTTTCTAGTTCTGATGTGCTGGGAATGCCACTAGCCCACCCACTACAATATGTTGATTGACAGGGCATTGGGTAGTACCTAGTTCTGCACTCCTCAACAAAAAGATTCAATTTTATGAGGAAACCTGCAAATATTGTGTTTTTCTGAATCTCCAAAAATCCTGCTTTGCTGCAACATCCTCCGACTTGCCACAACATCCAATGTCAATGCTTGATGAATCCTCAGCTTGCAATACGACAATATGGAAACCTTGGCACCTTTCTGATAGGAAAATCTGTTACATTGATTCTTCCAATTTCCAACAAGCAATCATCAATATTCCGCTACACACTCTTATCAAAGGGAGAGAATCACTGTGGAAAAATCATTTTCCTTACATATAGTTAAGCCAGATCCACCTCAAGAACACATTAACAAGGCTCTAGCTATAGGATTTCATCTGACACCTTCCACACAGTATGTCTGTACTTCCTTGAGAACACTCCAGGACGATTTCCAAATCTCCAAACTACAAATCTCCTTCAAAGACCTCCTTCGGTCTCCCAAGATTCAGTTTTCTGACCTCCGACTTCCAGATATTTCCAAATCTGACTCCTCAAGATGCAACTCAGTTACTCCGATTCTAAGTCTAGTCACCAATACCGATTCCATGTTATGGGACGATAACCAGCAAACCGCTGACAAGCATGATACTTGACAGCGCCTACTACACTACAAAAGACACTCACTGCACACATGCCTATCATCATCAGCTTTCGCCAGACCATCATCTGCTGTGCTACCTCCAGTCCGCCAGACACATCATCTCCACACTCATTCTATTTTTCATCAATTCTATTTTCAATATGCCATCCAGCATTGCCGCCACCACGTCCCATGATTCATTTCAGATGACCGCCAAGCCAGACATACACGTTGGACCACGCGTTGAACTTCCTAGTCGGCGTTCTCCCCTTGATGTTCATTTGTCCAGTCCTCCTCCACAAGTTTCACATCGTCGGTACTATCCTCTATATGTCAAATCTCCTGAAGGCCCATTCCGAGTATTCCCCTCATATCCTCCTTATCGCATTCACGATTGCATATGGGTATTCGATCAAACCTTCCATGCTCCCTTCTACATCATCAGTTTTGACCCAAACTTCGAACCAGTGAATGGTTGGCATCGTATCATCCTCAGGAATAACTGGTACATCAAAGAGCATGGACCAGGAACAGAGATTTGCTACGGTTATGTGCCTAAGGACTTCATCAAGCAGGACTCATCTTCATTCCCTCTCTGGAGGAAATTCATATCCAAGTGTTGTGATTGGTTCACATGTTTCTGAGTCGTCATCAAGTGACATGACTCACTTACTCATCTTCGGAGATATTTGACAAGCAACTGGAATCCTATTGGACGGCTATGACTCATTTTCATCACCTGACTCACTCGCTTCTTGGCTGTACTTCTATTTCCAATTGTTCCACATGGTCTATTGTCTATGACTCACTTCTATTCTATTTCTGGCTTCTATTTCAAATTCGCTGCAACATTTCTATTCATTTCTTCGACCACCTGACTCATTTTTCCATTTCCTTACAAACCATCTTCCTATTTTGGTTTTCTGCCTCTCGCCGTTAGTCATTTCTCCTGTCTGCTGTCAACAACATCGTTGTATGGCATACTCGCATCGTTTGTTGTTCTGCTCATGTATATAAGGCCTGTTTCGCCTTAGTGTACCCCAAAAAAATTCATCTCTTTCAGTTGGATTCACTCGTCTAAGTCTAAGTCTAAGTCTACTGCTATGTCTACATCAAGGCCAGAATGTGTCAATCACGTGACATTTGCTGTTGTATCTCGTCTACGCTTACGTCAGCGTATTACGTCATCATCTTCGTCACTGCTACGTCCTCATCTTCGTCTTTGTTCTACCTTTGTTGCTGCTGATAGCAAAGCGCACTGAGCCGAACACCAGTGTAAGTAGCCGTGCAACGACGACACCGCTACCCACTGTCTTTTGGATCTATTTCCGAAAGTAAACCGACACCGCCTTCCGAATCTGCAATGGTTTTCCTCAACTGGCACTGTTAAACCCCTTGTATCCATGAATGCACCATCCTTACATCTTCCAACCCATGTTTTCCGATAAATTCTGACCTTTCAAGTCATTTAGGATATATCTGTCCCTTCTTTGTATCCATGAACACACTATCCTTACATCTTCCAACCCATGTTTTCCGATAAATTCTGACCTTTCAAACCATTAGGCCAATATCTGTCCCTTCTTTGTATCCATGAACACACTATGCTTACATCTTCCAACCCATGTTTTCCGATAAATTCTGACCTTTCAAGTCATTTAGGATAATCTTTTTTCCTGACACCTTTCTTCTTCCATACTCTCCTCATTTCTGCTCTTACCCTTGTTCCAAGACCCTATTTAGTGACCATTTTCGGATTTCTGCAACAAAGCTTTCATCAGAAACCGACGATACCACTGGAACAATGTTTTTTCTTTCAAAAACTTCATTGTTTCCAACTTCGACTCCTTTATCTTTCGAAAATCCTTTTCCAAACATCCTGAAAATTCTGATTCATTCCATCCTTGTTCCTTTTCCATGTTCTTAACATTCTGACTTCCTCCTAATTCTCCAGTAATCTGTGATTACAACAATTTCAACTGGACAACATCAAGACCACATTATCAAGAAATTTTCAAGAAATCACACTCATATTTCCTTGAAATCCCAAAAACATTCCCTCAAGGAATCCTTCAGCTCTCCGATACTCCAGCTCCTTGTATTCTCCTTCCCGATGTTTTAAAATAGACAATGGCCGTCTACCTTGAAGGGGGAGTAGCCACTATGTTGACAACAATCTTTCCTGATCATCCATCCTTATTCTGATTTTTTCCAACTCAATACTTCAGCTTTTTCAGTCACCCAAGTTTTCACTGACACTTCTGACAACACTTCAATCCAACTCTTCTATTCAAATCTTGTCCCTACAACACTTCTATTTACATCCTGCAGTCCCAAAATCCCTTCAACATCTATGAGCTTCACATCCTGATACATTCTGATTTCCCCAAACTTTCCCCCACCACTTTTACCAAGCCCACTCCCGATCCCGAGTCTTGTTACCTGACTTCACTCCGATTCCAATTTATTCTGATTTCTGACACCTTTGAACTTCATTAAAACATCCTTGATTTTACCGCTTTTCTCCACCTTTTCTGATCACTTCATTCTTCTGATTTTAAAACACTTTTGATTTTTCTTACACTAACTATGACTTACTGCTTTTCTCCTTTTTTCTGAGCATTTCATTTTTCCAATTTTGAAACATTTTGACTTTTCTTACACTGACTATGTTACTTTTGCTCGAAACTCTCCCAATTATTCTATACTACTTTTCACCTTCCGATTTTTTCCGATCCCCATTTACTGCATTGTTTGATCTTCCTGTACTTCCGCCTCTGGCTCAGGCCCTCCCACCTTCCACAATTCCTCCTCGGCTTGATTTTCCAAATCTGGAGAGCACTTTTCCGAATCTGCGCTCTCCAGATTCACTGTTTTCTCGCCATTTTCCACCTCCAGTTCCTTGGCAATTTCTGCCTCTTTTGGAACCCTGTTCCTCGATGCCTCCAGAATGACATCCACATCCATTCTGTCACCTTCTGTCACCTTCGCCTTTCCTTTCCCCTTTTCTGACTCCTTCTCTGGCTCAGGCTGTAGCCCAACATTTTCCACCACATTCTCCAACCCACCTTCCGACTCCAAGTCTGGTTGTGGTGCCAACGCCCTGTGGTATGTCTCCCACCACTTTTTCCGAAACTTGAATTCAACCTCGGTGATCTTGTGCAACATTTTCAATGACTGTTGAATGCCGCCATGCCCTCCACATTGTACCATAGCCATTTGGCCAGGTTGTGGATGGTTTTGCAGAGCCCATGGATTTCCTCCGCGAGCCCCGAGTCCTCCGACTCCTCTACCCCATTGTCCTCTGCTGCCCACTCCTTGCCCTTGCCCTTCCCCAATGCAACCCCAACCTCCCAATCTGTAGTCTTCTCTGACTGATGTTTTTTCATTGCCAGTCCTGGTCTGGCCTCCATGTTTTCTGGCTGAACCCACCTGTGTACTGGCAGTGAGGTTTTTCCTGCTATTTCTGCCACAAAGTCCGCATCGCCCAGCTTCATGCACTTCTTCCAGTCAAGCCCACATTGAATGCAGGCCTGTTTCCAGGACTTCCCGCTTTTCTGCTCTTCATTGATGCACTCCAGGCCGTGCGTCTGACAGAGCATGCAGTGCTTGTCATACTTGTTGGCCTCCGACCATATGTCTTCGAGCCGCCATTTTTGGCCACTGACATTTTCCAATAATGTTTTCAGATATTTGTCGGCCTTCCGATCCTGGTTGTCCTTCTCTGGCTAGTCCAATTTTCCGTTAGAACTTCCTCAAAAAAAAAACGACTTACCGAAGCTTTTTTTAACTGCGCTTCCTCCCATCTCAGTTCTTCCTGCACCGTCCACGTAGATTCAGCTTTCCACTGATCCGCATCCTCCTTCTGCTTTTTCCAGTCAGCTTCTTCTTTCCTTTGCTGATCCTCGTCCTCCTTCTGCTTCACTTTCCGATCCCATTCCTCCTTCTCCTTCCAATCCCACTCCCGCCTCTCCTCTGCCTCTCTCTCCTGCTTCGCCTTCACCTTTTCCCGCAGCCTTTCCTCCAACTCCTTTTTCTTCCACTCATATTTTTCCATTTCCGCGACAATCTCCTCATCAGAGCTAATCTTGATGATGGACGGAGGGGGTACCAGAGATTGAGAGTGCGATGACATTTTTTGAGTGGTGGTGGTGGTGGTTAGAAGTCAAAAAGTGTTTGCGCTTTTTTATATCCGATCGGAGATCTCAGCCTTTACAGATAACCCACCCAAACTTCCCATGATATTCAATAGCACAATCAGCCTTTGAGGGCTTGGCCGTAAAAGGGAGATACTGTTAAATCCCAGATCTGGCTTCTGTTATTCCAACGTTTTCCGCATTCCGATAAGCCCTTTTCTGCTTATTTCTGATATACCCCCATTTTGTCATTCTTAGTCATGATCCATCTCGATTTTATCCCTGTACATTCTATCTCAATTTCTGTATTCGCTCTGATTCCGGAACTCCGTATCATGCACTCTTATCTCTTCATTCCCGATTTTCGGATTTCCGCATATTTCTTTAAATACACTTTTCTTTGTTCAAGCTTCCCTTAGCTTGTATATCTCATTAAAACTCGTAGAACTTGTTTCAACCTGATACTAGTCAAATCCATTATGCCATTATATCTTTTATTATTCTTCATCACACCAAATTCTATCTGGATCAAAGTCCCCACATCTCCGATCATTATATCAATATCCTGATTTATTCCAACTCCAACATTTCCAACCTTCTGAAATCTGCTCTTTGATTATACTCGCTTTTCCATAAAGCTAAATCCTTACTCGATATTCATTTATCATTACCCCTATTCCTTTTCTGCATTGATTATTCTGATTTCTGAATATTCAAAATCTTCCGCTCATCTCCAATAAGTCTCGACTTACTATTTGTCACTGATCTTTCCAAATAGACCTGACCATTGGAACTCCAATAATCCCGTCTGGTCTTCAAGTCTGAAATACCAGGGCACTAGAAATCCAAGAGGGCACAACCCATAAGTTGAAGCCAATGCCCATATAGATCAGCTTTGGATCTCAGATTTCTGAGTCATCCAATATTCCATGCATTTCTGAATATCGCGACTTTCTGATTTTGGTCAAGGAGAGCTCCGACCAAATCCGACCTACATCCAATCTGGTCCCTAACACTTCTTCAAGGGGGATGTCTATAAGGGCAACCTCCAAGAGCAGTGGAATATCACACTGAGCACTGGCAGATGGGAATCCGAAGATATATAAGCTCACAGAAGACTACATACAAGGATACACACCTGGCAGATGGGAAAAGCCTAAGGTTCCCACTGCCAAGATAACTACCTAAAGGAGTACACAAATAAGTGCTGGAACGTACTGTGGTTACATAATGGGATTGGAATCCAATGCCGTTATGTAACTGGGTGCTTATGCAAAGGAAAATGAAGAATGAATGCCAAGTTACATAATGGGATTGGATTCCAATCCCATTATGTAAACATGGGCGCTTATTTAAGCGAACTTGAACAAAGAGATAGGGGCAAGGGAGATAATGGAGGAAAGGGAGAAGTGGGGAAGAATAGATAGAAAGAAGAGATAATAGAGAAGTGTAGAACCACATGAAATGGGGTTCCCCTTACATCACCCCCCTTCTAGAGTGTGACATCCTGACACACTGACACCTACTGGAGGAACAGGTGTTTTTTGACGGAAGGTGTCAAAATCAGGAGCACGAATGCGACAAGGGGTACCAGGATGGAGGAGGTGGAAGTTGGCAATGAGGTCTGGGGCTGCAATCCACTCATCATGCTCATACCCATAACCCTTCCACCTGACCTTGTATTGGAGTTTTCCACAGTGGAATTGACTGTCCAAGACCTGTTAAACCTCATAATGCTCATCTTCCCCTACAAGGACTGGGGGAGGTGGGGGTTGAGCTTTCTGACCAGGAATGGTCTGGAGGGGCTGGGAGGAGCTTCACCACAGGGAAGACAGGGTGGAGGCGACTCATAGACTTGGGGAGTCGAAGACAGTAAGCATTGGAGCCAACCTTGTGTTCCACTAGGAATGGGCCTAGGTTCTGATGTGACAATTTCTTAGAAGGGCCAGTGGTGCTAATGTCACTTGCATCTAGGAAGACTTTGTCACCAGGAACAAAGATAGGGGCTGGCTCATGACAATGATTATAGTATCGAGCCATATTCTCTTTTGCCTTTACAAGGGCAGCTCAGGCTTCAGACAGGGAGTCAGCCATTCGTTGCTTGAACTCATTCACAGCTTCTCTCCTGGATGGCTGCTGGCAAGGTTCAAAGCCCATGTGTGGGTGGTGACCAGAGTCCAGCATGAAGGGAGTCTCTTTTGTGGATGAGTGGGCATGGTTGTTGTACTGGAACTCTGTGAGGGGCGGGAGGTCATCCCAGTCATCCTGTCGCTCATTCACAAATAGAAGGAGATACTGCTCCAGCTCTTGGTTGACACATTCTGTCTGTCCATCAGTCTGTGGTTGGTATGCAGTGGAGGCAGCCACCTCAATACCCAGAAGTCTGTATAGCTCACAAGTGAACTCACTCCACATGGAGGGGTAGGCCATGGTGTCTCCAAACATGATCCCTAAAGAGACAAGAGGCTCCCAATGCTGTAATTGTGGTCAAGGTGGGGATGAAGTGAGAATGTTTGGATAAGGAATCCATGACAACCATCACAGCATTGTACCCATGCAACTCAGGGAGTTCAACAATGAAGTCGACACTGAATGTCTCCCAATGCTGCTCAGGAACCTCCAGAGGGTGTAGTTCTCCAACAGGCAACCGACACTGAGCCTTGGTGCGCAGGCATAGGTCACATGCCTTTGTGTAGCTACCAATGTAGCGAGACATGTGAGGCCACCAATAGTTCCGAGAGACAAGTTCCAAGGTCTTCCAACATCCAGCATGGCCAGCAATACAAGTGTCATGATGTTGGGAGACAATTTGACATTGTAAGTCATGCTGATCAGGGACATATATCTTTCCACAGAACAGAAGTGTACCATCCCTCTCACCCACTCTGATGACTTCACAGACTTCCCAGTAGTCTTGCAAAGTTCCTTAGCAGCATGTGCAACTGACTCCTCCAGCTCTCCCTCCTTGGTGCCATTATGAATGTCCCTCAGGATGTCATGTTCTTCACCTGTAAACTCCAGTCCTTCCAGTGCACAGATGACAAAGAGTTCTGGTTGGAGAAGCACCAAATTGTCATTGTCATTTGAGCCAGTGCCATTATCAGGTCGGCATGAGAGTGCATCGTGCATCTGACTTGCCCATTGTCTTGCCAGGATGATGGTACAGGTTGAAGTCAAACCGAGACAGATAAAGAGACCAGCGGGCTTGGCGACAGTTGAACTTTTTGGCTGTGCAGAAGCATTTGAGATTTTTGTGGTCTGTCCAGATCTCGATATGATGCCTCGCCCCCTCAAGGAAGTGTTGCCATTCTTCAAGGGCACACATGATGGCAAGCATTTCCTTGTCATGGATCTCATAGTTGCACTCAACTGAACTGAGACTCTTGGAGAAGAAGGCTATGGGGTGCCATTTGCT
This sequence comes from Ramaria rubella, assembly GCA_015039355.1. Taxonomy (NCBI): domain Eukaryota; kingdom Fungi; phylum Basidiomycota; class Agaricomycetes; order Gomphales; family Gomphaceae; genus Ramaria; species Ramaria rubella. Next base: position 29,133 of record MU134330.1, read on the forward strand.
ATCGACCTTGGACTGTTGGGAGAGAACAGCACCAATTGCAAAATTGGAGCTATCTGCCTCAACACGATATGGGAGGTCATCATCTGGGAATGCAAGGATGGGTGCAGATGTTACCAATCTCTTTATAGTGTTGAAGGCAGCCTGCTGTGAGGGTTCCCATGTCCAAGGAGTGTCTTTGCAAAGCAGGTCAAACCATTGGACATGCATGGTGTGAGAATTTCTCAATAAATTGACAGTAGAAGTTGGCAAAACCAAGGAATGACTGCACCTCCTTCTTATTGTTAGGTGTTGGCCACTCAGTGACACCAGCAACCTTGACAGGATCCATTTCGGCTTTCCCATGAGAGATGATGAGACCTAGGTATTCGATCTTGGTCTTGTCAAAGTCACACTTGTCAGGACGCAAATAAAGCTTGTGTTCTCTGAGACACTGTACCACTTTCCATACGACTTCATGGTGACTCTCTAGATCTTCTGAAAAGATCAGAATATCATCCAGATAAATGCACACAACACCTTCTGCAATGAGGTCATGGAAGATGTTGTTCATCATATCTGGAAAGTGGCAGGGCTGTTAGTGAGGCCAAAGAACATCACTAAAGGTTCAAACAGTCCCCGATTTGTCCTGAATGCCGCTTTCCACTCATCACCCTCTTTGATTCTGACATTGTTAAAACCCCAACGAACATCAAGCTTAGTAAAGTAGTGGGCCCCTCATAGGCTGTTGACGAGGTCAGAAATCAAGGGAAGAGGGTAGCAATTCTTGATTGTCATTGCATTCAGCATTTGATAGTCTTGGACAAACCATAGGGCACCATCTTTCTTTTTGACAAAGAACACTGGTGAGGCCATTGGTGACTTTGATGGTCGGATGTGTCCTGTGCTTAAATTAAGCTTAGTAAAGTAGTGGGCCCCTCATAGGCTGTTGACGAGGTCAGAAATCAAGGGAAGAGGGTAGCAATTCTTGATTGTCATTGCATTCAGCATTTGATAGTCTTGGACAAACCATAGGGCACCATCTTTCTTTTTGACAAAGAACACTGGTGAGGCCATTGGTGACTTTGATGGTCGGATGTGTCCTGTGCTCAAATTCTCCTCGAGGAATTTGTCCAATTCAGCCTGTTCTCCTGGAGAGAGGGGGTACACCTTGGGTGAGGCTCTGGGGTTGGTTCCGGGTTCTAACTCAATGGCATGATCCCATGGTTTGCACTCTGGAAGCTTGTCAAACGACTGCTTTGCAAAGACATCTTCATAATCAGACAGGTAGTCTGGAAGAGTATCTGAAGGTTGGGAGTTGTGCCAGGTAGCTTCTGCAAGGCGTTGGGATGTTGTTGAAGAAGCACAAACAAACTCAGCTTGGGAAGGGAGCATAGCGACTAGAATGTGGTCACCCTCTTCTATAGCTTCATCAGATGTGTCTTCAGCCATTTCAGAATCACCCCCATACTGTTGACTCAGGAGGAGTTCTTCTTTGGCTGTTGATCCATCTGAATCATGCATGAGAATAGGGCAAGGACCAATGTGGCAGGTGCGCAGTCGTAGGGCCTTCTGATGTTCTTCCTTGATGATGTTGCAACATGTATGGCACTGGGGAGGACACCAAGTCATCCGTACTTCTTGGACTTCCAGTCGACTTCTGGGTTGTGGTCCTGAAGCCAAGTGTAGCCAAGGATCATATGTTGATGCCCTAGGTGTGTAATGGCAAACACAGCTCTCTCGGAATGGTCTTTGTACCACAGAATCAGATCAATGACTTCAGTGATAGATCCAGACTCATTGGGTGAGCAATCAACATTGTACACAGGAATAGGACAAGAGAGTGGTTGTGCAGTAAGGTGGTTTTCCTGAACAAATCCTGAGTCGATAAACAAACCAGTGGCACCAGAGTCCAGTAGAGTGCAAACCAACTTGATCTCTGCTGTATCTGTGGTTTGAACCTCGACTGAGAGAGAGAGAGTGTTTCAGCCTGGGGTGGAAACAACAACATACTGTGCAAGAAGATTTTGTTCCCTTTTTTTACAACAGAAGCGAGTATGAGACTGGGGAGGAGTTAAGGGTTGTGTGTCTAGCATTTTGGTCTCCATAGCTGAGCAATCAGGTTCTGAATCTGTATATTCATTGTTTACCTGATTATACAGCAGTGGAGTGAAACAATTGGAAATTGGCAGCAGGGGTACACTATTCACCTGCTGCATGACACAAAATCCTCTTCTTCTTCCTGAGGCTCTGGACCATCCTCCTTGACAGGGCTTGGAACTCTATGATCAGCAGATGACATCAAGTGGGTGATCCATTCCTCCTTCTCTTCTGCAGTCATGGTATGAACATCAAAGGCTTGAGGACATTCTCGAGAGAAGTGGCCTGGTTTTCCATACCCATGGCAGACAAGAGAACTAGATTGACAATGATGAGTGGCATCTACCTCCATTGCTACTGGCTGAGCAGCTGTGGTGACAGCAGGTGGGGCTGGCTGAAGTTGTGGCACTGAGTCTGATTGGTGAGGTGGATGTGGGTTTTTGTGATTAAAACCAGTAGAGGTTGCTGTGGGGCAGGTAGGATTAGGTGTACCATGTGAAGCACTTTGAAATGCTTTGTTGGCAGCAAGTGCCTGTGAAATTGTCCTAGCCACTGAAAACCACTCAGAAAGGTCATCATCTGAGGGGTGTCCTTCAACCATATTTGCAATCTGACTCTGGACAGAGGGGTCTAGACTGTGATGAAATTTCATGACCAGGGAGGCTTGTTCCATATACCCAGACTTCTCAACCAGTTCCTCGAATTCATCAATGTAATCATCAACTGTATGACAATTTTGATATTAGTTAAACTTAAGTTTAAATAACCAAATAATGGAATATTTAAATTAACGAGACTCAAGCTTGGTCCTAGCAGTAGTCTCTTCATGAGGAAGGAAGAATGTCGATTTGAATGCTTTTTCAAACAGAAGCCCAAGATGGATGAGTGGGCCTGCCAGTTTTGGTTTCCATCTCAAAGACACGTGTGGCAAATGATGAGGTGCGACTAGATTTCATGAATGACAGGGCCCACAGGACCGTGGCATGATCATCAGCAAATTGAGTCAGGCACAGGGCAAGGTAGAGCTTGCACGAATTTAGGAAGGCTCATCCTTTCTCTCTGTCTCCATTGAAATCAGCAGGTGTAGCAGGTGTAGTGCGTTTTGAGTGGTTGGGGGAGAAAGCAATGTGGTCATAAGGGTGGCAACATCATGGTTCAAGGTGTGTACTTGGACATCTGTCTGTCGAAGTTGTTGTGCCAACATCTCCTTCTCCTGTCTCACAGCATGTAGGGCAGACTCTAGAACAGCAACACATTGGTGGAGCTCATTATAAGCCGATTGGAAATCGAAAGGATGGGGGTCTTCTGGTATAGGTGTAGACATAATGGGTGGAGTGTAGAATGGTATGTAAAGGATGTACCAGAGGGATTCTGAGCTGCTATGCACCTGAAGATATTGATTCAGAGCCAATAGCGACAGTAGCTGGTCCAGTAAGTTGTCAGGCTTTTCTATTATAAGGGCAACCTCCAGGAGCAGTGGAATATCACACTGAGCACTGGCAGATGGGAATCAAAAGAGAAAAGCCTAAGATTCCCACTGCCGAGATAACTAGCTAAAGGAGTATCAATATAAGAAATGTTGATGGGGGGTCCATGTGGGCGTTTTTAGTCAGCATTTGTCAGCACAGGAGAATCCGCCATAGCAAGCTGGCAAAGCTTTGAGGGCACAGTGCTGCCACTGCATCTTCCCCCTTCCCTCTGCTCCTCCCCCTCCTCAGGCACCTCTGGTGAGTCTCCCTGCCTCTTCTTCCCTCCTTTAATTTCGCTTCTTTTTGGGGGTATTCTAATTGCTCTCTGAGTGAACAGTCCTGCACCATTTCAAGGTGAGTCTCATATTAAATGCCTTATCAATTTGAAAAAATTGCGCTTTTTTCAGGGGTTTTTGGCATTTTCTTGCCCATTGCATTCTCCTGCACACTCTCTGTACATCCTGTGATTTTATAGGTGTGTTTTATGGGTGAAAATGGTGCTTTTAATTGCCTATAATTTCGCTTTTTTAGGCTTTTTTTAGGCCATATTGTCTGACACTGCTCTCCTCTGAGCTTTTGGTGGTTTCCCAAGTGAGTATCATTCTATCCTTTCGGCCCCTACCCCTGCATTTGTATGCTGAAATGCTGCCATTTTTTTAGGTTGTTTTGTGACAGATAATTTCGCATTTTTGGTGTATTTTGCTGGTGAGTTTTCCTGGATGCTTTAATTTTTGATTTCTGCTTGATATACTCATACATCATTTAGATTTTCACAAATGTAAGTGCACCACATTTTTTGGGGTTGTTATTTTTTCCCCTGCTATCTATTGTGACATCTTTCTTGATTTCAAGGAATCCCTCCACTCCTGAACGTGATCGTCATGAAGAACATGCCAGAGAGCGTGAGCAGCGCCAAATGACATCTACTACAAATCGCCGTGAGTGTTCGGCTGCTGCTACTGCCACTAGGATGTTGCACCAGCCTCCCCCTCCCCCTCACCCATTTCCTCACCTGGCACTACAACAACCTCAGAGGCATTCTGGTGATCCATTTGTCCAGCCTCCTATGGCTGGTCCTTCCCATATTCCCAATCCCCAGCCTCCTAATCCAAGTCCTAGAGATCAAGTGGCTGATATACGTGCTCAGTTAGCAGCTATTCAACAACAGCAGCCTCCTCCAGCCAGATGAAGGCAGCAGTCTACTGTTCAAACTGCTTCTGGTGTTAATGTTAATAATGTACCTATTGGTGCTGCAGGAGTAGCTCAGATGCATGCTCAGGCTGATGCACTGAGACAAATAACACATCATCATACTGTTCAACGTGCATCTGCCCTTAATACTCTTGGTGCAGAACTGAGACATCCTCAGCCAGCTCCATTACAGCAGCAACCACAACCACAACCACAACCTCCACATCCCAACCCAAATCCTGGACCTGAATCTGATTCTGATTGGGATCCTGAGTTATATCCTGATATGGAACCTGATCCTGGCCCTGAAGATGGCCTTCATCCTGAGCCTGAGCTTGAGCCTGAACCTGAGCCTGCTCCAGCTCCAGCTCCAGCTCCTCAGAGTCTTCCCAGAGCACATTGACCTCCTGTTGAGGCTCAAATTCCAGCCCATTATTTGGGCCCCATGAATGTCAAGTGCTCATACTGTGGTGCTTTGCATTGGATGGCAGAACGTTTGACAAGCTCTTCTAAATCTTCCCCAAAATTTGGAAGCTGCTGTTTGTCTGGAAAGATACAGCTGCCAGTGCTTCAGAATCCCCCTCAGCCTTTGAAACATCTTCTTGAAAGTCTTGATGATGATGCCATTGAGTTTTCGTAACAACATTAGGCAGTATAACAATGCACTGGCCTTCACATCAGTGGGTGCAAACTTTGATAGGAGTTTAAATGAGCATGGTGGTGGGCCGTATGTGATCAAGCTGCATGGAGCACTTTACCATAAGCATGGAGACCTCCTTCCCAGTGATGGCATGGAGCATGCATTTGCACAGCTTTACATCTATGATCCTGCAGCAGCTTTACTTCAGAGACAGAACAGGAATAGCAATTTATCAGCCAATACCATGTCTGATTTACAGGAAATGCTATTTGCTCACAACCCTTTTGTGGAGATGTACAGGCAGGCTGGTGAAAGGCTCCAAGCTCAGCCTCCAGCAAGGCCTGTCCAAGCCAGGTTGACCTACAAAGCCCACACTGATCCAAGGAGATATAATATCCCCACTGGTGATGAGATTGCAGTCATTCTTCCTGGAGATGGCACATCTGATGACCGTCGGGATGTGATTCTTCAGCTTAAAGGTGGTGGTTTCATGAGAATTCATGAGGGCCAGCCTGCTTATGCACCCCTTCATTATGTCTTGCTCTTTCCTAGAGGGGAATTGGGTTGGCACTGGGACATCCCATATAGAGGGGGGGGAGAAGTGGAGTTGGCTGTTGCAGGATCACAGGGGGGGGACCAGAAAGTACAATTGAGTCACTCAGGTTCAGTATTATTCCTATCGTCTTTTTGAGAGACTGGGTGAAGCCAAAACTATCTTATTGGGTGGAAAGCTCTTACAAGAGTACATTGTTGATGCATGGGCTGCATCAGAACAGAGACGTCTGGCTTGGATAAGACATAATCAAGGCACTTTGAGAGCCAACCTGTACAACCAGGTGGTGGATGCTTTTTCCAGGCTTGATAATAATCTCAATCCTAATGATATGGGGGAGAAGGTTATCTTGCCTGCCACATTTCAAGGAAGCACAAGGGATATGATGGAGAACCTCCAGAACTCTTTGGCTATATCCAGAAAGTATGGCAATGCCAGTCTCTTCATAACTATGACAGCCAATGTTCACTGGAAAGAAATTGAAGATGCTCTTCTGCCTGGCCAATCTGCACATGATAGACCAGACTTGGTCTCACGTGTCTTTCAGCTCAAGAAAAAACATCTGATTGACTTGATCATGAAGAAAAATGTTCTGGGACGAGCTGTTGCCAGGGTTCACACTATTGAGTTTCAGAAGCGTGGCCTGCCTCACATGCATCTTCTCATACGGTTCAAAGATGAGGACAAGCTCAGGACTCCTGCAGATGTGGATTCCATGATTTGGGCCGTGTTTCCTAATCAACAGACTCACCCCAGGCTTTACAAGCTGGTGAGTGAGCTGATGACCCATGGACCCTGTGGTGCTGCAAAGCCTGGTGCTCCTTGCATGAAGGAGAACAAGTGCAGCAAGCATTTTCCAAAAGAATTCAGTGAGATCACTATTATAAAGGAGGATGGATATCCTGAATATCATCACCCAGATGATGGCAGACAGCATGCTATCAGAGGACACACAATGGACAACAGACATGTTGTTCCTTACATCCCTTATCTTATTCTTGAAGAGGAATGCCATATTAATGCTGAGCTCACTTTGAACATCTGGTCCACCAAATACATGCACAAGTATGTTTACAAGGGACATGACCGCACTACCATGGAGTTTGGGAAGGCTAAGGATGAAGTCAAGCAGTACCTTGATGCTCGCTATGTCAGTGCTCATGAGGCTTTCTGGAGATTATCAGAGTTTGAGATACACACACAAATCCCAGCTGTCATACCACTCCCTGTTCATCTCCAAGATCAGCAGTCTGTCATATTTGATCCTAATACAGATGCCATGACTATCTTAGAGCAGGCAGGTCGTTCTAAGACCAAAACTCATGGCTTTCTTTGAGACCAATGCAACTTATCCACATGCTCACCAGTTGCTCTATGTGAATTTCCTGAGCACTTCACCTGGAAGCCTGATAAAAGAAAATGGGAACCTCGAAAAAAGGGCAAGGCAATTGGTCCATACACTTTGCAGGTCCTTCATCTGGGGATCCTTCTATCTGCATACTCTGCTTACAGTGGTCAGAGGTCCCACATCCCATGAGGACATCAGGACCTTTGAGGGCAAACAATATAATACCAATAAGGAAGCATGCCTTGCTCGAGGTTTGCTGGAAGATGACCAGGAGTGGAAGTTGTGTCTTGAAGAGGCTGGTGTCATGCAGACAGGTGCTCAGCTCAGGAGGTTATTTGTTACTATCTTAACAAACTGATTTCCTTCT
>MU134330.1:40341-100646 GCA_015039355.1 Ramaria rubella
CTGGTTGAAAAATCTCCCAAAAATGCTGCTTTTTTATCAAGTTTTCGGACCTGAAAATCTGGTACATATTTCACATTTATAGACATGGGAAATGGATGTAAAATGTGAGAAATAATGAATTTACTTGTTGATTTCATGCCACAAAAATGTAAGGACAATCTTGGTTTTCATTGACATTTTCAACAGAAAAGAACCAAAATTTATCCAAGATTTCATAGTAGAAAAAAGGTGAGAAAATTAGTAAAATATATGAGATTTTCATGAGATTTTTCAAAACTATTAGCCAATGGATAATCCAACATTTTTCTTTAGTTTTGCTAGGAAAAACCTGATGGATAAATGTTTATCCCTTGGATAATCATTCACCCATAGGCAATATATAACAAGTTTTTCTGAACCAAAAGGCAATGAAAAAGTCAATGGATAAGAGTTTATCCCTTGGATAATCATTCACCCATAGGCAATAATACAAGTTTTCTGAACCAAAAAGGCAATGAAAAAGTCAATGGATAAGAGTTTATCCCTTGGATAATCATTCACCCATAGGCAATATATAACAAGTTTTGAACCGAAAAGGTCATGAAAAAGTTAATGGATAAGAGTTTATCCCTTGGATAATCATTCTGCCATAGGCAGAACATTTACCCCATATGGAAGAATGATTATCCAAGGGATAAACTCTTATCCATTAACTTTTCATGACCTTTTCGGTTCAGAAAACTTGTTATATATTGCCTATGGGTGAATGATTATCCAAGGGATAAACATTTATCCATCAGGTTTTTCCTAGCAAAAACTAAAGAAAAATGTTGGATTATCCATTGGCTAATAGTTTTGAAAAATCTCATGAAAATCTCATATATTTTACTAATTTTCTCACCTTTTTTCTACTATGAAATCTTGGATAAATTTTGGTTCTTTTCTGTTGAAAATGTCAATGAAAACCAAGATTGTCCTTACATTTTTGTGGCATGAAATCAACAAGTAAATTCATTATTTCTCACATTTTACATCCATTTTCCATGCCTATAATTGTGAAATATGTATCAGATTTTCAGGTCCGAAAACTTGATCAAAAAAGCAGCATTTTTGGAAGATTTTTCAACCAGAACAGTGAATGAATAATCTGTAAGGAAAAAGCATTTTTATCACATTTTTTACACTAAAAATCTGCTCATGCCCCCAGTGTCTAGATCAGGAGAGGATCCAGATACGTCTGGAGCCACAACCAAAGGCCCAGACAGGAGAAACTGAGTCTGCCCATGACGTGGACAGGTGAACGGGAATGCCGACGAGGGTAACTAGTCCTCGTAAAAACTACAACGCCTGTAGTTTCTGACTCTAGGAGTTGAAAGTGAGTAGCAGTGGATCCAAGAAGATCTGCACCAGAGGAATCCGAAACGGGCGAGAGATCGTCCATTAAGAGAAAGAAGAAAACTTCGACTAGGTCAAAGTTATGATCATCTTCGATGAGTCGAGAGAGCCGCCGACGAGCGACATGGACAATTCGCCAGGGTTGCAAATGTCACAGCTCCCGCATGTCCAAGAACATCACAGATTGCGAAGTTCCAGTCCCAAACAGGGACGATAGAGCAAGGGTTGGCGCACCGGGATGAAGAAACCCAGCAATACAAACATACAACCGGACATATTGCCCAGATGATTATGGCCCTCAAAGAGAGCCGTAAAAACATAGGCACTACGCGGGAAGTGAGCCAACAAGCGGCTGAGGCAGCTCGTGCAGCAGATGAAGCTGCGAACCAACTCCAAGCATTAGGAGATGGTATGGAACTGTTAATACAGTCCTTGGAGAAGGAAGTACAGGGACATTTGCGAGGAAAGGCCCCCGAGCGTGGCAACAATCCCAATAGGGATCATGAAGTAGATTGTGAGGCAGAAAAGGCTCGCAGGAAGTGAGACAGACGGAGGATGCCCACCTCCGTCTGGGGCAAGCACTAGGATTGGTCCTCAAGAACCTAGTGTCACGATAGAGAAAGACAGCGTCAGTACGCGCCGGCATACTGAGGAAGAGACAGATCGTGAGCTAGAGGCTCGCGATAGAGAAAATATCCACAAAGGAATTTCGCAGATCAAAAAAAACTTATAATGAGCAAGAAGTGCTCAAAGCAGTGACCCAACAGTCACTGCGGGAGATGATAAAGTCTGACACCGATAGTGTCAGTACCACGACTAGCATTCACGTTAGTCTGGAACACGAGTTCAATCACTGGGATAGGATCAAACAAAAAGCAGCGCGACGGAAGCATCATGCGCTAGAGGTCCATGCTAAACATGCGGATAAATTAGTCAAAGAAGCATATACTGTGGGGATCAAAGGCAAGGCCTTCGATAAATTGATCGAGTCTGCAAGAGTAGCTCGATCCACCCTCAGTAGCAGCTATAGACTGAGGGATGCGTTTTCTAATGGCTGACAAATGTCGACTGCTGTATCAGATTGACGAAGACATCGTCGATCCACCATGCAGCAGGACGTGAATACTCACATCCCCTGGCCGCACAGGCAAATACAAGCGATATCGCATGCAGTATCACTGGCAGTCACGGATCCTGAACGAAGGATTCAGGAGGCAGGAGGAAATCCATCTGAATATGTAGATGGAGTCGCAAAGATGTATGAGCTGCCCCTTGAGAAACACAAGGACAGCGAGCCAGACAAGTCCGTGCTTGCCAAAGCCAGAGTAAAACTCCCCTCACCCCAGCAGAATATGCTGGGAAAGCGGATCTCAAAGAATTCAAGAACTTCGTCTCAGGGATCCTGAGATGGTTAGGCATGAATAGTCTATTGGGACCGTCCAGCACAGAACTCCAATTAAATTATTTAGGCATGCACCTCAAGGGTGAAGCATTGGAGTGGTACACTCGAAATATCGAGCGTCATGATTGAGTCGTGATCGACTGGACCCTAGAAAGTGCAATCACTGGGTTACAACAGCGATTCATTCATGCACTCACGCACAGGCATGCATCGAATAAGTTCGATACAATTGTGCAAGGGACCAGAACTGTTCAGGAATTACTGAACGATATTATGAAAGTACACTGCGCGAATGATACATCCGCCAGATGAGTATACGATCTGCAAATGGTTCGTAGCAGCGCTTAGAGAAGCACTGCGTCATGAAGTCTTAAAATTAGGCTATACGACAGAATTCAGTGCAATAACTGAATTATATGAAGCTGCAAAGGCGGTAGAGGATGCATCTCGATATGACATCGGGTCGCGAAGAATGGAAACCTAGCAGCGCGCATGTGCCACAGGCAAAGCCAACGTCGACAATTAGTCGAAATCAGGCTGGGCCGAGCTCGTCCCAAGCTCCCAACACAGGAAGCTGTCCTACTGTGAAGCAGACAATATATTGTCCACCTAATGCTTGACCTCAAGCCGAAACGAGGCCGAGTATACCCCAAGCAGGGGGTACAGGCTACACAAAGAGCTGGAGCTATCATCGCTTCACGTCCTTTGCAAAAACCTTCTGGAGGTTCAGGGGGTCAGGGACGTAGCACAGAGATAACGTGCTACAAGTGTGGACAGGTCAGGCATATCAAGCTGAATTGCCAGCAATGGAAGAACAAACCGCACATAGCAGGTGCACGGTTGGAAGAAGTGGTTGAACACTCAGGGAGTGCTCAAGAAAGGGAGGAGGAGCCACCGAGTGGCAAACTAGACAAGCGCATGGACATCCAAGACGACCATGAGAGCGAAATCAGCAAACTAGTTGCTGATTACCAGTTGGAAATTATGCCCTATCAATGGGATAATGCGAGAATGCAAAGCTCGTATCGAGCGGACGGAGTACGTCCGCTAGAAGGATCGTATGAAGAAAGGCAGTGCATATATGCGGCGCAGACACCAACTATCACAATCAGTGATGGTTCAAGCCAAAACAATGACTTCCGTACACACGCGGGAGTCATAGACAGGACCATTGAGCCCATCTATGATCACCGGTTCAGACCACGTGATAAGATGCGCCCCAAATGGGCATGTATAGACAACCAAAAAATCTCCGGGTATTGGGAGATTGGTGGAGTCAGAGCCCACTGTCTATTAGACAGCAGGTGCGAGGGAGTTATGCTCTCTCCAGATTTTATACGAGCTGTAGGCATTAAGACATTCGAACTCGAACGTCCAATTGGTCTACAGTTAGCATGTGTTGGCAGTAAGTCGACCATCAACTATGGAACGCACACCAACATTCATTGTGGTGAGCGTAATATTGAGGAATACTTCGATATAGCAAACGTAGATTATTACAACGTAATACTAGGAACACCATTCCTACGTAAATTAGGGATATCCCTCGACTTTAGAGGCGAGGGATGCATCCGCAAGGGAAAGGAAGTAATTCTGAACCATGCGAATGCCTGGGAAGAACAGCTGGACATTAAAAACCCGGCTGAACATAAGACTTGAATCACGAGTCTTAAGCCCAACCTAGCAAGCCACAAACTGTGACTTGCAAGTGGCTCTTCATTATATGTGGAGCCACCAACGAGCTCACCAGATGGGAGGCGAGACAAAGGAAAACGGAAGGAAAACCAGAAAAACATTGACATTGGTCCAATTGACCAATGTACTGATGAGATTGCCGAAGGAGGTACTGGCTCCCCAAGCAACCGTTATTGACGGCTGAGGACTTTCCCAAACTCAGGGAAAGATGGGAGCTAGAGTGCGCAGACCTCTTTGGAGGTGTGCCTTTAGAACTTCCTCCGTGGAGGGAGATTAACCACGAAATTAAGTTTGTGGATGAAACCAAACAGTTTCATTATCGACTACCGAAGAGCCCGGAAGCACTTCGAAACGAACTGATCGACAAAGTCAACCGGTATACCACTGCTGGTTGGTGGGTAGCAGCATCAGTACATTCTGCAGTGCCAGCGCTATGTATTCCAAAGAAAAACAGAAAGCTCAGAACAGCGATAGACTTACATCTACGCAATGACAACATGGTGAAGGACATTACGCCCTTCCCAGACCGGGATACGATTCGGCATGACATAGCTCGTGCTATGTATCGATCCAAGCTTGACATCTGCAACGTGTACGAACAAATACGCGTAGTCGAGGAGGACGTTGACAAGACGGCCTTCACGACTATATTCGGTACATTCAAAAGCTAGGTTATGCAGGTTGGCGACTGTAATGCGCCATCTACATTTCAATCTCTCATGACGTTGATTTTTCATAACCAAATTGATCGATCAGTCCACGTATACTTGGATGATATATTTATCTATTCAAGCTCTATAGAAGAGCACGAAAAACACCTTCGACAGGTGTTTGATATTTTACGTGAGGCACATTTGTTTCTCAGTGAAAATCGATCCAAGATCGATTTGTATTTGCATCGTATGGAGTGCCTTGGTCACAGAATAGATGACAAGGGCATACATGCCAATGCAGATAAAATGGAGAAGGTTCGAGTTTGGAGAAGACCTCAAACATTTAATGAAGTCCAACAATTCCTAGGATTCGTGGAGTATCTGGCACCATATATGCCAGATTTGACGGCTATACAACTCCCTTATCAGGAAGTGCGCACAATAATAGGACATTTCAATGGACGCCCTTTATGGATAAGTGCTTTGAACTCATCAAAGCACTAGCATGTAAGGCTCCAATTCTGAAACCAATAAATCATGCTAGCTCAGAACCCATTTGGGTTGTGACCGACGGTTCCTAATCTGGAGTCGGGGCAGTTTACGGACAAGGTCCGGACTGGACGACTTGTCGTCCAGCAGGATTTCTATCAAAGAAGTTCAGTCCTGGGCAACAGCGTTACAAAATGCATGAGCACGAGACGATTGCTATCCTTGAAGCACTTATGAAGTGGGAGGATAAGCTGCTAGGTCGCCAGTTCACACTGTTGATGGATAACAAAGGTCTCAAATATTTCGAGACACAACAGCATCTGTCAGACAGACAGGTGCACTGGTGGGAATTTCTCTCCAGATTCAACTATACCACGGTACATGTACCAGGGGTGGAGAACAAAGTAGCCGACTGTCTGTCACGCTACTATGAGAATGACAAGCAGGGTGAACATCACCCAGCAGAAGAATATGTCGACGCAGATGCGTGGCTAGACCCAGAAGGAGAATTTCTCCCAATGGATAGATTCATAGAAATAAATGGCCGCAGTGCGATGGTTGCAACAATTACAAGATGCAACAGAGCAGCGTGTCATAGACACACAGCAGATGAAGCAAGCAGGGGAAGAACCTCCCGCACAAGTGGAAGGTGATGAGGAGGACGATGTACTAGCTACAACGTCAGGTGCAGACTCAGAGAGTCTACGCTCACGTGTAGAACATGAGTTTGACCTAAAACAAGCCGTAGCCAATGACTACGGGACAGATCCAATACTCAAGAAAGTGTTGGCAAATCCTGAGGCTCACCCTCGATTTGGGGTGAGAAACAGACTGGTTTGGACAAAGAACCAGTTCAAGAAAGATGTAGTGTGTCTTCCCTGAGAAGTTTTTTCCAAGGGGAGGAGAATGGTCGAGATAATCATTGATCATGCACATAGAGTAGTTGGCCACTTTGGGCAATTCAAAACCAACAAGTACATCAGGTGATCATACTGGTCGTCAGGAATGGCAGCCAACATAGAATTGTTTTGTGGATCCTGTGCAGCCTGTCAGGCTGCAAAGAAGGACAATAAACGACCAGCAGGGTTATTGCATACCCTGCCGATACCTGATGGACTGTGGCAGTCTATTGGAATGGACTTTGTTGGTCCATTGCTGGAATCGAAGGGTCACGACTATTTACTGGTCGTAATTGACAGACTCACGTCCATGGTGCATCTAGTCCCAACTACAACGAGAGTGACTGCGCGACAAGTCGCGTGGTTATACCTCAAAGAGGTAGTACGGTTGCATGGAGTGCCTGACTCGATAATATTGGATTGCGACTCCAAATTCACCTCCATATTCTGGAGGGAATTGCAGTGTATAATGGGCACGAAGCTGCTCATGTCCACAGCATTCCACCCGCAGACAGATGGAGCGACAGAACGAGCAAATCATTCTATAGGGCAAATACTCCGCACGGTAGTGCAGAGTGATCAGAAGGATTGGGCTGAGAAATGCCCAATGGTAGAGTTCGCACTGAACAGCTCAGTCAGCATGACCACAGGATATGCGCCATTTGAATTGAACAGCGGATACTTGCCCTGTATCAGGCAGGTGCTATCAGTGGATACTACATTTAGAGGAGTGTGGCAGTTCACACAACAAGTGTTGTGGAACTTGATTGCTGCTCACGATGCAATCATCACGAGCCAAGTACAGCAGACAGACACTGCTAATACCAGACACCGTCAAGGAACAACGTACGAAGTTGGACAGCTAGTATATCTGTCTACAAAGAACCTGTCCTTACCTAAGGGATGGGCAAAGAAATTGGTACCCAATTATATTGGGCCACACTCAGTTATAGAAGTGAACAATTCAAGTTCTACAGTGAAACTTGAGTTACCCCCAGAGCTCACGGCTCGGAGGATACTACCAAAGTTTCATGCGAGTCTAATTAGACCACATATACCTAATGACGACGAACGATTTCCTCATGGTGACGTAAATTATATGTACGACTTTGGGAAAGAAGACGAACCAGAATGGTTCGTAGATGAGATCCTGGCTCATCACTGGACTAGTAACTCCAAGCTGGAGTTACAAGTAAGATGGACAGTGGGAGATGTCACCTGGGAACCACTCTCTGCATGCAGAGAGTTAGAAGTGCAAGATGCCTATCTAGAACTAAGGGGAGTTAGGAAGCCGCTAGAGCTTCCTAGTCATGCCTCATAAGGCATGAGAAAGATGACAAGGATTCCTTAATAAAAAGGACTCGACACGAACATGATTCATGTCGACGATTTGCATGACACAATGGCGTCACGTGAACTTAGTCACGTGACGCATCAGGCGTGCTTGCTCTGATTTTAAGCCACAATTTCATCGCTGCTTCAAGGTTTTTTGCCACCCACTACCACACTCGCACTGGTGCAAGTGTCAACCGAACGATTATCCATGGACGCCGAAGCGTCCCAAATACACCACTCAGCAGAGGCACTACCTAGTGCCTCTGAGCAATGAGCAATGCTCCAAAAGGAGCAATGCTGGACTGTGCATGGCATCGAGGACGCCATCACCATCGTCCACTGCGACTCCTGTCCAGAGTGCAACGCGTATGTGCAGCATTTGCTGCAAGCCACAAAACTGCGGCTCATCGACCCCTGAATGCACAACATCAAACGTGCATTAAAAGTGGCTTGGCCACCATTGCTTGCCAAGATGGCGCATCCTTTTGTTAACGACACAGGATCCTTCTATAAGGAGGATATACGCAAGCTCAACTCAGATCTCGACACGCTACGCACCGCCCTTGATAAAGAGCGGCAAATTAATTGCAAAATGGCAGATAAACTATCTGCCATGAAGTTAGCGCAATCAGCACCGACTATAATCGATCTGACTTCATTGCCAGATTCGATGATGGACTCAGTGAGTCCATCTACGACCACTACTGGAGCCTCACCGGGAGGACCCACCCGATCCGGTCGCAAGACCGCATCCAAACAGCGAACGCTGGTGGCACCGTACCCAGTGTCGCTGCATGCTCGCATCGCCCCCGCCATAGGCAATCTGCCTGCAACGCTGACGGGATTCTTACCCTGCCCGTTGGGCAAGGCACCACACCCCACTGCAAACCACGCAATGGTTCGACAAATGCCAGCTCAATGACCCAAAATTTGTTGAGCAGCTCACGCTTGCACACGCAACATTTGCCCTGTCACGCAGCACCATGCAGCACGCTATCATTAAGCATGCTGAACGCGAGCAGCAACTCGCTACTCGAATGCCAGCATTCGAGATTGCGCATGATACGCCTCCCAATCTTAGGGATGTGTTGCACACGATCGAGTACTCCCCAGAGGGAGTATCACCCGCCATTCACAGGAATGGCAACAACACCCTCCAACTAGAGGATGTTGATGTATGGGTATGGCTTAAACTCATTAAGCCAAAGAAAGACAGCCTGGTCTTTCTTCAAAAGTTAACGGAGCTTTTCATTGTCTGTGGCCAGTGGGCCGATCTTGCTGGATCAAACTGGTGGCAAGATCTATCAGCGCTGCTGTCCACCAGCGTCGATAAGGCGTTCGAGTGGAAACACCCCCACAAGAGTAGGACTCTCGAGGAACTAACCCAATGGCTAGGAAACCATGCGGGGGTAGATCACAGTAGGGCTCACGTCAACATTGAGCCCTACTTTCTCTGTAAGCAGAGCAAGGTCTGCTACAACGAGACCACACAGAGGGTCCTCGACACTCGCAAAGGCTGGACATTCACCGGCCTTCATATACCCATGACCCCTCGCCTCCCAGGTTTCTGGGGAGTGCCGTCGACTTCAGACGACAATTCGTCCTTGGACGGATGCGGTGGAGGGCCACCCCACTCGAATGCACGTACGTACGTGCCGACGACGGAACCATCCTCCCCATCTGCCACTGACCCGGCATCCACTACCACAGCGGATGATACTACTATGGAGGTCGACCCAGCTGACTCCTTGTACTACGACAACACCATCAAAGTAGCCACGCAGTCATCATCAACTGCGCTTGCACCTATATATGCTGATCCGCCATCAGCATAACAATTCCCAAACCTGCCTGAGGTTTGGTCTGTGGGGAGGGTGTAAGAATGTAGATTCTTACAGTAGCATATATGCTACTATTTAGGACATATAAGTCACCAGAGTGACTTATGGGGTTTGTATTATATAAGCTGCCCACAAGGGGTGCCTGTAGATAGTGGACAACTATACAGTTGTCCACAAGTAGATTACATAAGACATACTTTTTACTTGTAAACCACACCGTCGCAGACACCAATACATTTATTGGCTCAGTCTGTTTGTGTGAAACAGTAAGGCTCTTACAGACAGCAACCAGCCCCATGGCTCCCTTCCCTCAACCAAATCCCACCTGACAAGCTTATTCCAGCCTTGATGGCTGCTATGCAGCCGTTGAAGCACTCCCCAAAGCCAAATTGCAATACCAACCTTAAATGCCAATGCATTCTCGCCAGTGGACAAAAATCCTGGCCAAAGGTACATATTTCACACATTGAAAGTATAAAAACTTTCCCACCCCGGACCCCAGGCCAAAATGAAGCCTTTCTTTTGAATGTTGATGCCACCTTGCTGGTGAGCCAGAATCTTGGAAAATGATTTGTGAGTTCAGCTTTCAAAGTGCAAAATGCCATATTTGCAGGCATCCATGGATCTTCATTTATGCCAGGGATCACTTGAACTGTGTGGCATTGCCTTTCCAGCTGGTGCACACTTATAAGAAAAAATAAGTCCATGTGAGGCTTTATAAATCTTGGTGAATACTTACAGGAATTTTTTTGTATCTAGATTCCTAGAAAAGTTTAGATAAAATGGCAGACACCATTGAATCCAATGTCATGCAAGCATGAAGGATATTTTGGCATGCTTTAACTTGACTGACATGCGGTTTTTTTGGGGAAAGCATGATCTACATTGCATGCAACAACAAATTGGAGTGTGTCACGTCACAGGTGTACATTAATGTGAACTGTCATTAATGGGATACACGGTTGTGGGCTTACAGGAGAATTAACAAGTTGAGTGTAAAATTAAAATTCCAATTCGTAGTCACAGATCCACTATCAGTGACTACGGTGAAGCTCAGGAGCTGAAAAAAAACAGCTCCTGTGTGCACAGAGCTGTTTTTCATTACAAGGCATCCAGTCAGAGCCAGAGTGGAGCTGTTTTGATTAAGGCCCTTGGAGTTGCATGCTATTCAAACGGCTTCTCAGCTCCTTCAGAGCTGTCAAAACAGCACATCTTTTTCTACAGTGGATTATATCCATGAGATAATGTTCTCACATACAGAGAGAAATGGAGTTAGGCAGTGGGGTATGGTGGTGGTATGAAGAGAAGAGAGGGTAAAAGTGTCAGAGTATGAATTGAGAAACTAGAGAAAGGCAAATGGTCACATGCCTTTGAACTAACAGACCAACCTTCATTCACGCAGTGGCTAAGACCAGGTCAACATGGTGACATTCGACAATGCAGACAAGCTATATAAGGTCGTGTGTACCCCCATGCCATGCTTGTTGTGCGCATCCTGAAAGATGACATGAAGAGCCTGTGTCACCTTGGGCTCAAATTTGGTGTTCTACTGGCAGGGGTGCTCATGACAGAAAGGGAGCTGGGGGCAAGCTGGGCTGGACATGATCAGTGTGAGCTTCTATGTGGGCAGCAGCAGCTTCAACCTAAACACATATAGCGATGCAGTGATGCACACCAAGGCAGCATTGGAAATGGACAGGGAAGCCAGGTATACACTCTTTGCTTGATGTTGGAGGTAGATTTTAGGACACTGACTTTGAGTGCACAGTGAAGGTGCTGCACGAGGCTGAGGCATATTCTCCTGACAGACTTGAAGAGGGTGTGAGGATCATTGCAGAACTTGGGCACTTCTTCATCATGTTCACATTTACATGCAGAACCTACCAGGGAGCAGAGGTGGAGGCCACAGGCCACAGACCCATGCACTATGTGTGAGTTCACACTTTGAGTTATATACTGGATACTGATACAAGTGCATTGACAGGTACATATATGAGTACATTGACAGATTACATCAATGATGGCATATATGTATTGTTCAACTGCATCCTCGTTGATCCAGAAGGCACACCCATACATCATGATAATGAACAAGCTATTCATATCAGAGATGGTGCTCACACAGTGTGAGTCATATGTGGCAAGTGTGTGGGGTCCTACATGCAACTCAAACCACCGTGTGCCCTGTGGCATGCCTGCTTGCTTTGCTGGAGGTTGGGGACTGGTACAGCTTCCAGTATAGCATAAAATTAATTGTTGAATCACACATGAATGCATGATATATCAGTACTTGCTTATTTTCATTTTAGCCGCCATTGAGGACAGCAGACAAGCTCAAATACAGCATGGGCTCACTGAGGAGCTGATTGCTCGTTGGATCTATTTTGACAAGGCGATCTGAATCGAAGCTGAAGGCACGGCGGAGTTACATTCAAACGACTTCTTTTCGCTGACAGCTCCTTGCAACTTTACAAGAAGTATGTATTGACTCATGCATCTGGGCTTGACGTGAATTTCTGAAGTCATAAAAGAAACTCAAAACATCGTGTTTTCATAGAGTTAGGGCATGTTTCATTATGCATGCTGTCAATTTTAGCTGGGAGGCGGAAGCATACACAGCATGAATGGCATAAACTAAAGTATGACCCAAAATGTATCGCCCAAACTTCACTGCTCTGCTGCTCGCTGACGTCTCCTGAGATCTCTCTCCTCGGAAATGGTAAGTTTGGTTCCCTTGCCCTTGGGCAATGAGATCCATGGCTTTGCACCTTGGCCAAGGATAAAAATGTTGGTAATCCTGAATGTAATTTTATCAGCACGATGTGGCGCTGGTCAACAAGAATAAACAAACCGGGTAGCAAAGGTACGGTCAAGGCTGTCCTTAACATGGACAATATCAAAGCCTCCAATGTGCCTCTCACGGTGCACAATGACACCAGCACGACCCATGTTACGTCCACCAGTAATCATGCAGATATTGCCGGTGTCAAACTTGACGAAGTCCGTGATCTTGTTTTGGTCGAGGTCAAATCGGACGGTGTCGTTGGCACGGATGAGAGGGTCGGGATACCTGATAGTACGTCCGTCATGGGTGACGATGTATGGCACGCTTCGGGCACCGATAGCAACACGCTTCACCTTGAGAAGCTTGTAGTTCGCCTCCTCAGGGGTAATGCGGTGAATAGTGAAACGGCCTTTCACGTCATACAAAAGACGGAAGTGCTCGCCAGATTTCTCAATGGAGATGACGTCTTATGGTCGGTCTTTAGCTAGCCACGTGAGGCGATATCTTCATTCAACTCACCCTGGAAGCCAGCAGGGTACGTCGTATCCGTCCTAACTTTGCCATCCACCTTGATCAATCGCTGCGCAACAATCAAAGTCACTTCACGTCCAGTTAATGCGTATTTGAGGCGATTGCGAAGGAAGATGCTGAGGGGTAGGGATTCTCGAAGCTTGTGGGGACCAGGGGAAGGACGGGGGGCCTATGATGATAAGTACAAGTGCATTAAGCTAGAATCGCATGACGCTAATGGAGACAACACACGTAGGTGCCGCTCAGTTTGTCGAGCATCCACGAGCTGGGTGCAGCAAGACGCTTCAAATGTTTTTTTGGTCCTCGGGCCTAGATAAAGAAAAAGTTAGTAGGCACGAGGAATAAGGAACCGCATGTGCTCGTCATCCATCTCGCCATGCTCGCATCCACCGCCGGGGAAAGTATATACAAGCAAAAATTATGATGTGGAGCGGTGTAGGATCTATGGGACGCATATACTGCAAAATGAAACTCACCATGTTGCTAGCTTAGGGGGTCGGCGTCGTACACCACGGTGATCTTGAGAGTCGGAGTTATAAAACTAAGAGCAAACGAAGGCTGAATCAGCAAACTGCCTGGGGCTTTGCCGGATGACAAAGCTGTCTGCCACTGATGTCGCTGCTCGCAGGCTACTCTTCAGATGAGGACAGTACTGAAATCACGAAGGATGTCTTTTCTATCAAGTCTCTCCCTGTCGCTAAGAAACCTCGAGTGGAGCCCACCTTAATTGCACCAATCGCTGCTCCTCATGTTCTTGCAGAGGTTCGTGTCGGTGGTCTTGCACTCGCCCGTAATTCTCATCAAGAATATCCATAGGACCCGCTAAATCAGACCTCACTAATTACACGACCTTCAGATACGCAAATGAATGTGAATATCCCTTACGAAGATATGACTCTACCTGTTCTAGGACCTAAAGACCCATTCCGAACCATAAATCGATTAGACAACCAAAACGCGCTTGCAGGGCATGTAGAAGAACAGTCGATGACCGAGCATGCATTCCGTGCTCAGCATCTTACCCAGCACATCCTGGGTTATTCCGCAAATCCGTCGGTGGACCCTAACGCGCCTGCTTTCCTTGGCAACGCAGAGGCTGCCGCAGCCTATAGAATGGCCACAGTGGACACCTTGAGAGCGCCCAAAAGGGCACAAAAAGAACTGAAACGTAAAAGAAAGCAGAAAGGTGATCTAGAGGTTGTCGACGGTGAGGGTGCGTATGTTGGTCCGTGGGCGGCTTGGGATGGAGACGACCAGGGGCCACAAGTTCCGGAAGAGGTGGAAGATGAGCCAGCGGGGGAATCCGAACCAGAACCAGAGGTGGCACCCAAGAAAGGGAGAAATAAACGCGGCACAGCAGGCCAAGAATCATCGACGTTCCATGGCAAGCAGATGACCGACTACCAGGGCCGAACGTACATGTCCCCACCACTCGCCGAGGCACCCCATATTGTATCCGAGCCTGGGCTACAGGAAACATTCATTCCAAAGAACTGTGTTCACACATGGACTGGACATACGCAGGGCGTATCAGTCATACGGCTATTCCCCCAGACATCTCATCTCCTTCTAAGTGGTTCGATGGATACGAAAATTAAGGTACGTTTATCCTACCTCGATGTTTTTCTATCTTCACTGCGATTCTTAGTTGTGGGACGTGTATACGTCTGGAGCGTGCTTACGTACATTCATGGGACATACCAAGGCCGTGAAAGACGTGACTTTCTCTAACGACGGCCGTAAATTCTTATCGTGTGGATACGATCGCCAGATGAAACTTTGGGATACCGAGACGGGCCAATGTTTAAAGCGGTTCAGCAATGGCAAGATTCCCTACGTAATTCGATTCAATCCTGACGATGACAAGCAAAATATCTTTTTGGCGGGCATGTCAGACAAGAAAATCATTCAGGTTTTTCCTTTCCGCATTTCACAATTTACTACGTCTCACATCTCACACTCGCAGTATGATATGGACTCTGGGGAGATTGTTCAAGAATATGATCAACATCTTGGTCCCGTCAACACCATCACTTTTGTGGACGAGAATCGTCGATTCGTGACTACATCCGATGACAAAACCATCCGAGCATGGGATTATGATATTCCTGTGGTAATCAAGTACATTGCTGAGCCACATATGCACTCGATGCCTGCCGTAACCCTCCATCCATCTAGTACGTGAACTATATTCAGTTGACTTGTTCTCATGCTTACTACAACCCGTAGAAAAATACTTTGCCGCCCAATCACTCGACAACCAAATATTGGTCTACTCAACGGACAATTTCCGGCAGAATCGCAAAAAGCGTTTTGCAGGACATACAGTTGCTGGTTACGCGTGCCAGGTCGGGTTTTCGCCCGACGGTAAGTGGATCAGCAGTGGCGACGGATCAGGAAATGTTGTGTTCTGGGATTGGAAGACCGGGCGAATCAAGAGCCGTCTTCATGCGCATAACAAGGTTGTCATTGCGCATGAATGGTTGCCACATGAGACGGTTTGTTTTGCTTTAGACACGTATGACGGTAACTGATTACTCGATTCATAGTCAAAAGTCGTTACTGCGAGTTGGGATGGGTTGATTAAACTATGGGTATGTTGTATTGCCTTGACACCTCTGATGGTAATTGAAACTTTTAAACAGGATTAAGGTGTCATTTCCTTCCCATGTAGATGGAAGTTGAGAGATAGATATTTTCGAGCTGGACACAAATGTCAACTCGTCTAGTGTGATTCGTATCCGTGTAAATATGTAGGGCATGTAGTATAAGCTGAGCGTATGATCGAGCGGAGTACACATACTAGTACTATCAGCGGTGCTGTGTCCGCGATCTTGGCGCTCGACCTATGGCTTCCTTGATTACCACTGTTCGCAATCGTAAGTATGAGTCTTCATAAACCCTGTTGTACTGCTCAGCGGGACTGCTATAATAGGTTTTCTTGATGCAATTCGCTCCGTAAATCCCCCGGGAAGATGGAAGGTGCTTGTTGTGGATGAGCACGCTCAGAAGCTGCTGGGCAGCACCCTGAAGCAATATGACATTCTAGAGGAGAATGTGACTCGTACGTTGAGGTTATGTATGCTGAAATTTACTACAGCTCAACGCCTCGCAGTTATCGAGTCAATCAATAACAATCGTTCGCCCCAGCAGTTTGAGGCACTCTACTTGCTGATGCCGACGACTCAGAACGTGGACCGCATCATTGCAGACTTCTCAAATGGCCGACAGCAGTATCTGGGAGCACATGTCTTTTTTGTTGAAGGTGATTGGCTCAGACGATTTCGTTACCTACGCACCTTCATCCTTTCTTCATGCTCAGGGCTTCCCGAGAACCTTGTTGATCGTTTAGTGTCATCTTCCGTCGAACCATATCTCAAAGCGTTGAAAGAACTATATCTTAACTTCTGGCGTATGTAGATTGTATCTATCCTGTTCCGACTCAGTGTTAGACCTTCACACTTTTGGTACAGCGATTGAATCCCAAGCATTCTCCCTAAACACCCCTGCCATGTTCTACAGCCTTTTCAGCCCCCCTCGGAGCCCTACAGCTGTTCGCGGGGCCCGGCTACGTGCAGAGGAGGACCTTCGGTTTGTCGCACGCTGCATTCTAAACATATGTGTATCCTTGGAGGAGTACCCGCTAGTACGTTACTACCTCCCATCACATCAGAAGCCTTTAGGACCATTTAACCTGCCACCTGAATCCCGTGTGCCACCCACGGAAGGGAGTGGGCGGTGGCGCACGAATTTAGCTAGGGGCGACGCAGCGCGAGCAGAGGCCGACGCAGACAGCACATATCTGACCAAGATTCTTGCGCACATGGTGCAGGAGGAGCTTGACGAGTACAAAAAGGCGACACCGGACTTCCCAGTGAGCTCGGTTTCTTGCATGCAGCTATTTTCTGACTTCGTAGCAGAAATCGGAAGGAGCGCGACCACGTGGCGTCTTGTTCATCACGGATCGTACAATGGACACGTTTGCACCGTTCTTGCACGAATTTACGTATCAAGCGATGTGTAATGATTTATTACCAATCGACAACGGGACAAAGTACCGGTTAGCGACTATGCATGAATGATTCTTCATGATCAGATTACTGATTTATGGAGTTTAGCTACAAGTTTCAGACCGCCTTGGGCGAGTTCGAGGACAAAGTCGCTACGCTGTCAGACGCGGACTCAGTGTGGACCGATGTCCGCCACATGCATATGCGCGAGGCGATTGACAAGCTCATGGCGGACTTCAACCAGTTTATGCAAGAAAATGCGGGATTCAAAGGGTATGGATTGTATTTTATCTATATGCCCGGACTAAGAGGAGCCGGTAGGGATGGCGTCGCATCATTAAACGATATGAAAGATATGCTAGCTGGCCTTCCTCAATACCAGGAAATGCGCGAAAAGGTGGGAAGTATTTCAAGCCCTGGATCTAAAGTTCTAACATATTTTCAGTTTTCATTGCACCTCAATATGGCGCAAGAATGTATGTCAATCTTCGAGCAACAAAAGTTGCCCGCTGCAGCATCCGTAGAACAGGTTGATCTTTTAAACATTCATACTACTCCTACTAACGCTCATTTCATAGAATTGTGCCACTGGTACCACTGCAGAAGGGAAAGCTCCAAAGCATTTGGTGGAAGAAATGGTTCCATTGCTGGACAGTAATGAAATCGGGTAAGTGTGAAGATTTTCCCATCCACGTGTATAGTTTCGACGCTCACACCTTCAACAGTAACGCGTCGAAGGTGCGGATAATTGCGCTTTATATACAATTCCGCGAAGGTGTACCGGATGAAGACCGTCGTCGTTTGTTTCAACATGCAAGACTTTCCCGTTCAGAGCAGGATGCTGTGAACAATCTGGTACACCTCGGCGCCCGCGTAACTCGGGTGAGTGTCTCGTCCTCATAACAAAACTCTCACCTACGTCACGTGTATAGCTGCCTGGAGACAAAGATGTGCGGAAGAGACTCAAGCAAAAGCCTGGGACAGATGACTACGAATTGTCTCGATACAAGCCTGCTATTCGGACGATGCTTGAGGTGCCTGCTCCGCGTTTCTCATTGCGGCAATTCTGATGGGAAATCTTCATCAGGATCATGTCGGCAGCAAACTCGACCCTACAATGTTCCCTTACGTGCGTGACGCACCCACTGCTACTAGTAGCGCCGCGAGTTTGCGCACGACTGCCTCGCCAACACCCGCAGGTTCGTTGCGAAGTGCGAAGCCGAGCTGGCACCGTGTTCCGCAGCGTGGCGCCACAGCTGAAATACGACAGAGACTAATAGTATTTGTTGCTGGAGGAATGACCTACTCGGAAATGCGTACAGCATACCAGTTATCGTCGTCGTTAGGAAAGGATATATCTATTGGTGCGTTGAGTATTCATTTGTTCGATTGTATCGCACAGTTTACCCTCGATACAGGATCCACACATGTATTATACCCCGAGGCCTTCATGGACGAGCTGAAGGTGCTCGAATTAGGAGGCGTGGGCTCGCGCGCTTTACCCAACGGCCTCCGAGAGGCTAGTGGAGAATCGCGTCCATACCAGTCGTACTACGACCAGAAGTACTATACGAAAGACGCACCCGCACCTGTCCCCGCACCCGCCCCTGCACCTGCAGCCGCTCAAAGATCAAACAAATTGCGCCCTGGACCATCGCCCATGCCGTCTCCTGCAGGCTCGGCCATGTCATTAGGATCAATTGGAGAACCCCAGAAAGAGAAGAAGAAGAAAGGTCTGTTCCGCTTTTAAGATGTAGTGTCATTGCCAAGTTATTGCCGGCGTTCTCTTGGGACAATCAGATCGCTCCTGTATGTTTGTACTCCTTTAGCAGGTGTGAGCCATCTTCCGTGATGAACTTTCTTCTACGTTTATAAACACTAATACGATGATCTGTTCAAGAATCTTCACGTGGAGAACGACTTTTAAATAGAAGTTCTGCTAAATACCTAGGTCAAATTACATGAGAGTGAGATTGAACGATTGACTGAAAGAAAGTCTAAGCACGATAAACAATATTTACTGAATCATAGAACCGGGAAGAATGCAGCAAGTGGCGATCAGATGAGATCTTAATTGTTCGACCCTAATTACATACTCCATGCACTTATCTTACGGAAACCCTTGATCGTTAGAATTAGATACCTAGTCGTCCAATGCTGGTAGAGAATCAACCTGTTCTGAATCACCGAGGGCAACCTTTTCAAAGGCCTGATAAGCTTTGTCGAGCTC
This sequence comes from Ramaria rubella, assembly GCA_015039355.1. Taxonomy (NCBI): domain Eukaryota; kingdom Fungi; phylum Basidiomycota; class Agaricomycetes; order Gomphales; family Gomphaceae; genus Ramaria; species Ramaria rubella. The sequence goes on from MU134330.1 coordinate 59,586, forward strand.
GTCGTTCACGATGATTATATCATGCACATTAGGTGTCTTCGCATACTCGATCTCCTGTAGCGCTGCATCTAGGCGTGCCTTTATGGATGCTTCTGTCTCGGTGCCACGTCCTTGCAGACGTTCGCGTAGCACGGCGAGGGTTGGAGGCGATATGAAAAGATATACAGGATCGAGCGTGGGGGACTGCTTAATGAGGCGGACGCCCTAGCGGGAATTCAGGCGGATCGTGAGGAGGAAGGCCGGATGACAAACCTGACTGTCAATATCCAATATACAACGTCGCCCTGACGCTGCTACGTTCTTGACAGTCATAACGCTGGTCCCATATAAATTGCCAGAGAATTGCGCATGTTCGATAAACGCGCCTTCATCAATGAGGCTTGAGAATTGTTCGCGTGAAACGAAATAATAGTGTTTCCCTTCCACTTCATCTGAGCGAGGTGGACGAGTGGTGTCTGAATAATAATAAAAACATGTTAATGGTGCTGTGGCGCGTAATAGACCGACACAGACGTGAAACGCTGAATCCGAACTTATCGGGATGATCTGTGAATAATCTCGACAACAGTGTGCTTTTACCAGTACCAGATGGACCAGAGACCACAAGGGGGCGCAGAAAATCTGCTCGAGCCATATTATAGTCCTGTACGGATACGAAAGTTAATCTTATATTGGCTTAGTCACTTATCAAGCGCTCCGGCAGCTGGCCGCCGGCCTGAGTTCCAAACGCCGGTCACGCAAGAGACGACAGTGCTGCTCAATTCTTAGTGTCGCGTGTCGAAATTTTCGATTCCGACGTTTAGCGACATAGCCGAAGACCATCAACGCGCGAACTGGACGAGCTGGAGCCTCTGGAGCAGCTCGTCCAGTTCGCGCGTTGCGGAAGCAAAATGAACCATCTCGGCTTATTGACGGCATAGTTTATTCAGCATGTTATGTGAGTAATCTTATGATACGTGTATTACTAGAGAGTCTGTAGTCGATTGGTACCACTCGGCGCACCGGCAGTGACTCAGGTCTCGCTAGACTCATGAGCCATAGCAGTACCCCTGCCAGTGCTAAGTAACATAGTAGTCCAATATGTAGTTATATTATAATACAAGATCGGTATGAGTAAAGATAGGCAAGTTGGCAACAGCATGTTCGTGACTCAATGAAATAGCAGGTATGAGCAAGTGCGAGCTCAGGCTCAGCTGACTCAGATGTGGTTCTGGAGGTGCTGGACTGAGGTGGGAGTGCTAATAGGGTTTGGGGGTAATTGAGTGTACTGGTAGGCATCTGTTATCAAATAGTGAGATGTTAAATTCAGAGTGCCCTCCAGGTCAGCCTGGAAGCTGTTCAACAGATGCAAGACTCATCATTGCTTGGCACAAGCTTGTGATGTTTCGGGAAAAATGCACAAAGTAGTAAGTAGTGCAGTAGCAGTAAAATCAAGCCAAATTTAGTTCCTGCTTGCCCACCTCTCTGGGTTTTTTTCTTTCTGTCTTTCTTTCTTTGTCTCTACCTTGTGTTGCTTATTTATGTCCTGCATGGTCACATTTTTCCCCACAGGGGTTTTTTAACACAACCGTCGCTTCCAGTTGTGTCTTGTCATGTATTTCTAGTTACATTGCACAGGGTGGCTCCTGTACACGCATTGGCGCCTCCTTGGCGTCACACCGTACCTGCTCGCTCTTCTCGTCTCCTTTCGTAGCTCAAGGACGAGATTCGAATACTGTAACTAAGTCAATAATTACTAGCAAGTGGGATACCTATGCTTGCAATTTGCCAGGAGTCATGTGCACGAACTTGGGGATCCAGGGGGATTTTGTTTGCTAACTGACCGACTAGTTGTCAGTGCTTTTGGCACCTGCACCGATATGCCGAGTGGTACCAATCAACTGATGCCTCATTACTAGACTCGGTAATTGACAAACGAATATCTCTAGCGGCCTGGGATGAATTTACCCAAAAAGGGTGCAATGATTAATTCACCATGATTTTAGAAAATAATTTCAACAAAATAACCACTTTATATTGACAATTATAAGATGTAAATACATTATTTCAAAATATTTGGTCCATACAGCCTGTATGGTGTTCTATGGTCAACACTTCCTGTATTTGGGTTCCAACGAACTGAATGAACCGTGTCACCTCAATTGTTCCAGTTCGTTCATCATTCACGGGTCTTGAAAAAAAAAATCAAACCAACAAACTGAACTCGATGAACTAAGAATTGAGCACTGATGATGTCCACATGGATGAGGACATCTCATCTGGCCCTGGATCCTATCCCACCCCCGGAACACTCCCCACCCACACCTTTCACCCCATCAACGCCCAATTCTGAGGTGAGAAGGGAGGCCACTGAAGCCAAGGCCAAAAAAAAGAACTTTCTCTCCTTGGTTCTCACTGCTGATGAAGCAGGACTTGTCTACCATTCCTTTCTCATGAAATTTGCCAGACCTTCGTACAACAAGACTCCATACAATATGTCTATACTCAGTGGCTACAGATGGGTTCAAGAACTCCTGAATGGCCATCCTGAATGAATTCATTGTGAGTTGGGGGTCCATAAACATGTGTTTTGGAAACTCATGGATTACCTTCAATGAACAGGAAGCTAGTCATCATAATATGTTATGCTTGAAGAACAATTATAATTTTCTGTACACCTGTGTGACTGGGCTATCTGTTCGACACATTGGAGAATGGTTTCAATGTTCCAATGATACTACAGTGTACTCAGCAGGTTTCCAACCACTGGGTCTGACCAAATTCATAATGCCTTCTGTAGGCTGAAAACAAACATTATGGCCAATTAAAAGTGTGGATTAGACTGTCTTTATGCACTGCTATTGGATCTACTGAGCACGTCTGAACAATTTTGATTTTTCAAAATATTTCGAAAAATATTTGGCACAGTGAATTCATAATGCCTTCTGCAGGCCAAAAACAAACATTATGGCTAATTAAAAGTGTGGATTAGACTGTCTTAAGGCACTGCTATTATATCTACTGAGCACTTCTGAACAATTTTTATTTTTCAAAATATTAATCTCTGAACTCACTCACATGCCTCCATATATCATCAGGTTTTCCTGAAAAACTTACAAAGGAGCATTGTTTCTACTAAGTCAGCCCTTTGTTACAAGGCATGTTTGCTGCAGTGCTGTTACAGACCGTTTCGTTGGTTGGTGACTCTGTAATATGTTGCTACTTAAATAGTGCTCGCAGACTGTGCCAGATAACCTGGCATAGTGGCCTTTTAGCCCAGTTGAAAACAAGCACTTTACTGCAAGAATTTACTGCCTTTCACAGTACTGTTAGAACCCAGATTCATTCCCAGCTTTTCCGCCTTTCTCTGACATATTCCAATTTGTATTTCCAATATGTTTTCCGATTCACTCCACTCGTTCTACTTATCCCTGTTCCATCTATATTTAGTCATTTCTTATCAAGATCTACAAATGTTTTGGAAACTGTGAACTCAGAACTAAACGTTGGTGTAAGGTACACAATCAAGTTTAGTCTAGCCACTGATAGTGTTCAAGGGGATATCAACCAAAGACTATTTTAATGGAGAACCCAATTAAGAGATTCTACTCCGGTGTTCAAATAACACTATTACTTTGCAGTAACAATGCAATTCAAAGCACTTGTAGCAAGGCTACTAGTCTGGTCAAGATAATACTTGAAACTATGAGGGAGAGCGTACAGTGTTCCAATGCTTTGTTTTTATATGCAATATGGGGAAAGCAGACTTGGACGACTAGGCTCAAGGTCGCAACAATTGAATGGCTGTTCAACTGAAGGACTAAAAGGATAGCCAAGAAACAAGGAGCAAAGGGACAAGACCAACAACAACAAGTTAAAACTAACTTGAGAGTTGATAAAGTCAACACTAACACAAACTAGTTAACCAGGCAAAGGCCCTACAAGCAATAGTGCCCAGATAAGATAGAGTGTGGTAGATTTGTGCTGACACAAGCTAGTAATCAAGCTAAGGCCCTACAAGCAACAGAGCTTGATTAGATAGAAAGTGTACTACACCCCAACACTAGTTATTTGATTAGACTTAGGCCCTACAAGCAACAAAGGCTAATCGAATAGTAGTGGTGGTTGTTACCAACACAAGCTATTAATTTAACTTTGGCCCTACAAGCAACAAAGCTTCAATTAATTAGAAGTGATGATACCCAACACAAGCCAGCAGTTGATATTTGGCCCTACAAGCAACAAAGTGTCAACTAGATGGAAAGTGGTGGTTTGCTTACACAAGCTAGTAGTCTTTAACTCTGGTCCTACAAACTACAGAGCTCCAACTAAAGCAGCGAAAAGCTGAAGAGATTGTGCTTCACCCCTGCAAGGTGAGAGGCAGACTGAAAGAGGCTCCTACAGAGTTTTTCAGCTAGGTCAAGTTCTTCAGGCTTGAACTGATCTGATAGAAGACTCAGGCTTCAGGCAGAAGTGGGGTGTAACATGTGTGTGTGATTCCTTTTTGCAAGGCTACCTAGAGCTATACTTATAGCTTTACATCTGAGACACCCTAGACGCTTTAGGAAGGTCTAACAATAGAATGGAAGCTGCTGGAAGGTTCTGGCAGCTGCCATATATGGTTAGAATCTTCCAGAAGCTTCTACACTATTAATATGAAGTTAACTATTGGCTAGAGACGAGTATGATGTCACTAAATTACTGACTCATGAATAACTATGATGCTGAAATGATATCATAGCATTCAGGCTCAGATTTGGGGTTGTAGTGACGTCATAATGTCTCTAGCTAATTAATATTGGATGATAAATAAGAAGTCACCTGCTGTGGAGCTAATTAATGATCCTGCTGACCAATGAGTTGGCTTACCTCAGCTGCTGAGTTACAATAATGGTAATTATTGGTCAGTAGCTGAGTTGAAGCTGAGTTACTGATTTGGCAAGTATTAGGTCAGCGACCCAAGTTGTGGACTCTTGTGGATCATTAATAGTGAACCCAGCAGCAGTGACAAGGAATAAAAATATAAAGAGAACCACTGATCAGAAACACTTGGAACCCTATAGGCAGATTCTTGAGACTATAAGTACATTATAGGGATCCATAACAATGCTGGCAGCAAGATCTCCCGACGCTATTGTCTACTAGCATCAAGAAGGCATTTGAATGGAAATGCCCCCACACGGAGATGTCCCTTGATGAGCTAGCCCAGTGGCTAGGTACCTACGTGGGGTTAGATCCTGCTAGGGCTCTAGTCAATATAGAGCCCTATTTTGTGCACAAGCAGAGCAAGGTCTGCTACAATGAGACTGCACAGAGGGTACTCGACGCCTGCGAAGGCTGGAAATATACTGGCCTTCATATACCTACCCCCTCACGTCCCCCAGGGTTTAGAGGATCACCTAGCACATCTGACAACAATTCATTGCTAAATGGACGAGGTGGAGGGCCTCCTCACTTGCAGGCACATATGGACGTGCCGTCGACGGGACCACCTGCTCCATCCACTCCCCTGCCTGCTTCCACTCACATTGTAGAGGACAACCCTATGGAAGTTGACCCCGCCGACTCCCTTTACTATGACAACTCCATCGAAGTAACCATGCAGTCTTCCTCAACTGCGCCTGCACCCATATATGCTGATCCCCCATCAGCATAAAATTGCCCAAATCTTTCTGAGGTTTGGTCTGTGGGGAGGATGTAAGAATGTAGATTCTTACTGTAGCATATATGCTACTAATTAGAGAATATAAGTCACCAGAGTGACTTATGGATCAGATTATGTAAAGCCACCACTAGGGGTGCCTGTAGATAGTGGACAACTATACAGTTGTCCACAACTAATTAGATAATCCTTTTAATCTTACTTGTAACCACACCCATCACAGACACCAATATACCTATTGGCTCAGTCTGTTTGTGTGAAACAATTTAAGTATCTTCCAGTAGTCTTGCGAAGCTCCTTAGCAACATATGCAACTGACTCTTCCAGCTCTCCCCCCTTGGTACCATCACAAATTTCCCTCAGGATGTGCTCTTCACCTGTAAACTCCAGTCCTTCCAGTGCACAGATGACAAAGAGTTCTGGTTGGAGAAGCACCAAATTATCATTGTCATTTGAGCTGGTGCTGTGGTTGGGTCAACATGAGAGTGCATCTGATTTGCCCATTGTCTTTCCAGGATTATGGCACAGGTTGAGGTCAAACTGAGACAGATAAAGAGACCAGCGGGCTTAGTGTAAGGCATGACACAAGTGCAAGTGACCTGTGGGTTTTTCACAGGTACATCTGTGGGAAACCTGTGGGTTTCACACCCATGGATTTGGATAAACTGCAGCCACAGATGGGATGCAACTTGTGTCATGCCTTAGCTGTAGATGCTACCATCAGAGGGCTTGAGGTTGGACTTGTAGAAAGGGATGACTTCATTGCACATAAGTAGTTGCACGTTCATGGCATGCGGCTTGAACGGCATGATTGGTTCCCATGGTCATTTATGGGACACATGTTTCTTTCAGTAGACCACAGCATACCTCTTCCTTAGTCTACCAGTTTGCTCTAGGCACTTCGTCCAAGTCGACAAAGCTTGTCCATGGTGGTGTGTGCTATCTTCAAAAAGCCATCATGGAACTCGACTATGAACAGTACTGTCAAGAGCTTGTGCAGCTCTGGGTGCAGCAGCCTTATAGCTGCTTATGTAATATATGTAGTATATGATGTTCTTATCCACTGCGTATGCACATCCTCAGTCTGCTATTCCTCTCCGGTCAGCTCTCGTGCCCCTTTCGGTCTTGACAGGTTATGGGCCCTGCCCACACAAACTAGAACATCAATTTTTGCACTGTTTTTCACTACACTCTTTTCTGCACTTCATTTGCATCACACACCCACCATGCCGCCAACTATTTTTGAGCTCCTTCGAATGACGAACAGAACAAGTTCAATGGCAATAACTACATGTCATGGGTCACCCAGTTCAATATGACGTTTGGTGAAGATACAGACTTCATGTCACACATCAATGGCACATCCACTATGTCAGTATTGACAACTGATAATTCGAAATGGCTTGCTGCAGACCATTGTGCAAGGTCAGCACTGTACAAAACAATATCGTCCAATGCAATTTGCGCCACGCACTTCAAGGAAACATCGCTGCCGCAAACGGCGAACACAGTCTGGCTGAGTCTCAAAACCGAGTACCAGAAAGACTCTCATGCAACTCGCTTCGAACTCAAAAAATGTTTGTACAACCCCACACATGACATTTCCAAACCCATTTTGGCATACATTCAGGACATTGTTAATGCAGCAGAGTCACTCTCTAATCTTGGCCATCCACCAGCCGCCATCGACATTGTTAACTCTATTCTAATGAACCTTGACCCCTCATTTGCCATTGTCTGCACTCTTCTCACCACACAAACCTCTGAACCGACTCTCACTGCTGTCAAGAAGACCTTAACTGACCAGGAGGATACAAAGTCGGCACTGGATGGTGGTTCAGGTGACAAAGAAGAGGCGATGTACGTGAAGCGCAGAGGTAAAAAGATGAAACAGACAGGAAGATGAACGAAGAAGCCAGATTCGGACTCAGATTCGGATTTGGGTTCGGATGACCCACCTTCGTATGATTGGCTCAACCCAAACAATAAGGACGTATGCCACTGATGCGGCAGGCCAGGTCATCGGTCTTCACAGTGCATTGCAGACATGTCCCAAAACATCAAAGACAAGATCATTAAGATGGCAAGGAAGTGATGTAAGCTGCCTCTCCATCCAACAATCGTGCCATGCATGTCCAATCATACGAAGGTTACACCTCATCCGATTCCAACTCTGACAGCAGCGACGAGTACATGCACTACGTGGGTACAGGAAGCCATTTCCCACGAAATGGGAGAGGGAGGAGACGCAACAAACCAATACAACGGATTTATGCCTAATCTTACTTTTTTGTTTTCTTTAGAGCATTTCAATCAGTGGGGGCTTATTTTTCACAGTGGGGAATGCCCTATTCTTCTTCTTCCTCTTCTCACTTCTATTCTATGCCTGTGCTGCACCCCTTCTCGTGTCAAGAGCTTGTGTGGCTCTGGGTGCAGTGGCCTTATAGCTGCTTATGTAATATATGTAGTATATGATGTTCTTATCCACTGTGTATGCACATCCTCGGTCTATTCCTCTTTGGTCAGCTCTTGCACCCCTTTCGGTCTTGACAAGTACAAGCTCATGTGTGAAGCACTTCACACCATAGAATATTCATCCATACAGCACCTTATCTGTCATCCACGCTGCCTATCATGCTTCCTGTATATAAGTGAGTTCATCTCCCCTTCTCTTTCCTCTGTGAGCACAGTGTTTCAATGTCACTGACTCTTTGCTAATATTTTTATTTTATTCTATCTTTTTGCTTTCCAGACATCTGTTGTGTGTCACCACTGGGGTTCAGCACCTCACTGCTTGGCAAGCTTCTGATTCCGTCAATGTCACTTGATGATTCTCGATGGTACGTGTGTCTTCTTGCTCTGGCACACCCTTCACTGACACACTCTCCAACCAGATATGCTACTGGGATGTCAGATCCTCCTGCTGGAAAATAATGCCAGGAGTTTGTTCGTTGTGGTAGAGACAAAATAATTGTAGATTAAATAATAAAATGTGTATCGTATGCTTGCCTGTGAGCCCCATCATTAATTAGTGACATTTTTATTTTAAAAATTGTATGTTTTATTTTACCCATAGGTATACCTGTGAATACCTGCAATCTGCACCCGCAGATTCGGGTATCCAGGGCCCAGATCCAGCCCCAGATGTGGGTAGAGCATGTGGATATTGAAATACCTGTGGGTCAGATGTGTGGATTCACTCATGTCATGCCTTAACCTGGGCACACTGGTGACTGTTGACATCATTGATGCTTCTTTTGAAGCATCCTTTGGATCAGTGCCAGTGATCTCATTCACATTGGCTGGCTTCGCTCGATGGCTGGCTTGTCTGGCTCCTGGTTCTAACGTGGAGCTTTGACAACATATCTGGGAGCAGTTTTTGCTTCCTTGTCTAGCAAACTTATAGTTTGCTTCTGCACTCTTTAGATCTAGCTTGTAACTAGTTCTTGGGGTTCAAAAAAAGTGTAAGGGTTTTACACTTAAGTTGTGGTTATCACATGTGCTCAAAGAACCATTCCAAACAGTTCTATTTCAAGTGGTGTGTGATTGTTACAGTTAAGTAGTGAAGAACTTAAGGTTCTTCCCACACTAATAACTAGTATAGTTGTGGACATGTGTGTACACAATTACTGCATAGACATAGCCTATACATATACTAACTATGTTATAATACCTATACTTGTATATACTTATAATAATATATATATATATATATATATATATCTAAAGGAATTATAATTCCCTTACATGGTGCTGGATGAGCTGACACCAGGGTGAGATGATTGAGGGGCTGGGGGAACAATGAAGGGATCATCAAGGCCAGCTGCATGTGAAATGCTCCTCTTGAGGGTGGAAGTGTGTCCTTTTGTAGTGCTTGTGGCTGGTAAATTAATAAATAGCAGTCAATGTATGCTAGATAGAATAATCAAAGAACTTCCTATTACCAAAATGGCACCCTTTACCCTTGCCCTTGCTAATGCTGCTACCTGGACTAGTCCTGTTAATGGGATAGGGGGGAGGAAGATTGTTCTGAACCAGACCAGATGTGGAGGGAGCTGGGCCAGGCATATTAACTAGAGTGAACAATATATGAGGTTATAAGATATTTTATGGACTTACTTTTATTTTTAGGGAAGCATAAGATTCTGCTGTTGTTGAAGCCTGGGAGACCTATTCACCTGTCAACAAAGAAATAAAAACTTCTCATAACAGACCTGACTGTGAACCTGGAGATAAGTCATATGAGGGCCTTTCTTCATATACCTGAGATGGCATGTCAGGGTACTTCACAACTAAATCCAACAGACAAACTATAGTATTAAAGGTCATGATTTTCAATTCAAGTGTAAAACTATGGGTACTTACTCCATGCTGCACAACCCAACCCCTTGAAAGCACATGCTACAGCCATTTTACTGCAAAATTGACCATCCTGCACAACCCAGATATTGTAGTCATGTTGTGCAGTGGGATCAGTTTCCTGCATCATGCAAGGGCATTGTGGTACCATGTACTATTTTTTGAAAGCCATGGGTAGTTCATAGTCAGCAAAAGTTTCCTATTTGGATGAGATGGCCTGCAAGAAGAGATAGTTAATTAAATAGAACAAGCAAGCTTAAGATAAAATATGCACCACATTCAAACTTGTTCACCTTCATGGGTCCAAGTCAACATCATGTGTGCATTTCTGATGTGGTCACAACAGGGCTTGAAAGTTTAAAGGCATAAGAGAGCCACCTTGTCTACTTTGGGAACAGAGACTGAGGGAGAGTAACCCAAAGGGCCTATGTTTGAAGGTTTCAATGGGGTTGAATAGACAGATATGCCTGGGGAGGAAGACCTGTGCTCATTTTCATAGAGGGATTTGGAAGTCATTTTTGCATACCTTCAACACACTGAACCAAATGGTGTCTAATATACCCTGTTAAATTAAATGCAGTGAGTAATGTTACCAAAATATTCACCTTGCAGATTTAATTTGCCATTTGTTTTGACCACAGTACAGTTGCACTGATGTGAAACTGGGGTGCTCCTAAAAATTCAGATACATGTTAGTGGAGGAGATTTGACAGGCTCCAAGGCTCCAAATTATACCTTGAGCACCATTAAAACAATCATCGATACTGTTGCAGATATGCACAGTACGTCTATAAAAGAGCCTCAGTGAATGGTAAGTTCACTATAATGTATTACAGTAACTACCTATAAAAGAGCCTATATCTAGAGTAAGTAATTTGCCTGTTGTGAATGAAAAAGGGAATGGTATGCACCTCAGTGAATGGTAAGTTCACTGAGGAGCACCTGTAAATTTTCCTCAGTAGTAGACGGCATGATCACATGATCATGCCGTCTACCCAATGTGTTCCAGGCTTACACCTCTGGTTACATCACCAGACCACAACACCCCCCCTTAAGCTGAACACACTCCGATCATTGTGTTGAAGTGTTCAACCTTGATACGTGGGAGAGCCTTGGTGAACAGATTGGTGGCCATATCTTCTGTAGGGCAATAATGTATATCAATCAGCCCTGCATTGATAGCTTTGCAAATAAAATGAAAATGGATGTCGATGTGTTTTGTGCGTTCATGATATGCATCATTTTTCATGACTGAGATAGCTGACTGATTGTCACAGAAGAGTATAATGGGTTGGCTAAGTGGATGAGTGATCTCTGCCAGGAACATTCGGATCCACATTGCCTCCTTTGTAGCATGCGTAGTGGCTATGTACTTGGCTTCGGTGGTGGATAAAGCAATGACAGATTGCTTTCTGGAGCTCCATGAGATCACCCCACTGTTGATAGTGAAGACGTATCCAGAGATTGAATGCTGATGATCTTGGGAGCCCCAGTCGGCATCAGAGAATCCCTTTATGCCTTGATGGATACCCTCCATGCTGCCAATAATCAGTTTGTAGTCCCTTGTGCCGCTTAAGTAGCGGAATACCCTCTTCACAGCCTCCCAATGCACCCTTCCAGGGTTTTGCATGAATTGCGACAAGAAAGATACTGAAAAACTGATGTCATACCAAGGGCAGCATACATCAACAATCCTATGGCTTCTTGCTAGGGTACATTTTTCATATCTTTGTATTGCCTCAGCATACTGGGACATTGTTGTAGGGTGAGCTTGTGGTGTGGGTCAAGTGGTGTAGTAAGTGGCTTTGCATCCTGTAAACCAAAACATTTGAGAATCTTCTCAATATATGCTCATTGTGAAAATGTGATAGTGCGTGCCACACGATCTCTTTTCACCTCGATTCCCAACAGCCAATGTAGCTCGCCAAGGTCCTTAATTTTGAATCTGCTGCATAGTTGCATTTTGAAATAACGGATGACACGTTTTGAACTACCAGCCACAGTCAAGTCGTCCATGTCGACTGCCACGATTATGGCATCTTCATTTTCATACTTGTAAAATACTGTGTGTTCATTTTGACATCACGAGAAGCCAAAACTGTACATAGCTTTGCAGAACAGTTCATACCACTCGCAACCAGCCTGTTTGAGACCATAGAGAGCATGATTGAGATGGCAAACAAGATGTTCCTTTCCCAGGACTTTGTAGCCCTTCGGTTGCCTCATGTAAATCGTTTCCAAGAGTGGTGCATTGAGGTATGCTCCATCAAGTTCCCAGTTGTTTTGTGTCACTATTGCTGCAATTATATGTATGGTCAGTTTTGTCATAGGTGAAAACGTCTCATTGTAATTGATTCTGTTTTGGAAACTGTGAACTCAGAACTAAATGTTGGTGTAAGGTACACAATCAAGTTTAGTCTAGCCACTTGATAGTGTTCAAGGGGATATCAACCAAGACTATTATAACGGAGAACCCAATTAAGAGATTCTACTCCGGTGATCAAATAACACTATTATGAAGCAGTAATAATGCAATTCAAAGCACTTGTAGCAGGGCTACTAGTCCGGTCAAAATAATACTTGAAACTGAAACTAAGTGAATGAGCGTACAAGGTTCTGATGCTTTGTTTTTATATGCAATATATGGGGAAAGCAGACTTGGACGACTAGGCTCCGGGTCGTAACAATTGAATAGCTGTTCAATTGAAAGACTAAAAGGATAGCCAAGAAACAAGGAGCGAAAAGACGAAACCAACAACAGCAAGTTAAAACTAACTTGAGAGTTGATAAAGTCAACACTAACACAAACTAGTTAGCCAGGCAAAGGCCCTACAAGCAACAGTGCCCAGATAAGATAGAGTGTGGTAGCTTTGTGCTGACACAAGCTAGTAATCAAGCTAAGGCCCTACAAGCAACAGAGCTTGATTAGATAGAAAGTGTACTACACCCCAACACTAGTTATTTGATTAGACTTAGGCCCTACAAGCAACAAAGGCTAATCGAATAATAGTGGTGGTTGTTACCAACACAAGCTATTAATTTAACTTTGGCCCTACAAGCAACAAAGCTTCAATTAAATAGAAGTGATGATAGAACACAAGCCAGCAATTGTATTTGGCCCTACAAGCAACAAAGTGTCAATTAGATGGAAAGTAGTGGTTTGCTTACACAAACTAGTAGTCTTTAACTCTGGTCCTACAAACTACAGAGCTCCAACTAAAGCAGCGAAAAGCTGAAGAGATTGTGCCTCACCCCTGCAAGGTGATAAGCATACTGAAAGAGGCTCCTGCAGAGTTTTTCAGCTAGTCAAGTTCTTCAGGCTTGAACTGATTCTGATAGAAGGCTCAGGCTTCAGGCAGAAGTGGGTGTGAAATGTGTTTGATTGCTTGTCCCTAACTAGGCTACCTAGGGCTATATTTATAGCTCTACATCTGAGACATTCTAGCTGCTTTTGGAAGGCCTGGAAACCACTGGAAACTGGTGGAACCTGGTGGAACCTGGTGGAAGGTTGTGGCAGTTTCCTTTTATGGACAGACCTTCCAGAAGCTTCTAGTCATTTCTACACTATTAATATACGACTACTGATTGGCTAGAGGGGCTAGTGATGCTATGGCAGTGACACTGCACCTCTGGCTATTAATACCTAATTAGGAAAATAGAGAGAATGAAGAAATACTGCTGAATTGTGTACATTAATGGTTTATGCTGACCAATGAGTTGGCTTACCTCAGCTGCTGAGATACAATAAAGGCAATTATTGATAAGCAGCTGAGTTGAAGCTGAGTTCTTGATTTGGCAAGTATTAGGTCAGCCTTCCAAGTCGTGGACTCTTGTGGACCATTAATGTACACTCAGGCAGCTGTTACAAAAAATAGAGATATAAGTACAACTACTAGATAGAAACACTTGGAACCCTATAGGCAGACTCTTGAGACTATAATTACATTATAGGGATCCCTAACAGATTCCCTCTTGCTGACCAAACCCCTGAGCAACTAGATGGGTCTTGCGAGTCACTATACTCCCTGTGGCGTCACACTTGTAGTGCAGGATGATCCTGCAACCTATGACGTTGGTGCCTTCAGGGGGTTTGATAAGGTCCCAGGTACGATTGTCATCGAGTTGCTTCAACTCCTCTTTTATTGACACGTCCCAGAGCAGTCCATCCAGGTGTTGAAGTGCATCTTCAACACTTCTTGGATCATCTCCCATGCCATTTGCTGTAGCAGCTGCCATTGCCACCTCAAGTGTTTGTGACTGATCCAGCTCACTCATTTCCATTGATTCACCCATCATCTCCATTTTCTTCAGTGCTACCATTGTGGTGTGTGTGCGTTCAGCTGTGGTTGTGAGATCTGTGGTGGAAGTGGGTGGTTGGATGCCTCTGGGCAGAGCAGGGCCACGTGAGAGTCCAGTACTTGGGCCTCGCCCTTTGGCAATGTCACAAACATACACAATGGGTCTGCGTACTCTATGACCTTGCCCTTGGGTCTGTGGCTCTTGCTCTGACTCTGCCATCTCAAAATTCTCAAGTGGATCCAAGAGTGGGGGTGCAGGAACTTGAGTGTGTGCAATTGGTTCTAGAGGAGGGAGTATAGGCACATTCTCAGATTCTTGGGATGGCAATAGTGATGGCGGTGTCGGTTTACTTTTGGAAATGGATCCAAAAGACAGTGGGTAGCGGTGTCATCGTTGCATGGCTACTTACACTGGTGTTCGGCTCAGTGCGCTTTGCTATCAGCAGCAACAAAAGTAGAACAAGGACGAAGACGAAGACGTAGCAGTGATGATGATGATGACATAATACGCTGACGTAAGCGTAGACAAGATACAACAGCAAATGTCACGTGATTGACGAAGCTGGCCTTGATGTAGATGTAGTAGTAGTAGACGTAGCAGTAGACTTAGACTTAGACTTAGACAAGTGAATCCAACTGAAAGAGGTGAATTGAGGTACACTAAGGCGAAACAGGCCTTATATACATGAGCAGAACAACAAACAATGCGAGTATGCCATACAACGATGTCATCGACAGCAGACAGGAGAAATGACTAACGGCGAGAGGCAGAAAACCAAAATAGGAAGGTGGTTTGTAATGGAATGGAGAAATGAGTCAGGTGGTCGAAGAAATGAAGGGAAATATGGCAGTGAATTTGAAATAGAAGCCAGAAATAGAATAGAAGTGAGTCACAGACAATAGACCATGTGGAACAATTGGAAATAGAAGTACAGCCAAGAAGCGAGTGAGTCAGGTGATGAAAAATGAGTCATAGCCGTCCAATAGGGTTCCAGTTGCTTGTCAAATATCTCCGAAGATGAGTAAGTGAGTCATGTGACTTGATGACGACTCAGAAACATGTGAACCAATCACAACACTTGGATATGAATTTCCTCCAGAGAGGGAATGAAGATGAGTCCTTCTTGATGAAATCCTTAGGCACATAACCGTAGCAAATCTCTGTTCCTGGTCTGTGCTCTTTGATGTACCAGTTATTCCTGAGGACGATACAATGCCAACCATTCACTGGTTCGAAGTTTGGATCAAAACCAATGACATAGAAGGGAGCATGGAAGGTTTGATCGAATACCCATATGCAATCATGAACACGATAAGCAGGATATGAGGGGAATACTCGGAATGGACCTTCAGGAGATTCAACATAGAGATGATAGTACCGACGATGTGCGACACGTGGAGGAGGATTGGACAAATGAGCATCAAGGGGAGAACATTGACTAGGAAGTTCAATGCATGGCCCAACGTGTATGTCTGGCTTGGCAGTCATCTGAAACGAATCATGGGATGTGGTGGCGGCAATGCTGGATGGCATATTGAAAATAGAATCGATGAAAAATAGAATGAGTGTGGAGATGATGTGTCTGGCGGACTGGAGGGAGCACAGCAGATGATGGTCTGGCGAAAGCTGATGATGATAGGCGCGTGTGCAGTGAGCATCTTTTGTAGTGTAGTAGGTGCTGTTGAGTATCATGCTTGTCAGCAGTTCATCTATGGCTGTGTCCTGTGTTGTGTGGTGACCACTCTGGTCATCACTGGGATTGTTAGTGTCACCAGGAACTGTTATTGTACTAGTGTCAAAAGTTAAGTTCCATTCAATGGCCACACGACACTTCCCAGGCCAGTATACACGATGCCCTTTAGTATCGTTGCTATACCCAACCCATCTCCCCTCATCTGCTTGTAGCTCCAACTTCCCACGGTCTTCCTTTAACACAAAAACCCTTGTCCCCCATTCTGGTAAGTTCGCAAGATTAGCCTTTAGCTTGTACCTGACCTCATAGGGGGTCATGCCATTCAGTGCACGTGTGGGTGTTCTGTTTTTCAACCAGACTGCGTGTTGTACAGCTTCAGTCCATAGGAATTTGGGTATGTTTGTAGCAAGAATCATTGTGTGTGTGTGTTTGATTATGGTGCAATTAGCTCTCTCAGACACACCATTCTCTTTGGGAGTGTCATGTACAGTCAAGCTATGCACTGTGCCCCTTGTGTGGAGGTGTTCTGTGAATTCATCAGATGTGAATTCACCACCACAATCGGTCTGAAAACATTTAATCCTGATGCTCAATTGGTTTTCGAGCCAGGCTTCCATTGCCTTATAGGACTTGAACATTTTGCTCTTGCATGCCATTGTTGTTAGATGTGTCCATCTTGAATAGTCATCTGTGAAGGTGACAAAGTATTCTTTATGGTCGTAGCTTTTGGGGCTAGCAGGTCCCCAGACATCGGAATGAATCTTTTCGCCAAATTTAGATGCTTGGTCTGAACCCCATTCTTTCGGGACAGGTGTTCAGGACGGCTTCCCCTTTGCACATGAAATACAGAACATCGGCTCAGTAGTCATGTCAACTTTGAGTCCAACAACATGACCATCCTGTACCGCCTTTTTAGCAGCACAGGGGTCAATATGACCTAGATGTCTGTGTAGATCATCCATAGTCAAAATCTTCTTGACCAAATGTGCCAATTCCATTATTTGTGTCTTGTGTTCAACTTTGTACAACCCATTCACTAGTTGTATTTCACCAACAAGTGCTCCACAAGCATTGTGTATTGTGCACCTCTGACCTTGGAGTAGTGCAGAATATCCTGCTTTGTCACAATGGGTGAGTGATATCAGGGTGAATGCCAAGTCAGGTGAGTATAAGATATCATTCAATACAATGTCGTTATTCTTCTTTCCATTCGGAATTGATATTTTTAAACTTCCAATACCAGTGGCGTTGAATATGGTTTTGTCAGCAGCTTCGATGGGGTGTGGTGGGATGTCTTGAAAAGTGACAAAATGGTGGCGGCTGGGGGACATGTGACTTGATGCCGCAGAATCAAAAACATCAATGTCTGGGTTGGTTTTCTGGCTCAGGTTCATTTTGTGGGTCAATGTTGATCCTGAGAACGTTGTGGTGAAGGCAAAATCTGTGCCTTCCACCACTGTGTTTGCTGATGTCCCTCCCTTCTGCTTGTCTCCTTCACCATCTGTCTTTTTCTTTGACTTTGAATGACATTCTGATTTTATATGGCCTTTCTTTCTGCAGTTCCAGCATTTGATATCAGTCTTTTTCAAGCTGGTATGACTACTCTGGGATTTGGAACAATTATTTGGCCTGCCTGTAGCTGCGAGTGCATTTTCAGCTGTTTTAAGCTGCCTTTCCTCGATGGTAAGCCTATCATACTTATTGATCAATGATTCTATAACTTTATCTTGTTTCAGGGTTGTTTCAGTGAGCCATGTGGACATAGATATAGCATTAATCAAAGATCAGTATGATTTTGGGAGTGAGCTGAGGACTATGGTAATGTAGTCGTCATCCGAGAGGGCAGCTCCCATACCAGTGAGCTGTTCTTGCATCTTCACAAGTGATTTGAGGTGTGTACGGACACCTGAATTGTCCTTGCACTTCATTTCATACATGCGTTGTCTGATATCGATCTTGACAGTCAGGGCCTTGCCTTCATGTTTCACACATACAGCATCCCAGACTTATTTCACTGTCTTCAGTTTCTGAATCTCAATGAGGATACCTTCAGGAACTGTAGTGAAGATCTGCACCTTGACTGTCGCCTCGCATTGGTGGTAATTGTCCCAACGCTTCTCTGCCTTTTCAATGGCTTCTCCCTCAGC
Organism: Ramaria rubella; assembly: GCA_015039355.1. Lineage (NCBI taxonomy): Eukaryota > Fungi > Basidiomycota > Agaricomycetes > Gomphales > Gomphaceae > Ramaria > Ramaria rubella. The sequence goes on from MU134330.1 coordinate 77,725, forward strand.
CTTAGTTAGTTTCTTGGAGACTTCTGGGATTGCTGTTGGTTTCCAGGCACTACCTTCAATATGTCGCATGACACCACAAGTTGCTGCTAACATTGCCAATGTTTGGCTTTTCCAGGTAACCCAATTCAACCCATCCCAGGCAAGTTTGGGGATGACATATGACTTTGTAGTACTAGTGGGCTCAGCAGGGCCCATAACCTGTTGCAGATATGCACAGTACATCTATAAAAGAGCCTCAGTGAATGGTAAGTTCACTATAACATAATACAGTAACTACCTATAAAAGAGCCTATATCTAGAGCAAGTAATTTGCCTATTGTGAATGAAAAAGGGAATGGTATGCACCTCAGTGAACTTACCGTTCACTGAGGAGTGCCTGTAAATTTTCCTCGGTAGTAGACGGTAGGGTTCCGGGTAAAACCCATGTGTTAATAACACACAGCTTATAAGCCTGGTTATTAACACGTTATTAACTAGCCAAAAGCCAAAGACAGATTGAGGTATGCAAATATATGCAAATAAATCTAGATTGTCTCCCCATTGATGGCCGCAATACTAGGATGCCAGATGTTGCTGCACAGGGATCAAGCAGGGCCATAGCAAGCCATACATAGCAGGGCTGAGGGCTCACTAGGCAATAGTTCTAGAATCAACACTCGACAGCAACGGCCCGCTTCAGTTTGGATGACTGGGCTGGCAATGGGCAAACTGCATACTGCGCTGTCCCTGAAGATGCACAGAAATTATTCTGGCCTTCAAGGACTCTGTCAATCCGTGAGCTGATAAACTTTGCAGACATTCTTCCTTCCCAGAGCAAGGTTTCTTCAAATCTCAAAGTGACAGCATTTTACTCAGATCAACCGGCAGTGGTAAGCTTCCCACTACATGACCTCACGAAACTCCAACTCCCCCCTGCCAACATCCTTCATGAAATTATCAAGACGAAGAATCAGGCCTGGCTGGATGGAAATCGTTCGATCATCTACGCGAATGTACACCCTAATGGAGGAAAACATGTACACTATCCTTTCTGGCTTGTTGTCTTGTGGGGTTCCATCAAGGCACTCCGAAATGATGTTATTGATCATTGGCTTGCAGCTGAGCTGTTTCTGTGTAAACTTGGGAGGCAAACCAAAGGGTCTGAGCGCCGTCGGGTTGTCGAACAAGTTGGGATGCTCTTGATACACTATCATGGTATGGAGACGTCTGTGGGTTTGACCCAGAGCAGGATACTGTCACAGATCTCTGGTGGTATTGCTCTCGTCAATGGATGTCCAATGTGCACATTACCCAGATGGTTGATCTCCTCCACCATCGTCTCTCACATTCCACAAATCACCACACAGCCATTGAAATATTACCACTTGGGTTCTTTGCACGTTTACGAGCTGTACACACAGATAAATCCAAGGATTCAACTCCATATGGTACTGGACCTTTGGGTTGGCTCAAACACATTGGGGATGAGCTGGGGTCTGGGATGAGATCAACAATTTTTGGGGCAGTGTTTATTGACAACAACCATTGGGTTTCTGTCACGGTAAAGTATGTAGGTCGGCAGATCCTCTATGGGGATCCTTTTCAGAAACAGTGTCCAGGATGGTTGCAAGATGCACTTCAATGGTGGCTTGCAAAGCACACTGAGGAGCCTGGAGATTTTGATGTGTCAAAACTCAAGTCCACAAAGCAAATGGATGGATTCTCGTGTGGTATTTTGATGATGAATGCCCTCAACCACCATTTCTTCCCAAAAGAGATGCCTCTTGTGCCTGGGGGCGAAGTGGATTTCACACACCTTGAACAACTGTTGGCCGTTATCAAAAGGCATCTAGAGCATGTACGTCCGACCTACTGTCCTAGATCATTGACTTACTCAACCTCTGGTATCTATAAGTACTCTGTCCCTGTGCCGTTGGGTACTAGTAACGCACAGTTTACAGTTACTTGTCCCTTAGATAAACCTCCAGGGACCCCACCGCTGCAGTTCCCAGTTACCCCACCACAACCTCTATGTCCACTGCCGCCAGATCCAGTCACTCCACCACCAAGCATGCTATCTGCTGAGGTTTTACTCACACAATCACTTTCAGGGCTCAAGGTTTCAGTGTCGGAATCAGAACAAGTTTGCAGTTCCAGCGAGAGTATGCTGGGTTTGAATGCCATGGATTGCAATTTGATCATGCAGCGGGGTTACCCAAGCGTCATTCAATCGCCCTTGCCTGTGTCTCCATTTAAGCTCTCTACCAAGCGGGAGATGGATCATTCCAGCTGGACTCCTCCTGTGAGTCCCAAGAAAAAGAAGAAGGGTTGGGGGAAGGATGTCCCACCAGGAAACACACTGGAACTGGTTAGTTTTATATCATCATTTTTCAGTATTCTCACAGTAGGACCAGCTCTGGGGCTCTGGAAGAGTAACAAAATTGGCCGGCTCCAAGCAGGTAAGCCTGCAGATCCAGCTGCACCAGGCAGGACATGCTAATATACTCACAGAAAAAACCTGAGGCAGACTCACTGTCAGAACCAGGCTCAGATGCAGATGATAGTCGATTGACACTTGTGTTTAAGACACTTGTGGACGATATCGACCAAGGGTCAAGATCAGGCAGGCCACAAGACACGTTCCTAAGGGAGATCACGCGGAAGTGTCATACGGAGGTCCCAGGGGTCAAGAATGAGGACTACATTCGGTGCCTTGGTCAAGGCTGCAAAACATCTTGGACAGCACCACGGAACAAAGCACGAATATTGAGGCATTGTGCGCATTGCTCCCGCCTGCCCAGTGAGCAGCGCAGGGAGGCTAGCCGAAAGCTTGGTGAGCGGGGTGTGGGTACAACATTGGAGGTCAAACACGCAGCTCCAGAACCACCATCACAACATTGTAATAAAAAAGTCAAAAGGACACCTCAGGGAGAGGACAGCGCAGCATTTGTAGGAGTGTTTGGTCAAGCGGGCAAGAAACAACTCAAGAAAGAGCTCGATTTTGCAATTCTCAAACTCATTTGTGCAAGTGGAATCCCGCCCTCAATCGCTCGCTCAGACGAACGGAAGGAGGTTTGGAAAGTTGCGTCCCCATATTATCAGCCTGCATCGACAACAATGATTGAAGACTCCCAAATCCCCGCAGAGGCAGCACAGGTCTGTGAGGAGCACATAAAGCTTCTCAAGACACAGTATCACCTCACCATTAGTTTTGATGGCGGTTCCATCTGCCGTCCACAAGCTGTTGAAACCGTTCATGTAACCACTGCAGATCGCGAGTCATTTTTGGTTGCTGGGCATGAGGAATCCAATGTGTCTCATACCTCTGAACATATTGAGGGCCTGGTTACTGAGGTGCTCACACCATCCTCATTTTGATAACGCTTTGACCCACTCTCACACAGGTGATTGACCAAATTGGATGGCCTCACTTTTCCACGATAGCCTCAGATGGCGCTAAAAACTCCAAGGGGCCCCGGGTGGCTATTGCAGCAAAATATCCAATGATGATCTCATTCTACGATGCTGCCCATGCCACACACCTACCCTGTAAGGACATTTGAAAAATGACCATCTTTCTGTCTGTAAGTAGAACTCACACTGTCTGATACATAACTAATAATTGTGCAGACCATTAAGGACCTCTGTGGGGTGCTCTCATTCTTCAAGCACTCTACGTACTCGACCACACATCTAACACAGTTGCACCAGGCCACAAACCTTGGGGGAGCACTAGAAAGCATTGGCAAAACCAGGTTTGCCACTATATGTTGGTCTGCAATGTCCGTGCAGCATCTGTTGCCTGCAATTCGCCATCTTGTCACCACAAAGCAGATTAACATGAAGGTACAGCCATTGACCACACTCCTGCTCTAAGATCTCACCAACACACCACACAGAAATTAAATAACTTGTTCATTGAGAAATCGACAGCAACCATTCAATTTGAATTTGGGCTCACCAGACTCATCATGATTTTGCTCCCATTTGCCAAGGCTATTCTCTGTTTTGAAGCCGCACACTTGACAGCCTCTGATGTCTATACTTTCTGGCTTGCAATCACTGCAAATGTCAAAGACCTTTTGGAAGATGGAAGTAACGACTTTGAGGTGGACACCACTGAGGAGATACGTGCAATTGTGAATTATTGCTTCCATCAGCACTTTCAGGAGGGTCACGGCAATGTTTATGTGGCAGCATTCTACCTAGACCCTTGTGCGTGCTAGTATGCACCCTGGGTGCTGAAATCAATTAACACCTTATTTAGGTTATTTAAATACTGATATTCTATTGAAGCCTAACTCCCTTTCTCAAGCTGTGATCACCTTACCTAGTCATCCCACTTCCTCACGAGCCTATCCATCCAGCCAACCCAACCACAGCCCACAGTGCCCCTCTGACGATCCAGTTAACAGCCAGATCTTCCAACAAGTTGGGAATTACCTCGGCACTCTTCTGCAAGCAGAGTTCAAGACCAAAACTCATCCTTCGTTGTGTGATTTAGACGAAGGCACTGCCAGTGAGGAATTCAAGTCTCAATTTACTTCATTTTCTCACAATCAGTATCCCTTCACCATACCAATCCATGATGGCCAATCTGTTCTAGATTGGTGGTGCACAATTTCACCACATCCTCTTGCCCGCACCCTTGCAGTAAGCTTCTTATATTCTCAAAATTGATCACCTCCTCATTACCCTGCTTAGTTTGTGGCCATCAAGCTATTCTCTGTGGTGCCCAGCTCAATGGCTGACAAGCACACAATGTCTGTCTTTACCTGGCTCAATAGCCCTTTGTGCAATCGTCAGGATGTTGGCACACTTGTGGATATGATCCAGATACGTCAATGGCACCAATGTGATCAAACAGTGAGTGCACATACTGTATCAGCCAAACTATATAATCATATTACGAGCAGAAAAAGCCATGTCTTCATCCTGTGCCGAAGTTTGGCAACCTCAAGCTCAATCCCAAGGACGTGAAGCATCAAGAGGACTTAGAAAATGACTTGGATGCAGTAGATGATCCCGCAGAGACCGTTGAATGGCTGGATGGCGAAAATGAAACCATTGACGCAAACCGAACTGGCTTCGATATCGAAGACTCTGTGGATCTCCAATCTGAGACCCTTCGCATGCTGTTAGCTAACAGCAGTATGCAGCCCCTATAGAAACAGAAGACTACAGAGAAGCCCATGCACAGTAATGCAGAGATGTTAGGAGTTGTCAGCTGGGGGTTTGAATAAATGAAAAGCGACATTGTAGTTTTTAACCATTAATAACTGCCATAAACTCCCTAGAGCTCCTGGGGGCTCCCACCCCCGGACCCCCGTTAATAACAGTTAAAATCACCCTGCAAAAAAGGTCACGAAGACCAGCGCTGTAAATAACCGCTAGTTAAGAATGAAAATAGTTTTACCCGGAACCCTAGTAGACGGCATGATCACGTGATCACGCCGTCTACCCGATGCGTTCCAGGCTTACAGTTCTGGTTACATCGCCAGACCACAACAGATACAATCTACAGTTTAGAGATGAGGCGGTTCATGGTGCAGATAATCATGTGTATAGTCATTCTGGTTGTCTTCATCCACTGCGCACCTTCGGTCGGCTTTTCGTCGACGGTCAGGCATCTGTTGACACCGATTACATAAGCCGTTATCCAGCTCGTGGGCCGTGCCGTTCAAGACTCGCACGCTCGCCATCACTCCGCACTGAGAGAAAGGAAGCCGGCGCCATGCCGTCCCCTGCGCGTGATATAGAACCGCCCGGAATCGAAACACGAAGCCGCAGTCCAGCAAATGCCAATGTACTTATATCAAATTAAGTGACGAAGATCGGAAGTCGATTGCTACTTAGTAATCAAACTTGGTACCTGTTCGGAAGGAGAACTTCGCGCGTCAACTGAAGAGTCGATGATGGAGTGTTGGTTGTGCCACATCACCGGAGAATCCTCACTTTTTGGGATGACACAGCTACTTGTGTGATCAATGGGACCTTTCCCTTCATTTTATGATTCATATTCATCGCTGGTTGGCGGTATGGGAACTCCGACACATTCGCGAGGAGCATTCCAGGTCGCGGAGGATCGGTCTTGGGCGCGGAGGAAGTTACATAAGTACCCAGGAGATTACGTGGATTTTCCAGGCCCCGGATTTCATGTAACTTGGGAAGCTCAAACCTGCTCAAACAGGCTCTTTGAAATTTGAAACTACCTAGTTCAAATTTGATTCGCATAATCAATATTCCTAGGACGAGCACAAACGCTCCAAGAGACGCCGCCAACTATCATATATGATCTGTAGACAGTTCTAGCGGAGAGCGGACTCGGAGATTGAAACATTAATTGGTCTTCCGTCCGGCTTTTTCTCACTGGAACGTGTTTTTCGAGCCCATGCCCTCGAACGAGCGAGTAGCGTTACCTATTAACAGCCCACTATCGGACAGTGTCGAACCTCAGGTCCTCTTTCCAAACCTGGAGTTAAACTAGTCTGACCAACCTCTGACTACAGCACATGCAAGCAGAAGCCACTCAATATAAGGAAAGGTACGTTGGCAATGCCGCCCCTGATTTCATCCCAGTATGCACATTAATTCATGCCTATTAGGTTCTTCGCTCTTCAAGAGAGATACGAGCGTGTCTCAGCGGTATGTATGATAGTTGCCATGCGCAACCGCACGAGATGAATATCGCATCTACATGTCTACAGATCCATCGTGACCATGAAACCGCATTTGAAACTGCTCAAACCAAGCTCAAAAGTCTCCAGGCGGAATGCGAGTAAGTGCCATCACATCATTACCACCACTCACTCTGCCAAGGAGGTAGGCTCAACTATTCGCACGTCCTTCCTCAGCATGCTCCTTGACAGTATCGCGACGCACGTGCCCTCGCAGCCCACATTACTGTATTGGCTAGATCAAGTACAGGGTCCGAGGCCCGCTCCACACCCCGACCATATGTCCATCTCGACCAACGGTGGCTCAGCTGCGTCTCACCACAATCATGTCCTTCCTCACTCCCCAGTCAACGGCCACGAGCCACACCCGTCACACATGTTGATGCGTGACGCACGCTAGTCAGTTCAATGGCTCCCCACAACGGAGGGCCGAGATAATTAAGTGCCACGCACGTGATCGAGACCCTGAGGTAGGGCAAAATGAACGCCACTCACGCTAGACGGAACCGGTAGTCAAACCGGATTATCAAATGATACTCCATTTGCTAACGTGCTATCTGCACATGCACCAAATTCGATAGCTTGTAAACTCTAATGTCTTGATTTCCACAAGTGCCTGATAGTACAAATTTTAAGAAGCACGGTGCTGGCTGACACTGCAAGAGGGACGAGAAAGAGAATGAGGAGGATGGACTGGAAACAAACCGAGAAGAAACTAAACACGATAGCAGAGCGATACGGAGTTCCGAGGAGGCCATCAGGGGATGCAACATATCAAAGGATCGGCGTTGTGATGCGGCCAGGATGAATCAGGCTACTCTTGGCCCAATGAGAGAAGAAAAAGACAGTGAGGAAAACGAGAGTCCGACAAGGCAGGTCATGGTGCGAAAGTGAAGAGTAGAGGCCGGGTAACGAGGTCATTTTGGGTGGTGATGTTTAGTTGACATTGCGTGGAACAGCTGTTTCATGGAAAGGAAAGTGGTTAAGGCACGGCAGGAAGGGGCCACTGCGGCAGATAGGAAGGTACAAGTCGAAATCCTCGGAATGATGGAAGAGGCAAATCAGTACGCAGTGCACCCGTCGTCCGTGCGCGCGCAATCAACTTGGATGGTGAGATGGCTCGTCCTTGATCGTCATACCAGGCACAGCAAATGACGAGACTCCCACACTCGCAGACGACATCCGCGCACTCACAGTTGCGCTGAGAAAGCCATCTTCTCGCCGTCCGGCTAAGTTGCTCCCGCTCCTCGGCCGCCCAAGATGTGCGGCATTAGGCCCATGCCCAGGAGCAGCAGCAGGCGTGGCATATGGGTGGTGTGCATGCGGATGCACGTGTCCAAATCCATAGCCCAGCGGTGCCGAGTCGCTGCGCGCACGCGAAAGCTTGCGTTCGTGATGAGGCTGCGCGACTGCCCCAGTGCGTTGGCGTTTGGGGCTAGGGCCATGCTCGCCTCCTGGCATTGAGTTGGAATTATCGGGCGATGGTGTATGCGGCGGGTGCGGATCGGGATCATAATGGGAGTGCAATGGGGCAGGCGGATGGGAGTGCGGTTGGTGATAATGGTGCGGAAAATCGGAGGCAGTGGGACTCGAGCTAGGACTGATGCTTGCGTGCACGGGGAGGCCGGTCGAACTGAGCGTGGCGTTGAATCGGGAGGGGTGCGCGGAATTCGAGGGCGAGTGACGGTGCTGGGCTTGTGACTGCGGCTGTGACTGAGATTGTTGCTGCGACGTGGGCTGGGAATGCGAATGGGAAGTGATAAGGATAGGGGGATTTTCAGACGAATCCAATAGCTCGGCAGGAAACTGCATGGGTACTGCACAAGTCGGAAAAAAGGAAGGAAAAAAGAGGAAGCGGCGCGTCAAACTTTAGTGATCGCATACACACCGGACAGAGACGTAAACGCACTCTGCCCTGGAAAAGCACTGGCCATCATGTCGTACATAACTTTGACCACGCCGGTGAGACGCTCTACCTTCTGGCGCTCGACAGTGATGGCTTTGACAGCACGCCGATGATCTTCGCTCATGCGATTGAGCTGCAAGGCGACTTCGGCAGGGAGCTCGATACGTTGTTTAACGCTGGCAAGATCCTGTTCGAGGGACTTGCGTTTGATATCATCGAGCAGGTCTGTTCGACCGCGCAAGAACTTTGGGTGTGAGAACTCCCACGTTTGCGCGTCTGTTGACGTACGTTGCGCACGGGGCGTCTAAAAAAACGCGTGATGGAGCCTGATGTGAGCCGCAAGGAAGGGTCGGCGGCGAGAACGCAGTCAACTTACGCGATTGATTTTGTGAAAGCCGTACATGTTGAGTTGACGCACGAAGCTCGAAAACTGAAGACGGGGTTAGAAAGTACCGGCGTGGGTGAGGTTGGGAAAAAGTAGTACGTTGTTGTGTTTAAAGTGGGAACCCAGGATCGAACGACTGAATTCCCCCACGTTTGAGACCATGAAGCTGCAGGGAAAGTTTCAGCAAGGGCGCAGTCGAAGCAACACCTGAAAGCGTGCCTTGTGCCGAGTTCTGTCCATGAAATAAAATGCGCCGACTTTGAATCGTTTATCATTCTAAAGCGGAGCTTGTGAGCAAAACGGGAGGCCTGAGGGATAGCTCAACGCACTGGTAGAGCTTGGAGACGAAATTATTGGTGCCCGAAGTTTTTCCTAACACGCTAAACGCGGCGCCGGCGTGGATGCTTCCCGATCCGGGGGGACCCAGGTGACTTTCTATGATGCGAAACTCGTCGGCATGTTCTCCGCTGCTGGGACTGCCGTCAATAGGACTGCTCTCGATACCATAACACATGTCAGAATCGTCCAGGGAGCCTGGCGTGTGAAGCTCGGTGCTATCGAAATTGACGTCTTCCTCGACGGAGACGCTGAGCGGCATGCTGCTGGTGGTGAGGCTACGTTTGCGCGGGACAGACTTTTCAGAAGACGAAGAAGAACGGCTGCTTCCGGGGGGGCGGCGGCCGCCCACTGGCTCATACGGCGAGGGCCCCTGCTGCTCGTAGTGCACAATGTCGGGGGGCGCGAAACGAAACGTGTTGTGCTGCTGCATGGCCTGCTGGGCGAAGCCGCCCTGCTGGGGGGTGATGTTGGTGGGGCTGAGCGGAGTCACGGGGGACAGCGCGCCAGCGGTCGACGGCACGGATCCAGGAGTGGATGCGACGGACAGCGAGCTCATGTTCAGAGAGAGGCCTGAGGAGGAACGGGGCAAGCTGCCTGCGGAGGACGGGGGCGGGCCCTGGTGGTAGTAGGGAGAGTCGGCAAACGAGTGGTTTGGGATAGAGGTTGTGGGGGAGGGGTACGGGGAGTGCTGCTGCTGGTGGACGGGCTGGAGGAGATGGGGAGGCCAGGACTGCTGATTCTGATACGGGGACTGGTCCTGGAGCGTGGGGTCCATGGCTGGCGGGATACAATATGGTCAGAACGAGGACATGTACGTGAAGGAGCGGCAGCTGAGAGACGAGAGGACAGGGAGCGTCTGGCAGACTTTGCGGGCCTTTGCCGCCTCCAAACCACAACATAGACGGGCGTCTAGGCCAGATTGGGTTCAGCTCTTAGATTCCCGACGCCAACCCAATGGGTCCCAATGGTCCCGCGGCACATGTACCGGGCCCTGCACACGCACGCTCTCCAGCTCTGTTGGCCTCTCGCTGTTGGGCTCTCGCTGTTGCGCGCAGCAGGACCATTCTGATCCCGCAGTGCCATTGGCCGTCGTTCGTGTCGGGCCCGAGCCCAGTGCGCCCCCAGGCGCCCCGCCACCAGCACACCGCAGCCCAACTCCTGTGAATTCCCGACCGCGCACAACGGCGCATAGCGGCGCATCCACCGTTGCTGTTGCCTGGCCCTCGGCTCTCCACCACGAGCATCCGTCCTGGGAGTCCGGTGCGCAACCGCACAGGCCTTCGCAGGGCCACGCCACGCCATGCGCGCTGTCTCATCAGTGCTCTCAGTCTCACACGCTTCCCGATATCTGCCTGTGGCGTCACGGCTTTGTCTCGCCCACGCACTCCTGCCCACAGCACTCCCCGCCAAGCGAGCCTCGCTTGCTCCCTCACGCCCATTTACGCGGCGGCTTGCTGTCCCTTGATGCGGCCCGCGACGTGCCCTCGACATCGGCATATCCCACCCCTCCTCTTCGTGGTTCGAGGCCAGCATCCTGTCTTCTTCCTTATCTTACCGAGATGTCTCCTGTGGATATGCCGTACTGGCCTCCCTCCCACCTGCCAGTGCCAAACGCACTCCCTCGGCCACCCAACTGGCCCTGCGTAGCGGCTCGGACGTATTCTACGTATCAAGGTGTTGATCAATCAACCTCGCCCCTCGTGCATATCAGTGCATACCATCTCTGCCCATTTTAGTCCCATTCCTGCCCCCGCTTACCTCGTTCATCTCATTTCCGTACGTCACGAGCAGAGCAATGCACAATTTGAATACTCCACAGCTCGTCCAAGACAGCGGTGCCCCCATGCGTCTCCAGCTTGCAACTGATCGCTAGCCGTGCACAGAAATCAGTGGTTCAACGGCCAACGCTCATATCTTGCCGGGGCGCTTATAAGAAGTTGCTCAAATTTCCCCGCACAGATCATCGGGCATCGCACTCCAGAGGCTCTTGTTTCTCGCCAGGGCTTCAGCTTATTGCTCCTCTGCAATCTCATGATTATAAATACAGCATATAACCACGTTCCGTAGTCCCAAGTATGCGTACCTATCACCCCGCAGCAATTATTTATTAACTCACTGTTAGCCTGGTTAAAACCCCGAGTAACTGAGCTGGCCCGGTCCAGGTGAGTCGGCTAAATCGCTGACCGGAACGGCCGATGCCATTTGTAACATGGGAACCTGGGAATTACGTGCTTCAAAGAATTGTCGACTGGTTTTGTTGTTAGGCAAGGTGTGTAAGTACATCTAGGTCAACAACTCAAGGATGCTTTAGGATCGCCCCGAATCAGGGTGATCATGTTACTTGAAAAGTTGAGTACGTACGTTCGGGAGTATTTTATATTTTTCTTTTTCAAAATGGCATCTGGAACCAGATGCGCAGCTGCTGCAGGCCCCGGAATTAAATATGCCAAGCCAGCGCTGCACATGGAACACAATTGTTACCTCAACACCAAACAAAAAAATCTGCTATCCAAGACTCTTGCACAGTAACAAAACACATCTACCAATTCCAATGGTAAACGGAGCGTGTATTTTTCTTAAGCCTTTAAAATTGCCGTGTGGGCATCTCTCGACCCTGGAGTCTCCAGCACATTTTGCACGCATTAGAGGACATTATATCCCGGCCTCCGTACTTACATAATTGAAGTCAAACCGGCGCGCCGTGATAATATGAATGCGGACCCACCCGACGGTACTTGCTCTTCCAAGCCCGAATCCGAAGGGCGCGGCGCACGCATACTATTAGTCTAAGTGTATAGTTCAGGTGTCTTCCGAGTCAGTCTTGCTCTGCCAGTCCCGCTCTATTTTCGTAACAGCTTAACAGGCCGTCGTGTGAACAAACACTTCCTTCGAGGAATGCCGAATTTCTAGCGTGTACGTACCCGCACGCCGCTCGCCGCTGATCTGAGGAACCGTTCCTGAGCACGATTGAACGCAATAATGGCACACTGGATGTTTTTCCCTGTGATGAATTTTTTTTCTAGTTTCAAGCGCACGGGAGCCACTACAGGTGGAGCTAATTGAGTCCCCAGTGGTTGTGACCGTGATACAGTCAAAGTTGCGTCCATATGGCTTATCTGACGGGTGCGTCAGCAACGCCTGCAATCTCTCTTCACCGTTTATTCAACTATAATCCCCCACTTGTCAACCTCAGGTAAGCTTTTACCCTCCTTTCTTGCCTAGGACGGTGTCAACGGCGCGTTTGTATATTGTTTAATGCTCGTGCATAATTTTTGCCGTCTTTCTAAATGGTTCTCAGCGCAAGAAACCCTTGCCTTCGCTCCTTCAAGCTGGTCAGGAAGATTGTTCTGGCCATCTCTCATCTCATCTTGGAGGGTGTAGCGCCGTTTCAGCATCATGAAAACACCTCAGGACAAACCATCTCACCCCCGATGAAACTCTTCGGAGTGTACCCTAACAGCCTTATAACCCAGGCACTAGGTGTCATTGTAAGTCGTTTATAGATTTTGTGTGTCTCTGCGTTCCCTTTGTCATCTACCACTTACAGTCCGAATGGCTGATATCCACTGCAAATACTGTTAGGGCATCCCTTTCAGTCATGAAACCCGATGACAAATTGACTTTTGCGCCAACAGAATCACTTTTTGCCCCTCCCCTTGTGTGTCGATGATGGCGTTAATAGACATGTGCAGGGTCACGTTGTAGGTCATTTATGCCTTTTCTATGTTTCTAGGTACTCCCCCTTGCCAGTTGGCCCTTCCTGTTGCACGGATTTGATATCAACGACAAAAATCCTGTAGGGGCTGACGACATACGTCATACGGCCACACGACCATTCGACTTCTCCCTCAGTAATTTCCGGGACTCTTGGAGAGTCCGCGACGGCGTTTATGGACACGTCGTCACAAGTCGTTTATATCTTTGCAGTAGCGCTTTGAGGGCTAGTAGGGGCCTCCCCTTCCGTGCGCCTCATGCCCTACCATTTGCACCTTCCGGTCCGTTTTGATGCCAGCTACAAGCACCACTTTCAAGGCGTTACCCTAGACTCCTACTTTAGTAATTGGGTTCACTGCATTCGACGAATATCCTAGTTCGCGATGATACTTGGGTCTAGCAGATCAAGCTGGTGTATCCTTAAGACGTATGTAAATACGCCAAGAAATCTTAACACCCTGGAAACGCCTATGCATGCGCGCCCGGCGGCAGTAACTTCTGTGCCAAGATCCGAGAGAAACTTGTCGTTTGGGATGTTTTTGTGCCAGTGACGCTGATCACCAAGAATAAAACCGACAATCCACAATCATTCGGGTACGTTTATTACAGCTTAATGCCTTCTAGAGCGGCCAAAGGATTCTTTTTTCTCCATACACGTATTTCCGCTGACGAGGCATACAATACGGTCTGTCATGAGACCAAAGAAGGTAGAAAGTACCCCTCTGAGGATCTGACCTGATCGTGTCCCTTCCTTCAAAGACCTTATTCTGTTTCCATATCTAGCTGAAATGAGAACAACGGTACGGAATGTACCTTCTTACCCCAGGGTTCACGTCTGTCGCCTGATCTTATTTAAACTATCAGACAAGTCTGCAATGTACTCCTACTAGTATAATCATAGTCTCGCGGACATATACTACAGCCGGAGTTTGTCCGTTCGTCCCGACCCAAAGTCTGTTAAAGGTCGGGCGTCCACCACCCTGAAGAGTGAGTAAAATCAAGGGCAATGCACTGCTCATCTAATACACAGCCTTTTCACACAACTCACGTCTTATTATCAGGTGCCTTCCTGTATCTCGGCACTCCCCGAGATCTGGAAATAGATACAACCAGCTGAAGTCACCTAGACTCTTACCTGAAGGACATTCCACATGTAGGCATGAAGGAATTAGTTTGCCATCACACTAGCAGGTTCTGTGATGATGTTACCACCTAGTCATGACATGCATGTAATTTGATTAGGGAACCTGATGAGTACCAGCATACCTAGCATACCTGCAGATATACCTGTACTCTCAAAAAAACAGAGAATACAGATATTGGATTTGGACAACATTTATGTGTGAATACTCACAGATACAAGTACAAACAGCCAAATACCTGCAGGTATTTAGGGATTGTACTTGTAACTGCAGATACAAGTAACAGCAGGTATAGGTAACTGAGAGTACAGATATGTACTTGTGAGGTTCCCTAAATTCAGCTTCTCAATGACATGGTCTGCCACATCAGGAAAGCAGTACAGCAGGTATATATCTTGATACCATATTGTTGAAATCTGACCCACATGATGTATAGATGCCAGTGGTCCATGACATGCAGAGCCTCTCTTCTCAGCTGGTATACCACAACTGAGAATGGAGGTAAGAGTCAGCAGTGTTATGCCATCATATATTAACTACACATCTGTAATAGTCTAAGATAGGCTAGGTAAATACACTCAGCCATTATACCACGACTGAGAACAGAGTCTAAGATAGACTAGTTTCAATAGGTTATGGGCCCTGCAACCTTGAGCTAGGGTTGCATGCTTAAAAATTTCCCGTGCTTCATCCAGCTTCCTAAACAACAAATTCCTACACCAAGATGACCAAAGACTTTGCAGTGAAGTTCTCCTCCTCAAAGATACCAAAACTCAAAGAAGGTGGATGGATAAAATGGTCCCAGGAGGTCAAAATGTCTCTTCATGCACAGAAAGCATGGAGATACCTTGACCCAAACACACCAATACTGTAAAACTTTTACTTTCACACAGGACAGACTGAGCCAATAAGTTCTATTGGTGTCTGTGATTTGTGTGGTTACAAGAAAGATTAAGTTGCTTATCTAACTACTTGTGGACAACTGTATAGTTGTCCACCATCTACAAGCACCCCTAGTGGGCAGCTTATATAATACAGCCAACAAGTCACTCTAGGGACTTGTATATTATAGATAGTAGCATGTATGCTACTATTATTTATACTTTCTTACATCCTCCCCACAGACCAAACCTCAGGAGGTTCAGGCAAATCTATGCTGATGGAGGGTCAGCATATACGGGTGCAGGCACAGTCAAAGACGACTGCACAGCTACTTCAACAGTATTGTCATAGTAAATGGAGTCGGCTGGATTGACTTCCATTGTGTTGTCATCTGCTGTGATAGCAAGTGTGGGTGGGGGAGCGGTTGGTGCGGAGGCTTCCAGTGATGGCACATCTGTATGTGCCTTTGAGTGGGGAGGTCCTCTTCATCCGTCGAGCAACAAGTCATTTTCAGACGTGGTTGGTGCTCCCCAGAAGCCTGGGGGGGTGAGTGGGCATCGGTATATGAAGGCTAGTAAATGTCCGGCCTTCACGGGGACAAGCATGATACTCGACAGCGCCTACTACTCCATAAAAGACGCTCACTGCACACATGCCTATCTTCATCAGCTTTCGCCAGACCATCATCTGCTGTGCTAACCTCCAGTCTGCCAGATACATGATCTCCACACTCGTTCCATCTTCATCAATTCTATTTTCGATATGCCATCCAGCATTGCTGCCACCACATCCCATGATTTGTTTCAGATGACCGCCAAGCCAGACATACATGTTGGACCACGCATCAAACTTCCAAGCCAACGTTCCCCCCTTGATGTTCATTTATCCAATCCTCCTCCACATGTTGCACATCATCGGTACTATCGTCTCTATATCAAATCTCCTGAAGACCCATACCAAATATTCCCCTCCTATCCTCCTTATTGTGTTCACAATTGCATATGGGTATTCGACCCTGTCTTCCATGCTCCCTTCCACATCATCGGCTTCAACCCAAACTACGAACCAGTGAACTGGTTGGCATCGTATCGTACTCAGGAACTACTGGGATATCAAAGAGTTTGGTCCAGGAACAGAGATTTGCTACGGTTATGTGCCCAAGGACTTCATCAAGCAAGACTCGTCTTTGTTCTCTCTCTGGAGGAGATTCATACCCAAGTGTTGTGATTGGTTCACATGTTTCGGAATCGTCTTCAAGTCAAGTAACTCTCTTACTCATCCTCGGAGATATTTGACAATCAACTGGAATCCTATTGGACGGCTATGACTCATTTTCTTCACATGACTCACTCGCTTCTTGGCTGTACTTCTATTTCCAATTGTTCCACATGGTCTATTTTCTGTGACTCACTTCTATTCTATTTCTGGCTTCTATTTCCAATTCGCTGCCACATTTCCATTCATTTCTTCGACCACCTGACTCATTTTTCCATTTCATTACAAACCACCTTCCTATTTTGGTTTTCTGCCTCTCGCCATTAGTCATTTCTCCTGTCTGCTGTCAACGACATCATTGTATGGCATACTCGCATCGTTTGTTGTTCTGCTCATGTATATAAGGCCTGTTTTGCCTTAGTGTACCCCAATTCACCTCTTTCAGTTGGATTCACTTGTCTAAGTCTAAGTCTAAGTCCACTACTACGTCTACTACTTCTACGTCTACATCAAAGCCAGCTTTGTCAATCACGTGACATTTGCTGTTGTATCTCATCTTCGCTTACATCATCGTATTACGTCATCATCATTGTCACTGCTATGTTGTTATCTTCGTCTTCGTTCTACCTTTGTTGCTGCTGATAGCAAAGCGCACTGAGCCGAACACCAGTGTTAGTAGCCATGCAACGATGACACCACTACCCACTGTCTTTTGGATTCATGTCTGAAAGTAAACCAACATTTGTGGCTGCCCTAGAGAGGCCCAGTCCATCGTCTATCATCTCAGCAATCCCTATTCCCATTTCGACACACATCCTTCCATCAAGTCCTTCCAGAACTCAGTTCAGTCTAGGCCATTGATTGTTCATCACACACGTTCCTCATCCATCATCTTCTCAATAAGGCCTTATCCCTTCCTGTTTCATCTATCCAGCACTCTCTCTGACAGTTATTGCCATTTATATCTGTCATACCTAGCTATTCTGACAACACCTGTCTATTTCATACATAACAGGAAGTCATATTGCAAGTTAACTACACTTTGCGACAGCCAATACAGTCGACAGCCATCTCAATTGGCACCCCACACTGGATCAAGGCTTATCCTGCAGATCCTATTCCACATCCGGACTTATCATTGCCATCTTAGGACCTATTTGCCTCGCTTCATTCATACCTCCAAGGCGCTTGGCACTCAGACCTTCTATATTGGGCTTCATTAAGCACTTGCTTATCTTTTGACACTCATCCAGCCTCCATTTGTATTCCCATTCATTCTCAATCTGACTCCTACCACCTCCAACTACTTCCGACCACATCCGGTCTCCACTGACATCGACAGCACCCTTCATCAACTGCCAATTACCAGGATCTCATTAGCCCAATTTGTACCAGATCCTTTTGACGTCACCCATCGGCGATCGTTCCTAGTGCCTGTCAATCAATCTTCATTTGTAGCTGTTTGTCTAGTACTCTAATCAAAGTACAATCCGCCGGCATTCAGCACTCACCTCCATCAGATCCATCTCCTTCCTTCTTTGGCCCGATCCTTGACTCCCTCTTTGGTCCAAAGACTCGTTTCGCTCGTCCCAGTCGGCTAGTCAATACACCTCCACCAGGTCACATTTGGCTGTTATCCTCATCAAAACTTCATATCGACGATCCTAGCTGGTTTCCCAATCAAGCACGTCTCTGGACTTCAATTCCTGTCAACAATCTGCTGCTAATTGACTCCCTTATTGACCATCCCATCCTATATCCCCTTGAAGACAACTTCTTAACCCCAACAGAGCTCAATAAACCTGTCAGCTCCCATTCACAAAGCTCATCTATCGTCATGTCTCAACCAATTCGCTCCAAATTTGACTTCCCTCCCCCTCACTCTTGGAATGCACCCAAGACATTTTCCAGCCAATATGATGAAGTTGCTACTTTCCTCAAAACTTTTGCAGAACTTTCCAATGTGTATGGTTAACAAATGAAGACCGCTTGGAACATCTTCCTCTCTATGTCAAACGATCGGTACAACAGGTCATTGAAGGCTTAATGGAATTCCATCAGAAGAACTGGACCGCATTTGATGCCAAGCTCAGAGTTCTGTATGATCATGACCAGACATCAAAACACTTCAAAGAGAAAGATCTAGAGAACTTTACGACCAAGTATCATCACAGGGTCCTTCAAAATCTCTATGACTTCCATCGCTATCAAAGGAAGTTCACTCGCATTGCAGGCTGGCTGCTCAACCACTCCAAGATCAGTGACAGTGCCTATGAAAGATACTTCTGGTGTGGTATTCCAAAATCTATTCGGGAGAAACTTGAAGACAGAATGCTCCAGGAAAATGCTGCACTCGACAGATCAGTTCCCTTCAAAATCGACATTGTAGTCAAAGCTGCAGAACACGTCTTCGACCTTGGTAAATTCTATGATGATGAATCTGACTCAGATGGTCTTGTTTCAGAAGCAGATGACTCAGACAAAGAAGAAAGTGATTCATCAGACAACGACGACAGTGATTCTGACGACGACAAGAAGAAAAAGAAGAAGAAGGCAACCGCCAAGTCCAAGAAAGCTTCCCCAGCCCCTCCCCCTCCCACTTCGACTTCTACTCCATCATCTTCGACTTCTCAACCCAATGGCTCATCCCAGAATGAAACTGACAAAGTTGCAGATCTCATCGACAAGCTTGCTCACATGAACATCAGCGACCCCAACTACTACTCTCTTTATTTTCTAATTGTCACAAAAGCGCCCATTATGGTCAATATTCTTCCGAAGCCCTCCCAATGCTCAAGTAAAACTTGCCCTCGCACCAATACATCCTCCTTGAGTCAATCCCAACAGACTAATTCTAGCTCGTTTGAATGCTATTTCTGTGGAGAAAAAGGACATGGAACTCGACGATGCCATCAAGCTGACACAATGATTGCTGCTAACATGATTGCTCGAAATGATTCAGGTCATATCACATGGCCAGAAGGTTCAGACATTTGTAATGGCTCAGAAACCATTTTATCTGCCATCAATCGAGAATTAGCTCTCCAACTCAGGAAAAATTTAGATCGTCCTGCAACCACCAATCTAATCATGGCTCCTCCAGAAATATATGCAGCTGACTCAGACTATTCAGAGAGCGACAGTGGCAAGGTCTATGCACAGTATACCAATCCTGTCTCACGACCATGTGACAAGAGAAAAAGCAATAGGAAGAAGACAAGATTCGATGGAGTTTATCCTCCTCCTCGCCCTAAGCTTGCTCCCAAAGCTCAAGACATGTCATCTACTCTGGCAGTCCCCTCTCAGGCAACTATATCCCCTCTTCCTGATGCCTCCCAGCCTCCTACTCCATCAGCATCGGCAGACAAAGAGAACATTATTCCTAAGGTTACTCCTTATGACATTCCTCCCCTTCCTTTTGATCCAGATGACGACAACCAAATCATGGAAGACGTCTCACAACCTACACCTCCTGCAACTTCTTCTCGTTTTGGACCTCCCAGGGATGCTAAGCCATCGAAATCATCAACGAAGCCTACAACAACTCCCAAGACCTCCAAGACACCAGCTCCAGTCACTACTTCTTCATCTCCTTCGACAAAACTTCAGTCACAACTCCAGCGCAATCTAAATGTTGACACCTTCGTTGACAAAATTTTGGACTCACCTATCACTGTCAAACTCGGAGAAGTACTTGGCTCATCACCTTTTATGTCAAGAAAGATTTTGTATTATCTGCAGCTCACTCGTCCTACACTCTACATTCAAGACAGCAATATCGACGTTGACACTGCTATGGTTCACAATATGGGCATGAATCCTCCAATGCACTATCGTCCTCGTGAAGCTAGACTCATCTCCATTCGCATGAGCTTTGATACAGGACATTCGGTCAATACTCTCATCGATTCTGGCTCAGAACTTGACATTGTATCACGTGAAGTTGCCAACCAGACACAGATACCTATGGATCTTTCAGCCACCTCAATTATGCGCGACACTGGACAGCACACTACTCCCCTTGAAGGACATATTCACAATGTCAATCTCAGCACAGGAAATCTTGTTACTACAACAGATCTTTGGGTCAGTGGCAGAGTCGAATTCTCTCTTCTTCTAGGACGACCTTGGCAACGTTGAAATCGTATCAGCATCGAAGAAAGAAAAGAAGGAACTTATCTCTGTCATCGAGACAATACTGACAGAAAGATTTGGGAACTCTGTGCTATTCCTGCTCAAAACAATTCAGATGAACACAATCATGATGACAGGTCTTTTTTTGGGAACCCTCACAATCATCATCCACATCTACATTCAGATCAAGAATGATACCTCCTTCAGTCCGAGATGACTTTAAACTACCATATACCCATTCTCCAATCTCAAATTCAAGTCCTATATATGCTGGTTCAATTCTCATGATTCGGAATGTCTCCTCTCCTCAAGAAAATCCAAAAACAAGTTCTACTTTCGCCAACAGAAAATACAAGCCTGTACATCGAAGAATTCACCTGGTTCCAGCTGTTTTCCCTGAAGATGCTCATGTAACTCGAAGATTTCCCAATGATCCCCTTCTCAACCTTCCTGTACTATCACCCAATCCTCCTGACTTCATTCCCACTCCAAAACTCACTCATGATCGCCTCAAGATCCTCAATATCAATCCTGATGGTTTCTTATGGCCTGAAGAAGAAAAGCTTATGACAATGGTATTCACAAATAACCAAAGAGTCTTAGCATACGGCGATTTGGAAAGAGGAACACTTTGCTCGGATTACTTCTCTGACTACATCATGCCTGTTATCGACCACATCCCCTGGGCTAATCCCCAAATCCCTATTCCTCCAGCCTACCTCGAACAAGTCATCAAGCTCACCAAAGGCAAAATCAAATCCAGAGTTTATGAGCCTAGTCAAGCCTCATACAGATCTGCTATGTTTTACACTTGAAAGAAAGACAGTGGTTTATGACACATCATCGACCTTCGTACACTCAATGGTATTACTATCAAAGATGCAGGACTCCCTCCAGTCATCAACTCTTTTGTTGCTCCCTTCGCTGGACACTCCATCTATTCTGTTTTCGATCTCTTTTCAGGCTATGATGCCAGATGTATTCACCCCAAGAGCTGTGATCTCACTTCATTCCAAACTCCTCTAGGACTTATACGATATCAAAGTCTACCACAAGGCTACACCAATTCCTCTGCCAAATTCCAGAACTGCACTGTCTTTGTTCTACAAGACGAAATCCCTGATAATTGGTGTTATGATCGACGATCTCGGAATCAAAGGCCCTCCTACTCAATACAAACAGCCAGATGGATCTTACGAGACTATTCCAGAAAACTCAGGTTCATCGTTTTGTTTGGGAACACACCATCATTGTCAATCAAATCCTACATCAAATTGCAGAATGTGGTGCAACTATCCCCCCAAAGAAGTCTCAAGTTGCTCGACCTGATGTTTTACTTGTTGGTCAAAGAGTCACATATGAAGGACGACTTCCAGATCACTCTACTACCTCCAACGTTCTCAAGTGGCCTACTCCAAGGAACACAACTGAAGTTCGTGGATTTTTAGGACTTTGTGGTACATCACATATTTGGATCAAGAATTATTCAGCACTTGCAAGACCACTTGCTGAACTCACTCACAAGATTGTTCCTTTCGAATGGAATGAACGTCGACAAGAAGCTATGGATGCTCTCAAGCAAGCTGTTGCACATTCTCCTGCCCTCATCACCATCAACTATAAATCAGGACGACTTGTCATTCTTGCAGTTGACCTTCCATCATTGCTATTGGTTTTATCATCTTCCAACTCGACAAAAACAACCAAAGAAGACCAATACGATACGGCTCACTTCTTATCAATGAACAAGAATCAAGATACAGTCAGCCCAAGTTAGAACTCTATGGTCTCTATCGCTCCCTTCGTCATTCAAGAATCCATCTCGCTGGTATCAAGAATCTCCTCATCGAAACTGATGCCAAGTACATTCACCAAATGATCAATCGTCCAGATCTTCAGCCAAATGCAACTCTCAATCGCTGGATAGAGGGTATTCTTCTCTTCGATTTCGATCTCAAACATGTTCCAGCTACTTGTAAGGGGAACCCCTTTTCATGTGGTTCTACACTTCTCTATTATCTCTTCTTCCTATCTATTCTTCCCCACTTCTCCCTTCCCCCCATTATCTCCTTGCCCCTATCCTTTCGTTCAAGTTCGCTTATTTAAGCGCCCAGTTATGTAACGGGATTGGATTCCAATCCCATTACATAACTTGGCATCCATTCTCACTCACATAAGTGCTGTGTTACATAATGGGATTGGAATCCAATCCCGTTACATAAACACAGTGCATTTGTTCTTCATTTTCCTTCGCATAAGCGCCCGGTTACGTAACGGGATTGGATTCCAATCCCATTACATAATCACAGTACGTCCCGGCACTTATTTGTGTACTCCTTTAGGTAGTTATCTTGGCAGTGGGAACCTTAGGCTTTTCTCTTTGGATTCCCATCTGCCAGGTGTGTATCCTTGTATGTAGTCTTCTGTGAGCTTATATATCTTCGGATTCCCATCTGCCAGTGTGTTATCGTTGTCGTCGGTCAGGTCATTCAACAGTCCGAAAAGATGATATTCCCCGTTGGAGGTCCCCTTCACCTTATAGTGTGACT
>MU134330.1:103003-216188 GCA_015039355.1 Ramaria rubella
TCTTCCTTTGATTTCTGACCTTGTCAACAGCCTACGAGGGGCCCACTACTTTACTAAGCTTGATGTTTTTGGGGCTTTAACAATGTCAGAATCAAAGAGGGTGATGAGTGGAAAGCGGCATTCAGGACAAATCGGGGACTGTTTGAACCTCTAGTGATGTTCTTTGGCCTCACTAACAGCCCTGCCACTTTCCAGACTATGATGAATGACATCTTCCATGACCTCATTGCTGAAGGTGTCATATGCATTTATCTGGATGACATTCTGATCTTTTCAGAAGATCTAGAAAGTCACCATAAGTTGTATGGAAAGTGGTACAGCGTCTCAGAGAACACAAGCTTTATTTGCATCCTGACAAGTGCGACTTTGACAAGACCAAGATTGAATACCTAGGTCTCATCATCTCTCATGGGAAAGCCGAAAATGGATCCTGTCAAGGTTGCTGGTGTCGCTGAGTGGCCAACACCTAACAATAAGAAGGAGGTGCAGTCGTTCCTTGGTTTTGCCAACTTCTATCGTCGATTTATTGAGAAGTTCTCACACCATGCACGTCCAATGTTTGACCTGCTTTCAAAGACACTCCTTGGACATGGGGACCCTCACAGCAGGCTGCCTTCGACACTATAAAGAGATTGGTAACATCTGCACCCATCCTTGCATTCCCAGATGACGACCTCCCATATCGTGTCGAAGCAGATAGCTCTGATTTTGCAACCGGTGCTGTTCTTTCCCAACAGTCCAAGGTCGATAACAAATGGCACCCCATAGCCTTCTTCTCCAAGAGTCTCAGTCCGGGTTGAGCACAACTATGAGATCCATGACAAGGAAATGCTTGCCATCATGTGCCCCCTTGAAGAATGGCGACACTTCCTTGAGGGGCGAGACATCATGTCGAGATCTGGACAGACCACAAAAATCTCAAATATTTCCGCACGGCTAAAAAGCTCAACTGTCGCCAAGCCCACTGGTCTCTTTATCTGTCTCGGTTCACTTCAACCTGTACCATCGTCCTGGCAAGACAATGGGGAAGTCAGATGCACTCTCACGCGACCTGATCATGGCACTGGCTCAAATGACAATGATAATTTGGTGCTTCTCCAACCAGAACTCTTTGTCATCCATGCACTGGAAGGACTGGAGTTTACAGGTGAAGAACGTGACATCCTGAGGGACATTCGTAATGGCACCAAGGAGGGAGAGCTAGAGGAGTTGGTTGCACGTGCTGCTAAGGAACTTCGCAAGACTACTGGGAAGTCTGTGAAGTCATCAGAGTGGAGTGAGAGGGATGGTACACTTCTGTTCTGTGGAAAGATATATGTCCCTGATCAGCATGACTTACGACATCGAATTGTCCCCCAACATCATGACACTCATATTGCTGGCCATGCTGGACATTGGAAGACCTTGGAACTTGTCTCTCGGAACTATTGGTGGCCCCGTTCTCACTTCATCCCCACCTTGACCACAATTACAGCATTGGGAGCCTCTCGTCTCTTTAGGGATAATGTTTGGAGACACCATGGCCTACCCCTCCGTGTGGTTTCAGACCGAGGTACACAGTTTGTCAGTGAGTTCACTCGTGAGCTATACAGACTTCTGGGTATCGAGGGTGGCTGCCTCCACTGCATACCACCCCACAGACTGATGGACAGACAGAACGTGTCAACCAAGAGCTGGAGCAATACCTCTGCCTATTTGTGAACGAGCGACAGGACGACTGGGATGACCTCCTACCCCTTGCAGAGTTCCAGTACAACAACCATGTCCACTCATCCACAAAAGAGACTCCCTTCATGCTTGACTCTGGTCGTCACCCACACATGGGCTTTGAACCTCACCAGCAGCCATCTAGAAGAGAAGCTGTGAATGAGTTCAAACAACGAATGGCTGACTCCCTGTCTGAAGCCCAAGCTGCCCTTGTAAAGGCAAAAGAGGATATGGCTCGATATAATAATTGTTGTCGTGAGCCAGCCCCTACCTTTGTTCCTGGTGACAAAGTCTTCCTAGATGCAAGCGACATTAGCACCACTCGCCCCTCTAAGAAATTGTCACATTGGAATCTAGGCCCATTCCTAGTGGAACACAAGGTTGGCTCCAATGCTTACCATCTTCGACTCCCCAAGTCTATGAGTCCCTCCACCCTGTCTTCCCTGTGGTGAAGCTCCTCCCAGCCCCTCCAGACCCCATTCCTGGTCGGAAAGCTCAACCCCCACCTCCCCCAGTCCTTGTAGGGGAAGATGAGCATTATGAGGTTGAACAGGTTTTGGACAGTCAATTCTGCCATGGGAAACTCCAATACAAGGTCAGGTGGAAGGGTTATGGGTATGAGCATGATGAGTGGATTCCTGAGACAGATTTAGCAGCCCCAAACCTCATTGCTGACTTCCACCTCCTCCCATCCTGGTGCCCCTCGTCGCATTCGTGCTGCTGATTTCGACACCTTCCGTCAAAAAGCACCTGTCCCTCCAGTAGGTCTCAGTGTGTCAGGACGTCACACTCTAGAAGGGGGGTGATGTAAGGGGAACCCCTTTTCATGTGGTTCTACACTTCTCTATTATCTCTTCTTCCTATCTATTCTTCCCCACTTCTCCCTTCCCCCCCATTATCTCCTTGCCCCCTATCTTTTCATTCAAGTTCGCTTATTTAAGCACCCAGTTACATAACGGGATTGTATTCCAATCCCATTATGTAACTTGGCATCCATTCTCACTCACATAAGTGCTTGTGTTACGTAATGGGATTGGAATCCAATCCCATTATGTAAACACAATGCATTCGTTCTTCATTTTCCTTCGCATAAGCGCCCAGTTACATAACGGGATTGAATCCAATCCCATTATGCAATCCTGTTACGTAATCACAGTACGTCCCGGCGCTTATTTGCGTACTCCTTTAGGTAGTTATCTTGGCAGTGGGAATCTTAGGCTTTTCTCTTCAGATTCCCATCTGCCAGGTGTGTATCCTTGTATGTAGTCTTCTGTGAGCTTATATATTTTCGGATTCCCATCTGCCAGTGTTCAGTGTGATATTCCACTTCCCCTGGAGGTTGCCCTTATACTACTCTACACAAAGGCCCAGATGGACTCTCTCGTCGAAGACCTGCAGAAGACGACTCAGATGTTGAAGATGAAAATGACAAAGAAGAAGAAGAAGAAAATGATTATGATATAGGACAAAAAGAAGAACAACAAGATTATGAATGGATTGCAGAAGCTAATTATTTATTAGAACATTCAGGAGACACTTATGCCATCCTTGACAGTATTGATCACAGAGATGGGTGGCAAGTTTTTCATCAAGTCAAAGATACTCGACCAGCAGAAGATCACCTTTGACGTATCCAAGATTTCCTTACTACTCTCCAACTTCCTACATTTTCCTCCCCTTCACAACAACATCACTTCCTCCATCAAGCCAGAAGATACTTCGTCAGAAATAACAAGCTTTGGAGATGCTCAAAAGGACATCCACTACAAGTTATACTTGAACGACCTCGACACAATCACATTCTAGAACTTCATGACAAACTAGGTCATCGTGGAATCTACTCTACTGCTAAGACTATTTCTCTTCGCTTTTGGTGGCCTTCTTACTTCACTGATGTCAAACAATATGTCCATTCATGCCACCCTTGCCAAATTTGTTCAACATACAAAATTCATATTCCTATCACTATTTCTACCCCTGCAACTCTATTCTCCAAGATTTACCTCAACATTATGCTTATGCCAAGAGCTCAAGGTTATCGCTATATTGTAGCAGCTCATGATGATCTTTCAGGTGCTGCAGAAGGACGAAAACTCAAGAATGCTACAGCTCGTGCAGTTTGTCAATTCATCTTTGAAGAACTCATCTGTCGTTATAGAGCCATCAGAGAAATCGTTACAGACAATGGTCCTGAACTCAAAGGCGCTAGTCATGAACTTCTTCAATGATATGGCATTCCTCAGATTCACATTTCACCTTATAATTCTCAAGCAAATGGAGTTGTAGAAAGAGGACACTTTACGATTCAAGAAGCACTCATCAAAGCTTGCGAAGGCAAAATATCGAAATGGCCAGATCATGTCCATCATGCATTCTTTGCTGATTGTGTCACAGTTAGAAGAGTGACAGGATTCTCTCCCTACTATCTTCTCTACGGTGTTGATCCCATCCTTCCCCTCGACCTCCTTGAAGCGACTATGTTTCAAGCCCAATCTCACTACTGAAGAACTCCTTGCAATCCGTATTCGACAACTCTCTAAACACTCAGATGACATTGACAAAGCAGCAGAAACACTCTATCAATCTCGACTCAAAAACAAAGCCGAATTTGAAAAGAAGTATTGGCCACGTCTATGGCACAGTGAATACAAACCAGGAGATCTAGTTTTGGTTAGGAATTCAAGAGTCAAAAATGAACTAGACAGGAAGACGAAACCAAGATATCTAGGACCATTCAAAGTTGTTCGAAGAACTACAGGTGGATCTTACATATCAAAGGAACCTGATGGAACAGTTTCAAAAAGAGGCATTGTGGCCTTTCATCTACTTCCCTACTTCTCAAGAGATGGCATCCCCCCTTGCTCCTGATAGGCTTCCTTTGGATGATTTAGATGATTCTTCTGACAATGATAGTTGACTGAGGACAGTCAAGTTTTCAGAGATGGGTGGATGACAAGCATGATACTCGACAGCGCCTACTACACTACAAAAGACACTCACTGCACACATGCCTATCATCATCAGCTTTTGTCAGACCATCATCTGCTGTGCTACCTCCAGTCCACCAGACACATCATCTCCACACTCATTCTATTTTTCATTGATTCTATTTTCAATATGCCATCCAGCATTGCCGCCACCACATCCCATGATTCATTTCAGATGACTGCCAAGCCAGACATACATGTTGGACCACGCATTGAACTTCCAAGCCGATGTTCTCCCCTTGATGTTCATTTATCCAATCCTCCTCCACATGTTGCACATCGTCGGTACTATCGTCTCTATATCGAATCTCCTGAAGGCCCATACTGAATATTCCCCTCCTATCCTCCTTATCGTGTTCACGATTGCATATGGGTATTTGACCCTGTCTTCCATGCTCCCTTCCACATCATCGGCTTCGACCCAAACTACAAACTAGTGAATGGTTGCCATCGTATCGTACTCAGGAACTACTGGGATATCAAAGAGTTTGGTCCAGGAACAGAGATTTGCTACAGTTATGTGCCCAAGGACTTCATCAAGCAAGACTCGTCTTTGTTCTCTCTCTGGAGGGGATTCATATCCAAGTGTCATGATTGGTTCACATGTTTCGGAATCGTCTTCAAGTCAAGTAACTCTCTTACTCATCCTCGGAGATATTTGACAATCAACTGGAATCCTATTGGATGGCTATGACTCATTTTCTTCACATGACTCACTCGCTTCTTGGCTGTACTTCTATTTCCAATTGTTCCACATGGTCTATTGTCTGTGACTCACTTCTATTCTATTTCTGGCTTCTATTTCCAATTCGCTGCCACATTTCCATTCATTTCTTCGACCACCTGACTCATTTTTCCATTTTATTATAAACCACCTTCCTATTTTGGTTTTCTGCCTCTCGCCATTAGTCATTTCTCCTGTCTGCTGTTGACGACATCATTGTATGGCATACTCACATCGTTTGTTGTTCTGCTCATGTATATAAGGCCTGTTTTGCCTTAGTGTACCCCAATTCACCTCTTTCAGTTGGATTCACTTGTCTAAGTCTAAGTCTAAGTCTACTACTACGTCTACTACTTCTACGTCTACATCAAAGCCAGCTTTGTCAATCACGTGACATTTGCTGTTGTATCTCGTCTTCGCTTACATCATCGTATTACGTCATCATCATCATCACTGCTATGTCGTTATCTTTGTCTTTGTTCTACCTTTGTTGCTGCTAATAGCAAAGTGCACTGAGCCAAACACCAGTGTTAGTAGCTGTGCAACGACAACACCACTACCCACTGTCTTTTGGATTCATTTCCAAAAGTAAACCAACAGTGTGGTTATACCTCAAAGAGGTAATATGCTTGCATGGAGTACCTGAGTCGATTGTCTCAGATTGTGACACCAAATTCACCTCCATCTTCTGGAGATGATTGCAGCAAATAATGGGCACAAAACTGTTCATGTCTACAGTGTTCCACCCACAGACGGATGGAGAAACAGAACAAACAAATCGTTCTGTAGTGCAGAGTGATCAGAAGGATTGGGCCAAGAAATGCCCAATGGTAGAATTTGCACTGAACAGTTCGGTCAGTGGAACCACAGGATACACACCATTCAAATTGAACGGTGGATACTTGCCCCATATCAGGCAAGTACTATCAGTGGATACTACCTTTAGAGGAGTACAACAGTTCACACAACAAGCATTGTGGAACTTGATTGATGCTCATGATGCTATCATTGCGAGTCAAGTACAGCACACAGATGCTGCAAATACCAGACACCATCAGGGAATGACATATGAGGTTGGACAGCTATTATATCTGTCTACGAAGAACCTGTCATTACCTGAAGGATGGGCAAAGAAATTAGTGCCCAATTATATTGGGCCATATCAAGTATTAGAGGTCA
This sequence comes from Ramaria rubella, assembly GCA_015039355.1. Classification (NCBI taxonomy): domain Eukaryota; kingdom Fungi; phylum Basidiomycota; class Agaricomycetes; order Gomphales; family Gomphaceae; genus Ramaria; species Ramaria rubella. The sequence continues at coordinate 109,601 of MU134330.1, forward strand.
TCTTGATCAGGATTCAACTGAACAGCATGGGGAACATAAGGATGATAATCTTCCTTTGTTTTACCCTGAGCTGTCAGATGAGGTGGTACATCTCTAACTTCAACTCTTTTTGAAAGGCTAGGGCTAGCACTATCAAAGAGCTGATCAGCCAAACACGTCCTGTGATAGGCCTCATGTGCAGCTGCATAATGCTTTGTGAATTGTTCCATGTTAATGTTACCTAAAGGAGGAGGAGGAAATGCTAGGGATGACATGTTGTCATTCGAAGGCTTATATGTCCCCTTCTCCTTGGAAACCATGTCCCAATAGAAAGATATGTAGTTCTCCACATCTTCACCCAGCAAAATGCACAGCATTTCAATATTCTGCAAGCTCCAAAGAGAATCACTGGCCCATTCCTTAGGCAAGCTAGGAGTTGAAGGGACAGGCAGCAAATATCTCTCTAGAACACCCAAATGCTTTATAGCAATCTTTTCCATGCAGTCAATTAAAAAATCATACTTCCTGGGATCAAGGCAATAACCCACTTCATCTTCAGAGAATTGAACTGGATAAGCTACTAGAGCTGCATCCAAATGATCAAGTTGATACTTGAAAACTTTCTCTGAATATTGGGTCATAGCTCTGAAGCCAGGAGCATTAGTGTGATTGATATAATTTTCTGCTAGGGCAAGAAGCTCATCCCTTCTCTGCCAAAGTGTATCATTCTGCTGTACAAGCTTGTGCTTTTCAGCTGTCTTGAACACTATTGGAGAGCTGTTGTCAAAGGTTATGCCACTTGGCAAGGGACCATGCAACAAAGGACCACTGAAATCCCAATCTATCTCTTGAGAAGAAGAAGGGGATTCAGACTGATCCCTTTGGAAACTGACAGAAGTCTTGTTTCCGATAGGCAAACTTGAGCCATGTCCTGGAGTTTCTATAGAAGAAGACTCTTGAACATTCTTGAAGGTCAAGGAGGAATGCTCAGGCATAACTGTTCTACCTGAGGCTGACATTGCGACTGGTGGCTGCTTGGAATGAAAAGCTCTGGGACGATAAATTTCAAACCGAGGCCTCGCCCTGTTTGGTGATGGGATAGGAGGTAGATAAAGAGGAGGAGAGGGAGGAGAGGAAATAGGATGGGAAAACCTTTGGTATGAGTCTTCTAACTGAGGCAGTGAAGCTTCAAGTGTAGAAGAGACCAAATTCAAAAGTGACTTGGTAATTGACTGACTTGCCTTTGGCTTATCCAGTTGAGGCAACTAGTCAATGTCCAAGCTGTTCCCAGAATGTCCACCAATGTTTTGGAAACTGTGAACTCAGAACTAAACATTGGTGTAAGGTACACAATCAAGTTTAGTCTAGCCACTAATAGTGTTCAAGGGGATATCAACCAAAGACGATTTTAACAGAGAACCCAATTAAGAGATTCTACTCTGGTGTTCAAATAACACTATTACTTTGCAGTAACAATGCAATTCAAAGCACTTGTAGCAAGGCTACTATTCTGGTCAAGATAATACTTGAAACTATGAGGGAGAGCGTACAGGGTTCCAATGCTTTGTTTTTATATGCAATATGGGGAAAGCAGACTTGGACGACTAGGCTCAAGGTCACAACAAGTGAATGGCTGTTCAATTGAAGGACTAAAAGGATAGCCAAGGATCAAGGAGTGAAAGGACAAAACCAACAACAGCAAGTTAAAACTAACTTGAGAGTTGATAAAGTCAACACTAACACAAACTAGTTAGCCAGGCAAAGGCCCTACAAGCAACAGTGCCCAGATAAGATAGAGTGTGGTAGCTTTGTGCTGACACAAGCTAGTAATCAAGCTAAGGCCCTACAAGCAACAGAGCTTGATTAGATAGAAAGTGTACTACACCCCAAACACTAGTTATTTGATTAGACTTAGGCCCTACAAGCAACAAAGGCTAATCGAATAATAGTGGTGGTTGTTACCAACACAAGCTATTAATTTAACTTTGGCCCTACAAGCAACAAAGCTTCAATTAAATAGAAGTGATGATAGAACACAAGCCAGCAATTGATATTTGGCCCTACAAGCAACAAAGTGTCAATTAGATGGAAAGTGGTGGTTTGCTTACACAAGCTAGTAGTCTTTAACTCTGGTCCTACAAACTACAGAGCTCCAACTAAAGCAGTGAAAAAGCTGAAGAGATTGTGCCTCACCCCTGCAAGGTGATAGGCAGACTGAAAGAGGCTCCTGCAGAGTTTTTCAGCTAGGTCAAGTTCTTCAGGCTTGAACTGATCTGATAGAAGACTCAAGCTTCAGGCAGAAGTGGGGTGTGAAATGTGTGTGTGTGATTGCTTTTTGCAAGGCTACCTAGAGCTATACTTATAGCTTTACATCTGAGACACCCTAGATGCTTTAGGAAGGTCTAACAATAGAATGGAAGCTGCTGGAAGGTTCTGGAAGCTGCCATATATGGTTAGAATCTTCCAGAAGCTTCTACACTATTAATATGAAGCTAACTATTGGCTAGAGATGACTATGATGTCACTAAATTACTGACTCATGAATAACTATGATGCTGAAATGATATCATAGCATTCAGGCTCAGATTTGGGGTTGTAGTGACATCATAATGTCTCTAGCTAATTAATATTGGATGATAAATAAGAAGTCACCTGCTGTGGAGCTAATTAATGATCCTGCTGACCAATGAGTTGGCTTACCTCAGCTGCTGAGTTACTGATTTGGCAAGTTTTTAGGTCAGCAATCCAAGTTGTGGACTCTGCAGCAGTGACAAGAAATAGAAAAATAAAGAGAACCACTGAGTAGAAACACTTGGAACCCCATAAACAAGACCAGGAGACTATAATTACATTATAGGGATCCCTAACAAAAGGTGGTTTGTTGGTTATTGTCCCATAACGCGGAATTCAGTATTGATGACTAGACTTGGAGTCAGAGTAACTGCGTTGTATCTTGAATAGTTGGATTTGGAAGTCTGGAAAGTTGGAGGTCGGAAAACTAAATCTTGGAAGGATGTCTTTGAGGAAGATTTGGCGTTCGGACTTGGAGATTGTCCTGGGGTGTTCTTGAGGAAGTACAGACGTACTGTGCAGAACGTATCGGATGAAATCCTATAGCTAGAGCCTCGTTAACATGTTCTTGAGGTGGTTCTGGCATAACTAGATGTAAGGAAAATGATTTCCCAAAAGTGAGATTCTCTCCCTCCGATAGATGTGATCTATTGGAGTACGTAGCGGAATATTGATGATTGCTTGTTGGGAATTGGAAGGATTGATGTAACAGATTTTCCTATTGGAAATGCGCCGAGGTTTCCACATCGTCATTGCAAGTTGAGGTTTCATCAAGCATTGATGTTGGATGTTATGGCGGGTCGGAGGATGTTGCAGCGAAGTCGGATTTTCGGAGATTCAGAAAAAACACAGGATTTGCAGGTTTCCTGAAGACATGTCATAGAATTTAATCTTCTTGTTGAGGAGTGCGGAACTGGGTACTACCCAATACCCTGTTAATCAACGGATTGTAGTGGGTGGGTTAGTGGCATTCCCAGGACATCGGAACAATTAGAAACAAGTGTTGTTATACTCAAATGTAATAGTGACCGGATTTTTGTCTCGACGGGAAGAGATGCGGTTGACGTGAACAGCATGCTGGATGGTGCGACATAATGTCCTCAGTAACAGGAAACGGAGACCGGCAGAACGCAGGAATCCAAAAAGATAGTGTTTAAACGTAATGATCAGTTGAAACTGTTCGGAAGGGTGATATCGGAGTTTTGGCGGAATTGTTGGAAGTACAAAGGGTGTTTTTGGGAAGCGTCTGTGATGTTCTCGGTAAGGCACAAATAAGATATGAACATGGATTCGTGCTCGAGAGTCTTTAAGCTGTCAGTTTTGGGGATTCAGAAGGTCCTCTAAAGGGACCTTGATGTCAGAATAACTTAGCATGACAGTTGTGGTTCGGGATTTTGCTTTCCTGGTGAAGGATGATGACCTCGGGCATTCTTTCTCCTTATGACCAGGTCTTCCACAGTAGAGGCATAATTTTTGATCAATGTGTCATTGTCTCTCCTGTAGCATTAAATTGCCGTCTTGTCCAAGGATGTCGGAATGTTTTGGTGTTGGCAAAATCAGGGTTTGGTCGGAAATTGCTGCCGTGTTTTGTGAGTCATCACAAGGATGGTTGGAAGTTGTGTTGTCGATGCCGCTCGGGATTTGCTCTGGTTTGAAGTCTTCGTCTGTGAGGCACTTGTTGAAAAAACTGGGGTACTCATGGACATTTGATGGGTTGATGATGTTTTCAGTAGATCTGTCAGTGTTGTCAAAATCGAGTGTTTGAATTTGGGTGTCGGAAGACATTATAGAAATCAAGAGTGTTAGCTTGTATATACTGTTAAAGCGCCGGATTCGACGTGAGGGATCAGATTCAGTTGGAACTCTTCTTGACCAGAATCAGTAGTTGCAATATTTGGAAATGTGCGGAATATTGGATGACTTGGAAATCTGAGATCCAAAGACTGATCTATATGGGCATCGGCTTCAACTTATGGGTTGCGCCCTCTTGGATTTCTAGTGCCCTGGTATTTCGGATTGAAGACTGGAAGGTTCTATCAGGGTTCCAATTGGTCGGGTCTATTCAGAAAGTCAGTGCCAATGATACATTGAGACTTATCAGAGATGAGTGGGGTTTCGGGTATTCAGGGGTGGAATAATCAATGCAGGATGGGATAGGGGTAACAATAAATCAATATCGAGTAAGGGTTAGCTTTACTGGAAAGCAAGTGTAATCAAGGAGGGTTTCGGAATGTCAGATGAGGTAGGGTTGGAAATAATCGGAATAATCGGAATAATTGGAATACCGAACAAGGTTTGAAGGCCTTATTGCAGGTAGAAGTTTGGAGCGATGAAGTGTAATAAAGGTTTAATGATATAGGATGAGCGGGATATCAGGTGTATAGGGTTTTGCAAGTTATTTGGAATAACAAGTTGAGGTAACGAGATATGAAGGATGTGAGATATGTGAAAAGGGTATAAGATATATGATATAAAAGAGATATACAAGCTAAAGAAGCTTGATCAAGAGGAAACATATTTAAGAACGTGCGGGATTCTGAAATCAGAAATGGAAGATAAGGGTGCGTGATACAGAGTTCCGAAGTCAGAGCAAATATGGAAATTGAGATAAGATGTATGGGGATAATATCGAAATAGAATCGTGACTAAGAATAATAAATGGGGACATGTTGGAAATAAGTGGAAAAGGGCTTATCGGAATACGTGAAACGTCAGAATAACACGAGTTGGATCTGGGATCTAACACTCGCAAAGAGTCCCTCAAGATCAACTGCATGCTTAGGTGGCCACACTGGATGGTGCTCATTAGATGTCACCATGCGATCAGAAGGAGCCTCCCACTCTGGCAAAATGTTTAAATTCATCTTCTTGATGCATTTCACTGAGTGACTATGGAGCAGTCATTACATGTGTACCATTTATTTGAAACTAGACATGGAACCACTTATGAGAGCTCACTGTCATCATCACTGATGTCCACAGTTTCTGACCAGAATCTTTTGCGACTGGTAGTCTGTTGTGAGCTCATGCCATCTTGGAAGTATGCAGTCAATGAGACCAATTGCCCTGTAGTGAGCATGACAATGACATACCATTATTTGAACTCATTGCAGCCTGTATCTCAGATGCATGGAACACATCATCCACTACATTGGAAGATGTTATTCCACTTCCACATGCTTGCATTACCTTGACAAGGCCGAGTTCCTCGAAGCCTCAACACAATGTAACCCCACAAGACTGCATATATAGCATAGTGTTTTGAAGCACACTAATCGCTAGCAAGGTCATGACCCACTCATTCTCATCGGTGTCAAAGTAATCATATGTCTCACAATTAGGGTTCTGCCTTCAAATGTCATTGCACCGGACTGGGTGGAACCTATGGTTATCTCCTTCAGACACCCAACTAGTGGGGTATGGGCCAATGCTAGTGCATGGCAGGGATGATTCCCTCTTCTTCCTGAGATCCAATATATTTTATACCCCAAACTGTACTGCTCTTCACATAACCATCTGAAAAGATCCTCACCCAAGAGGAGTGTTATGGAGCAAAAATATCTTCAAATGTTTGTGACCTTAATGATGCAAAATGGATGCATCAGAGCTCAAACACCTTGTGTAGTATAAATACATATTTATGTCTTTGGATTTGTACCTTGGGTTGTAAATAATAAATGAGACATATGCTAAGGGCATGCTACACTGTGTTCTTTCCAAGAAAAGTCAAATTTTGGCTCCACCTTATGTAATTGAACCAGCTGTAAGTTACATAATCCAGAGGTTATCCAATTGAGCCTCTGCTAGCAAGTGAATTCCTTTCTCATTTTGTTTTCTCCCCCATTCTTTCCTTCCCTTTTTTTCCTCCTCTCTCTATACACACTCACATGACTTGACTGACTTGTTGTCATCAATTCTACATTGTGACCTTGACTGACTTGCAGTCGCCAAAGTACATGGGTATAGCCTGGCTCCTGTTTTCTTGGAGTTTCCTACATCCATGTAAATTAGCACACACTGCATTGTCCCCTATATTTCTCTGTAAACTCCAACTAATTTTCATACTTGGTCACCCTCAATTTAATGTCATCTAATGATTGGTGCTGGATGATGTAGTTAGTGGACATCACGTCCGCATACTATGTCACTTGCCATTGAATTCGTTCTGATGCCCAGTCAACTTTCAATCTTATCATATCTATGATATAAGCATTCACACCTTCTCCACCTAGCATTTCTGCCACCACCGCCGTTGCCTCCACATAACTACTTGCCACCGCTGTGTAAGAACTTTATTGTTTCACACAAACAGACTGAGCCAATAACTTTATTGGTGTCTGCGACGGTGTGGTTTACAAGTAAAAAAATATTCTTATGTAATCTACTTGTGGACAACTGTATAGTTGTCCACTATCTACAGGTGCCCCTGGTGGGCAGCTTATATAATACAAACCCCATAAGTCACTCTGGTGACTTATATGTCCTAAATAGTAGCATATATGCTACTGTAAGAATCTACATTCTTACACCCTCCCCACAGACCAAACCTCAGGCAGGTTTGGGAACTGTTATGCTGATGGCGGATCAGCATATATAGGTGCAAGTGCAGTCGATGATGACTGCGCAGCTACTTTGACGGTGTTGTCGTAGTACAAGGAGTCGGCTGGGTCGACCTCCATAGTAGTATCATTCGCTGTGGTAGCGGATGCCAGGTGAGTGGCAGACGGGGCGGATGGTTCCGTCGTCGGCATGTACGTATGTGCCTTCGAGCAGGGTGGCCCTCCACTGCATCCGTCCACAGACGAATCGTCGTCTGAAGTCGACGGCACTCCCCAGAAGCCTGGGGGGCGAGGGGTCATGGGTATATGAAGGCCAGTGAATGTCCGGCCTTTGCAAGTGTCGAGGACCCTCTGCGTGGTCTCGTTGTAGCAGACCTTGCTCTGCTTATGGAGAAAGTAGGGCTCAATGTTGACATGAGCCCTACCAGGATCTACCCCCACATGGTTTCCTAGCCATTGGGCTAGTTCCTCAAGAGTCATACTCTCGTGGGGGCATTTCCACTCGAACGCCTTATTGACACTGGTGGACAGCAGCACTGATAGATCTTGCCACCAGTTTGAGCTGGCAAGATCAGCCCACTGGCCACGGACAGTGAAAAGCTCTGTTAGCTTTTGAAGAAAGACCAGGCTGTCTTTCTTTGGCTTAATGAGTTTAAGCCATACCCATACGTCAACATTCTCCAGTTGGAGGGTGTTGTCGCCGTTCCTGAAAATGGTGGGTGATACTCCCTCCGGGGAGTACTCGATCATGTGCAACGCATCCCTAAGATTGGGAGGTGTATCATGCGCGATCTCGAACGCTAGCATTGGAGTAGCAAGTCGCTGCTCGCGATCAGCACGCTTAATGATAGCGTGCTGCATGGTGCTGTGCGACAGGGCAAATGTTGCGCACTCAAGCATGAGCTGCTCAATGAATTTTGGGTCATTGAGCTGGCATTTGTCAAACCACACAGTGGGTCGACGACTGGTGTGAACCGCAGTGGGGTGTGGTGCCTTGCCCAACGGGCAGGGTAAGAATTCCATCTGTGTTGCAGGTGGGTCGCCTATGGCGGGGGCAATGCGAGCATGCAGCGACGCTGGGTATGGCGCCGCCAGCGTTTGCTGTTTGGATGCAGTCCTGCGACTGGATCGGGTGAATCCTCCCGGTTAGGCTCCAGTGGTGGTCGTAGACGAACTCACTGAGTCCGTCATCGAATCTGGCAACAAGGTTAGATCAATTATAGTCGGTGCTGATTGCGCCGACTTCATGGCGGATATTTTATCTGCCATTTCGCGATTAATTTGCCACTCTTTATCAAGGGCAGCACATAGTGTGTCGAGCTCTGAGTTGAGCTCGTGTATATCCTCCTTATAGGAGGATACTGCGTCCTTAACAAAAGGACGCGCCATCTCGGCAAGCAACGGTGGCCAGGCCACTTTTAATGCATGTTCGATGTCGCACATTTGGGGGTTGATGAGTGTAGTTTTGCGGCTTGCAGCAAATGCTGCGCATATGCGTTGCACTCCGGACAGGAGGCGCAGTGGATGATGGTGATGGTGTCCTTGATGCCATGCACAGTCCAGCGTTGCTCCTTTTGGAGCATCGCGAATTTCTCAGAGGCACTAGGTAGTGCCTCTGCTGAGTGGTGTGTTTGGGATGCTTCAGCATCCATGGATAATCATTCGTTTGACACTCACACTGGTGCGAGTGTGGTAGTGGGTGGCAAAAAAACCTTGAAGTGGTGATGAAATCGTCACTTAAAATCAGAGCAAGCGTGCCTGATGCGTCACGTGACTAAGTTCATGTGACGCCATCACGTCGCACGAATCGTCGACATGAATCATGTTTGTGTCAAGTCCTTTTTATTAAGGACTCCTTGTCATCTTTCTCATGCCTTATGAGGCATGACTAGGAAGCTCTAGCAGCTTCCTAACTCCCCTTAGTTCTAGATAGGCATCTAGCGCTTCTAACTCTCTGCATGCAGAGAGTGGTTCCCAGGTGACATCTCCCAATGTCCATCTTACTTGTAACTCCAGCTTGGAGTTACTAGTCGAACGATGAGCCAGGATCTCATCTACGAACCATTCTGGTTCATCTTCTTTCCCAAAATTGTACATATAAATTACATTACGACGAGGAAATCATTCGTCGTCATTGGGTATATGTGGTATAATTAGACTTGCATGAAACTTTGGTAGTATCCTCCGAGCTGTGAGCTCTGGGGGTAACTCAAGTTTCACCGTAGAACTGGAATTGTCCACTTCTATAACTGAGTATGGCCCAATATAATTGGGTACCAATTTATTTGCCCGTCCCTTAGGTAAGGACAGGTTCTTTGTAGACAGATATACTAGCTGTCCAACTTCGTATGTCGTTCCTTGATGGTGTCTGGTATTAGCAGTGTCTGTCTGCTGTACTCAGCTTGTGATGATTGCATTGTGAGCACCAATCAAGGTCCACAACACTTGTTGTGCGAACTGCCGCACTCCTCTAAATGTAGTATCCACTGATAGCACCTGCCCAATACGGGGCAAGTATCCGCTGTTCAATTCAAACGGTGCATATCCTGTGGTCGTGCTGACTGAGCTGTTCAGTGCGAACTCTACCATTGGGCATTTCTCGGCCCAATCCTTCTGATCACTCTGCACTGCTGTGCAGAGTATTTTCCCTACAGAACGATTTGATTGTTCTGGCGCTCCATCCATCTGCGGGTGGAATGCTGTGGACATGAGCAGCTTTGTGCCCATTATACGCTGCAATTCCCTCCAGAATATGGAGGTGAATTTGGAGTCGCGATCTGATATTATCGAGTCAGGTACTCCATGCAACCGTACTACCTCTTTGAGGTATAACCACGCGACTTGTCACGCAGTCACCCTCGTCATAGTTGGGACTAGATGCACCATGGACGTGAGTCTGTCAATCACAACCAGTAAATAGTCATGACCCTTCGATTCCGGCAATGGACCAACAAAGTCCATTCCAATAGACTGCCACGGTCTATCAGGTATCGGCAGGGTATGCAATAACCCTGCTGGTCATCTATTGTCCTTCTTTGCAGCCTCACAGGCTGCACAGGATCCACAAAATGACTCTATGTCGGCTGCCATTCCTGACCACCAGTACGATCGCCTGACATACTTGTTGGTTTTGAATTGCCCAAAGTGGCCAACTACTCTATGTGCATGATCGATGATTATCTCGACCATTCTCCTCCCCTTGGAAAAAAATTCCTGGGGAAGACACACTACATCTTTCTTGAACTGGTTCTTTGTCCAAACCAGTCCGTTTCTCACCCTAAATCGAGGGTGAGCCTCAGGATTTGCCAACACTTTCTTGAGTATTGGATCTGTTCCGTAGCCATTGGCTACGGCTCGTTTTAGGTCAAACTCATGTTCTACACATGAGCGCAGACTCTCTGAGTCTTCACCCAATGTTGTAGCTAGTACATCGTCCTCCTCATCACCTTCCACTTGTGTGGGAGGTTCTTCCCCTGCTTGCTTCATCTGCTGCACGTCTATGACATGCTGCTCTGTCGCATCTTGTAATCGTTGTGACCGTCGCGCTGCGGCCATTCGTATTTCTACGAATCTATCCATTGGGAGAAATTCTCCTTCTGGGTCTAGCCACGCATCTGCGTCAACATATTCTTCTGCTGGGTGATGTTCACCCTGCTTGTCATTCTCGTAGTAGCATGACAGACAGTCAGCTACTTTGTTCTCCACCCCTGGTACATGTACCGTGGTATAGTTGAATCTGGAGAGAAATTCCCACCAGTGCACCTGTCTGTCGGACAGATGCTGTTGTGTCTCGAAGTATTCAAGACCTTTGTTATCCATCACCAGTGTGAACTGGCGACCTAGCAGCTTATCCTCCCACTTCATAAGTGCTTCAATGATAGCAATCGTCTCATGCTCATGCGTTTTGTAATGCTGTTGCATGGGACTGATAGAAATCCTGCTGGACGACAAGTCGTCCAGTCCAGACCTTGTCTGTAAACTGCCCCGACTCCAGATTTGGAACCGTCAGTCACAACCCAAATGGGTTCTGAGCTAGCATGATTTATTGGCTTCAGAATCGGAGCCTTACATGCTAGCGCTTTCATGGATTCAAAGCACTTATCCATCAAGGGTGTCCATTGAAACATCCTATTATTGCGTGCACTTCCTGATAAGGGAGTTGTATACACCGTCAAATCTGGCATATATGGTGCCAGATACTGCACGAGTCTTAGGAATCGTTGGACTTCGTTAAATGTTCGAGGTCTTCTCCAACCTCGAACCTTCTCCATTTTATCCACATCGGCACGTATGCCCTTGTCATCTATTCTGTGACCAAGGCACTCCATACGATGCAAATACAAATCGATCTTGGATCAATTTCTGCTGAGAAACAAATGTGCCTCACATAAAATATCAAACACCTGTCGAAGGTGTTTTTTGTGCTCTTCTATAGAGCTCGAATAGATAAATATATCGTCCAAGTATACGTGGACTGATCGACCAATTTGGTTACAAAAAATCAACATCATGAGACATTGAAATGTAGACGGCGCATTACAGTCGCCAATCTGCATAACCCGGCTTTTGAATGTACCAAATATAGTCACGAAGGCCGTCTTGTCGACGTCCTCCTCAACTACGTGTATTTGTTTGTACACGTCAGACATGTCAAGCTTGAATCTATACATAGCATGAGCTACGTCATGCCGAATTGTATCCTGGTCTGGGAAGGGCGTAATGTCCTTCACCATGTTGTCATTGCGTAGATGTAAGTCTATCACTGTTCTGAGCTTTCCATTTTTCTTCAGAATGCATAGCGCTGGCGCTGCAGAACGTACTGACACTGCTACCCACCAACCAGCGGTGGTATACCAGTCAACTTTGTCAATCAGTTCGTTTTGAAGTGCTTCTGGGCACTTCGGTAGTCGATAATGAAACTGTTTGGTTTCATCCACAAACTTAATTTCGTGGTTAATCTCCCTCCACGGAGGAAGTTCTAATGGCACACCTCCAAAGAGGTCTGTGCACTCTAGCTCCCATCTTTCCCTGAGTTTGGGAAAGTCCTCAGCCGTTAATAATGGTTGCTTGGAGCCAGTACCTCCTTCAGCAATCTCGTCAGTACATTGGTCGATTGGACCAATGTCAATGTTTTTCTAATTTTCCTTCCGTTTTCCTTTGTCTCACCTCCCATCTGGCGAGCTCGTTGGTGGCTCCACATATAATGAAGAGCCACTTGCAAGTCATGGTTTGTGGCTTGCTAGGTTGGGCTTAAGACTTGCGGTTCAAGTCTTATGTTCAGCCGGGTTTTTAATGTCCAGCTGTTCTTCCCAGGCATTCACATGGTTCAGAATTACTTCCTTTCCCATGTGGATGCATCCCTCGCCTCTAAAGTTGAGGGATATCCCTCATTTACGTAGGAATGGTGTTCCTAGTATTGCATCGTAGTAATCTACGTTTGCTATATCAAAGTATTCCTCAATATTACACTCACCAAAATGAATGTTGGTGTGCGTTCCATAGTTGATGGTCAACTTACTGCCGACACACACTAACTGTAGACCAATTGGATGTTCGAGTTCGAACGTCTTAATGCCTACAGCTCGTATAAAATCTGGAGAGAGCATAACTCCCTCGCACCCACCGTCTAATAGACAGTAGAGTCAGAAACTACGGGCGTCGTAGTATTACGAGGACTAGTTACCCTCGTCAGCATTCCCGTTCGCCTGTCCACGTCGTGGGCAGACTCAGTTCTCCTGTCTGGGCCCTTGGTTGCAGCTCCAGACGTATCTGGATCCTCTCCGGATCTAGACGTTTGGCTTCAATTCCTTATCGACGCCATAGATCTATGATCTATCAGCCACACTGTGGTGTTCTTCTATTGAATTTAGAAGAATAAACAGTAAACGTCTGTTTACTGTTTCCAAAGATTCCAGCGAGTGTTAAACTCGTCGGTTTCTGGGTAACAAAAGATTGGTTGATCTTTTCTTTATCGCAGTGCTGCCAATAGTATTGGCAGTCAGAAAAGTGTAAGAACTTTATTGTTTCACACAAACAGACTGAGCCAATAACTTTATTGGTGTCTGCGACGGTGTGGTTTACAAGTAAAAAAGTATTCTTATGTAATCTACTTGTGGACAACTGTATAGTTGTCCACTATCTACAGGCGCCCCTTGTGGGTGGCTTATATAATACAAACCCCATAAGTCACTCTGGTGACTTATATGTCCTAAATAGTAGCATATATGCTACTGTAAGAATCTACATTCTTACATGCTGCCACATCACAACACTCACATGGACCTGCCGCCATTGCTCCCCCTCCGAGCAACCACACTGGTGCCATCACCGCTGCGCTGTCATCGCAAAAACACTGGTGCTGCTGCTATGACACAGGAATGGTAGCTGTCACAAGCAATAGAACATAGAACACAAAAGCAAACTCACAGAAGAGAAGATGTTGAAGATGCAGACCGAAACAAGCCACATCAAAGCTGTGCTCCATGACGACAACAATGTGCGAATGGAAACCAGCACAACATGGAGACACTTTGTCCGATCACACAGAGTGCACATAGTAGTGATGGCCACCAGACATGAGACAACCACCGAGCCCGTAGCCTGCAGCTGGAAGCTGTGAATGCAGCACCATCGATTCGATGAGGCCGACATGACCACACCTTTTGCAGCTGCATCCAGACTCTGCACTGATAGGCGACGAGCCACAAGAGCCCCCACAGGATCACGGTCATGACATCTCACCATGCCAACCGCCTACCACGTGTCGTACCCTGTACAACCATTGCAAGCATACAGCGAGCACATACACACCTGGGTGACATGCAGGATGCACCGCACACATCACAAATGTCTTTCAAAATGCGACGACAGTGCCATACACTGTGTTGGCGGTGCCACCGCGACCAGAACCTGGTGCACACACACAAGGTGTTGTACCACTCGCAGTACGCCAAGTGGGCCCCAGTTGAGTCCTATCATCACAGTCGCTGGGACTGATCCAGCTCGCTGTGGCCCCTGTTGTGTCCAAAGTATCTGACCCACCGTTCAAGAAAGCAATCACTAATTCTATCAAATGGATCACATCCAAAGTGTATGTCCATCTTCTCATCATCTCCACCCATGCTTCCGCTGACATGATGTGTGTTTATCTCTCTTTGATAGGTCAGTTACGATTTCACAATGTAGGTGTGCATTTGTCAAGGGAATAATTATGGGTTATCGGGGAGCGAAAAGGCCCACAGAGGTGTGAAGCTCAAGACCACATGCCTCACAAGGGGGTTCATTCTCCTTATACCCTTGCAACTGTGAGTCTTTGGCATCTCCTAAATCATGCTAAGAATGCAATAGATCCGAGGACTTCTGGTAAGGCAGAAGTGGAAGATCTTTGAGATGCTTGTGCAAATCAGTTTCAAAGAGGTTGTGTATTCATCAGCAAGCGATGTAGAGTTTCAATTTGTGCGGAGCTTGATAGGAGACAGATGTGTACCAGATGAGGTATGGATTCAGGTGAGTAAACTCAATAATGTTGTACAGTCGGGTGTTGCCTCAATTATGTTTGCCAAGGTCTTGACTCCCTGTCATACAGAACTGGTTAAAAGAACAACAGAAAGTGTTTCAGGTGCCAAATATATGTTTGTACACATCCACCTCAGACAGGCACAGACAACAAGTGATTTTTTATTGCAAATGATCTTGGAGAGGATGCTCTACCAAAATGGATGTCTACTTGCAGCTAGACAATGATGCCTACTCCCTAGGCTATCATGGATGGTTTGCTATTTCCCTGTATCTATCAATATCATATTGACCATCCTTGATGCAGCAGAAGATTTGCCACTGAAAATCTTGCATGAGACCTTGCAATTGTCACAATTCTCAGGACAAATCAAGCAGATCTTCATCCACCAACTTATTGAACTCTTGTAGCGCATCTCCAAAGAAAATCCCAGGAAACTATGAGCAAATGTTCAAGATTATGGGGTCCGTGATCAAACTGGGTGCTGTAGAGGCTGAAAAAGACAAGTAGAGGCTGGCTGGCCTGTCACACTGGGCATCTAACCCCCATAATATCACGTCTCTGAATGATTATGTGATGAATCGCAAGAAAGGCCAATTACAAAATTTCTTCTTGGCTGGTCTGGGTTAAACTCCAGGGATCCTCACAAAGAGTCTCTTCGTTGAGAAGCCCAGCGCTTGAGTAAGTCATATTATTTCATGGATCACCCAGACCACTCACTCATGGCCACCAGATCACCATACTTAGGAAATTGAAATTCTGCTGGTAAACAAACTGCTCAACAAGATCACCTTCACGACTTGTCAACTCTGCAAGTATGATTCTTTGCTTCTCGTCTACAGTGTAATGTTTTCCTCACATGCTGTGCTGACTTTCCAGGATGTAGCTAAGACTGGTCTCAAGTTTTGGGATGAAGGTGAGATCATTAGCTAGTGTTTGCTGCACCCTTAGCCATGTGAATTATATCTTGAGCCTGATCAAAGCCATATCAGGACCTGCCCTGGATACCAACAGCTGTTAAATTCTAGGCTCACAAGTACATGGACAGAAGATGCTAGGGGAGTTATTGAACTGCATATAACCAATGTCATTATGTATTTTTGGAATCAAATAGGGTAGTTGTGTGATCTTTGTCTATTCCATATAACTGGAATAAGGCATAATGACATTATCTGAGCTATCACTAAAGATACAGAGAGGATGCAAAGCAGTTTGGTGGAAATGTGTGGGCAGACAACATCATGTGACACTACAAAACCTTTGAAAGGATTCTTAGCCATTGTTAGGAATAGTTTCTAATGAAATTTGATGAAACTTTTGCCATGTGGCATAACCGAGAGTTAACAAAAAATGTAGCCAAAAGTGAAACCGTGGGACAATAAAGGAAACTGTGAGATGAGATTTTGTATTCATGAGAAAATGAGTCCACTGTCTCGGAAAATTTGGCAAAATCGAAAATTTGGCTGTACTGGGAGGTAAGAACAATTCCAAACTCCACTAATGCTGCGTTTATGGAATTGTAAAATGTTGAGCATGGTAATTCATCCTATGTACCTGTCAGCATCACACATTCATGGGTTCCAAACTCACAGAGCTCCACCACTTCACACAAACAATACACTTGTCCAGTCTAGCATCAGTTTGCTGAATGCTTTCATCAGCTAACTGCACTCGGTGGTCTGCCTCCAATAGAAGCTTTGCTTCATAGAAAGGGCTCAGAGGTTGTGCATAAGGTCCAGCAGAAGAAATTGATGAGTTAGCTTGTGACCCAGAAGGGGAAGACATATTTGCAGGTGAGCCATGCATCAGGGTGTGGTGAAACGGAATATGCAGCACCCCTAAAGGCATTTTTGGGATGTCCTGGAGCCTTACAAGATGGATGACTGTTGACCTGAGATGCAAACAGTGCATCGCAATCCTCTTTTCACTGTTGATGAACACATTTTGCATTATGCATATGCAGTTGGGGACATGTGGTGCAAATGATCCCAGTGCATGGCAAGCTGCTATGGTGGGAGGGGAGAGGAGGTTGTAGATCATCTCACCAGAGGGAACTGGCACATTCACATGTAGGATCTTGAACACCAGTGTTAGAAATGCACTGCTGACAAATGTTAGTTGGTATGAGAGCCGCCTACAAAGTACATACCTCCTGATAAATTCTACCACAATTTTGAGGATTGTGATAACCCATACATAGCTTTGGTGGACCAAGAGGACGAATATTGCATGATGGGCACAAGTCACAGTCATGGGGCATGGATTCTGCCATGCTCGATGATTCATCACAGAGCACACAGAGGGTATAGGAAAAACAAATATTATTTGTATCAGCCAAACAAAGTCTTTTAAACACACACACTACACACCTTTAGGCCTGTGGACATTGTCTGAGAGCCTGCAGCCCTTGGAGGGATAACACAACTTTGAGTCAGCAGTATTGGAGTGGAGATATACATTGTAATAGAATCATGGCCTCAGGACGAACAAGAGTCAAGCTGTGCACTGAGGGTCTGAGGCACCCTAGGTAAAGGCCTGAATAGCTGAATGGCCTTGAGGAGCAGGTTAGCCAGAACTAAGCGCCGAGAGCCTGAAGGCTCGAAGGATGGTAACTTTAAGGCCTGAGGTACTACAGTGGTTGTAACTAAAGCCCTGAAGCTACGTCTAGCCAAGGAAGTGGATCATGTGCTTGACCCTACCGGGTTAGACACTTCAAACCTTCATTGAGAGCTATAGCTCTTCAGTGAAAACCCAGGCCTGAAACAAATGTCACGGATTAGACACCTTCGGGGTCTTAAGTATGGTATAACTGAAGGCCTGCAGCAATAATGTCTGGAGGGCTGCAGAGGCGTGGAAATCCGACCAGATATCCGCCAGTACGCCCGTAACTGCATAGCTCTCAAACAAATGCCAACTGTGCCACGGTTACATAACGGGATTGGATTCCAATCCCATTACATAAGCAAACATGAGCAAAGAGATAGGGGAAAGGGAGATAATGGAGGAATGGGGAAGAATAGATAGAAAGAAGATAAAATAGAGGAGTGTAGAACCATATGAAATGGGGTTCCCCTTACAAGACTGGTGCTATCATTTATGAAACCAAGGCTATATAAATAAAACTGAGACATTAAGTTACACAGACACTCTACCCTTAGCCACGAGACAAGTAGCCTGACAGATGAGGTGTGGGAATCGTACCTGCCGGACGCATGTCGCGGCCCACTTACTGCTAGTATAAATACGTGTTATGGGTGCTTGTAGACGCGTCCGAACCGTGATCACACTACATCATGACATTTCTCAACGCATTGCCAGACGTCACTTCTTTGATAAACAGTGCAAGCACGATCACAGTGATTATTCCGCTGGTGCCACGCGCAGCCACCAGCTTGAGCTGACGTTCTCTTTCGCATTTTAGAACAAGAGTCTCGATGCAATTGCACAGACTTCAGACGCAATCAATGTCGCTTTGGGACCCATCCGCTATGGAGATCCTGACAAGAACTACAACGAACCTCAGTCGCGCCTGTCAAAGTTAATTGAGGAGATAAAATGTCAAGTGAGTGTAATAGACGCAAGACTAAGCATGGAATGACGTCCTAAATCCCCGTCCAGATAAAGAGAGGTGCTCCCGTCACCCTGGATTTCCGAACAATAGTTAGAACTGTCTTCATCATTTTCTATGAAGCTCATTTTTATGCAGTCTGCTGCCATAGATGCGATCAAGCATGGTCAAGTTATAGACGACAGGAAAATGCTGGTAAGCGTTCCCGGTTCTTTTTTATGCGTTCCTGAATTATCATAGCTCGAGCAACTCATCACCCTCATGGCGCGCATTCCCGACAATACTTTCTCCGAAAAACTTCAAAACGAAGTGATTAGTCTACGTCAGTAGTTCACAACCACCATCTCTTTTTCCTTTACCTCACTCGTATCTCAGTGTATAATGACCTTCCTCATCCGCAAATTTCCTACGTTGGTGCACAATATGCATGGCGATCTGCAGATGGCTCAGGGAATAACCTGAATATTCCCGATCTGGGCAAGGCTCACTCACCATATGCACGTAGCGTCCAGCAGCAGCATCCCTTACCGAGGTATCAGCTCCCAGACGCCTCCCTTCTATTTGACACCCTGCTTAAAAGAGATAAAGTAATTTTTTCCTCGTGTATGCGCAGCATCGTGCCTGACGCGATCGTAGTATGTTCCCCACCCAGCTGGCGTCTCGAGCATGCTCTTCTCGTTCGCGATTCTGATAATTCACTCGTTTGTATTCATTTAATTTAATACCGTTCCCCATCCTTATCTTTTCTTCTGCAGAATTTTCCACACGTGTCATTCCGACTCGTCAATAAACGAAACTTCCAGTTACCTAGATTTGTCTCCGCTCTATGGCACAAATCAGAAAGAGCAGGACCTCGTGCGAAAGAAGGACGGCCGCGGAAAACTTCACAACGATGTTTTTTCAGAGAATCGAGTTTTGCTACTACCCCCGTCGGCCGCTGCCCTGCTAGTAGTGTTTAATCGCAATCATCGTTCGTTCCTAAGTCTCTATTCTTTTTGTGATATTTTAATGCCAGTTGTTCTAGAGTATATCGCCACTCAGCTTTTGGAAGTCAATGAACGCGGCACGTTTACTGATCCTGATATTCTTGACGAACAAAAAGCTAGAGCCCAGGACGATGAAATTTTTAACACGGCCCGTCTTATCAACTGGTGAGAGTCAATAATACAAGATGGAAGATTTTTTTTTCAACGCTGTATTCGTCGCATCGTTTTTTCGTTTTCAGCGGTCACTTTGTTTCAATAATTCGCGGCGACTATCTGTCTACTATTCTTGGCACTGTAAGGGATGGGCTATCATTCTCCTTGAACCCTTTCGATGTAAGCCTCTAGAGAGGATATATACGACGATAATCCTAACCTCCGTCTAGGAACTCAGGAAAGAAGATCAAACCTTTGTGGACAGAGGTCGCGGTAACGTTTGTAGCGTAGAGGTAAGGAATATCGAGTCCATTCGTATCGTAGCACCCGAACTAAATCGCTGGGTCAGTTCAATTTGTTGTACCACGTATGTCTCAAAAAATGAATTTACATTCACATCTTATCTCTCATACTACTACTATCAATTACAGTGGCATGCAACTATTTCCCAAAGCGACGAAAAATGGACTGAGTCAGTGTTCCGTGAGATATTTCAAAGCAAGTCATGGGATAAGGCACGGCGATAAGCTTTATACACCAAGTCCACTGATGCAGACACTCGTTTTGTAGATCACTATTCAAGATTTTATTCAAGCGGTGCGACTTCTTGAGCAGACACATTCGGCTGATGTCACGACTTGGACATTTGGAAAGTGTGTCACCTTTTACGATATGAAGGCGGTAAGAGGGAGCACTGAGCGACCCCTCAAGCCTCCAACGCAAGCCCAACGGCATGTTCAAAGACGAAGATTTGGCAAGGATCCTTCAAGACGCGACTCAGCACTCCGCAGCAGCGTTTAAAGCGCGAGGAATCCCTGATGTTTTGCGTGTGGTTGAACTGATGAGCATCGAACAAGCGCGCTCTTGGGGCGTCTGCACTATGAATGAGTTCCGAACGGTATGCGTTTCCATTATAATAAGAAGCAACGAACCTTACCACGCTTCCCCACAGTTTCTGGGCCTGAAGCGTCCGTGTCAACTAAAACTGAACCTTTACGAGTCTGATACTTACGGGGCACAATTCCAGCATACTCTTCGTTCCAGGAGTGGAATCCAGACCCAGAAGTTGCTGTGGGCTGCTGGTGACTAGAACGATGGTGCATTATTGTGCTGACGTTGATACTATAGGAGACTGCAATGAGACTATATGGACACATAGACAACTTGGAGCTTTATGTATATGCTGCCGCGAGAATTCTCCTCACTTCTTTGACCATTGCTTACGTCTAGATCGGTCTGCAAGCGGAGGAGGCCAAACCGGTCGTTCCAGGCGCCGGGTTATGTCCGGGTTACACCATCTCCCGAGCAATATTGTCCGACGCTGTAGCATTGACACGTGGAGATCGGTATGCTCGCGCTGCCCGTATCTAAATTCGCTGAATAATTGGAAATCGTTGCAGCTATTTCACGACGGACTTCACACGTAATTTTTAAAACGTCAAAATATTGTGGGATTATCTGAAGCATTTGTTCATGTTTGACATAGCTCACAATTTGACCGCTTGGGGATTTAAGGATTGTGCACGCGATCCCACTAACCCTGGGTTTGGAACTCACCTTGGACGATGTGCGTCCGTTCGTATTTCTTTACCCAGGAACTTAAAGATCATGCGTTTTTGTACAGTGCTTTTACGCAACCTAGAAGGATCTTACCCTTTCAATTCTACTTTCACCTGGTTCCCTTTTGCAACTCCTGATTCGATGAAACACAACCTCAGCAAGCTTAACCTTGCTGGCGAATATGATTTCTCGCGTCCGACGGTTTCACCCCCCGTCCAAGCTATCGTCGGCTACGAGGAAGTGGCAGCAGTTTTCAGGGATTCGTTTGGTTTCAGAACACCCTATGTCGACAGCGCAGGTTCCCTCATTCAAGGACGTGGGTGGGTATTCTCCTCATCCCTGATTGTACATATTTCTCACTTATCCCGAAGCTACCTTCTTTCACTCGACGAACCTTCAAAGCATAGTCAAGATCTACGTGTTCTGTGTGACGCCCTCTTTGATACCCCTCACTCTCTGAATAAATACGCTGCGTTTTATCATTCAAAGACCAAAGAACTTATTGATGAACGTAGCTTCCTCCTGGTTGGCAATAGAAGTAGGAACATTGACATTGTTCGGGACGTACTCAATGTCGTACCTGTACTTTGGGTTTCGACGCAAATCGTGATTCGGTTCATGAACAAATTTTGGTTACCTTGCTGATTGGTAGTTTTCCAGGCCGGCCTACCGCTCAAGACCAAGGAGAACCCATGCGGTACAATTTTGGAGCAACAATTATCTCAGATGCTCCGAGAAATATTTTCGTACGTTTGTCCTAGCATCGCCGCAAGATCTAAAAGGAATACTGCTCATGCTCGAGTCAGGTTTATCTTCCTGGAGGTGGACGCGGCGAAGGAAATGCGAATGGAAGCCCAGGCGCGTATTCACACGAAGACTATCCTAAGTTACATAATGGCACATCTCAATGGGGTTGCTGGTCGAGGGGTTGGCAAATCGCGTTCCATTTGCGATCCAGCGGTTGATTTCATCACCTATATTAGTTTCCACTCAAAGGAATCGTTGACTCCCTGAGCCGCCTGGTTTGGCCTCAAAAAACCTCCTCGTGTGAATTCTACGAAAAGTTGTATGCTACTGGGAGGCCTCTTGAAGAACTTGCCAACGACGTTTATTCGATCGTGGTTATTGCTAGCGTCGAATTTGCCCAAGGTGTGTCTCCTGCACCCGGTTGCTAGTCCTACTTTACCCGACCTTCTACAGCTCTTGTGCACGTTATCAATTTTTATTTGGATGATGACAGATCTGTAGAGAGGGAAACGATTTCCTTCCTTACCCAAAGTGCTGATAGACAAGCCGACCTCCAGCTGGAAGGTTATGTGAGGGAGGCCCTAAGTGCGCAATGGATATTATTATTCTTTGACGCACACGTTGAACTGTTTCAGGACTCGATACTCCTTTGTCTGGAGTATACCGTGCGTGTGCATTTGATCACTGTCATTCACACTTATGTTGTATTTCTCGTATTTTAAAACACAGGTGAGGCCAAACTCGATCAACAAATTGGCTTGCTTCAAGTCAAGAAAGACGAGCGCTTGTTCTTGAGTGTTGCAGATGCTAATCTCGATGTGAGCGGGTTGACAACTAGTAACTGTATATTTGTTGATGTGGTGCAGCCTCTGAAGTTTCCAAACCCACTTCAAGTCGATCCAACACGGCCTAGAGAATCATATCTAGGTCTAGCAGATGGTGCCAACGAGTGCACACTAACCTCTAATTCAGCACCCGCTTCATTGCTCACAAATTCATAGGTGCTTCGGCGATGCGTTTGTTTCTAAGGTAGTCCTCTCCCTTATCATCCTTTATTTTCTCCTTCCCAACTTCCATCAGACGATGACTCAAGTAGTCCGTGCTATATTCTCGCTGAAGAACATTCGTAGAGCAGCTGGACAATCAGGATTACTCAAGAGGTGGGACGGGCAGTGTCTCATAACATGTGTCACAGCTCATGAGAATTTTCCAGATCTAGTCACATGCGCCATGGAACAAGGCACTGGCAGTATCTTGACTCCAATCAAGAGCTTTCCCCTTGGGCGTCTTCGATGGTTATTCAGGCATGTATTGCAGGGCTAAACATGTCTAAGACGGCTAAACATAGTTTTCCCTGCTAGTTTGATGAGTAAATGGATTCGACTCCCCTTCTCTCCCTACTTGAGCAAATGTCCCTTGCACTGAGCTTATAGGCATTGAAGTCTAGATGTAGACAGTCTAACGCGGCTATTGGGCTGAACTATTCACAATGGACTTTAGAAGTAGACAGCCCATTCTATTCACTCTTCGGCGTATTAGATCAATATCGTATTTGAGCACCTAGAATAGTGGTAATGATATCTCGTGTGTTCCTTTCCGCGACCAAATGAACTACAGCTTAATATTTACTTCTAGATTGGAATTATTCGAGTCAGCCACAGCCGGTGACCTGAAACACTTCAGTTGTGATATGAATTGCTGCGGCTCCACTGTTCGCCCCGTACACAGAAAGTTCTCAATGCAGGGCCTTGAGAAACGAGTCCCTAGTCGATTTCAGAAAGACCCGGCCGCTGGGAGCACATCTCAGTCTATCTCAGACTACCGATAGACATTTTGGCCTGACATTCTGTATTATGGTCACGGTTGTAGGCCCTTCAGCCCCCCCATATGCCACTGTAACACCATAAATACAGGGATTACGGGGGCTCGTATACGTACCGTCGAGCCCTCTGGGAGGTCACCTTACGGTATGGATATGTTACGGGTGACAAGCATAAACCCCCCTAAAATATACAGCCATACCCGTAAACGGTACGGCGCCGAGCCCTAGGCGGTTGACAGGCACATCTGAGCACAGAGGTTTTTTTTTTTTCCCATTTGTACACACATGTACCAATTTTGAAATTTAATGTACTTATCAAAGTCTCTAGGCTGTGCTCATGTTCAAATTCTGTAAATGCCCTAAATGAACAGCAAGTGAAAATGCCACTACTCATTTTACCCAGGCGCTAGCCTTATCACAATCTACCTGAGTTGCCTGTCATCATGTGATATTCTGCACTTTGAGCAGGTCATGGCTTCAAATGATGGCTGCTACTGTGACTATGCAAGGCACTGCAAACATTGCAAAAAGGTGAGCAGGGCTACATATTTCTCTCATAAGAAATTCCACAACCAGATACCTGAATTCCTAGGGGGTTCTGAAACCACTTCAAGCTCTTTGGGAACACCGAATGCTGGAGCAGAGGCTCTCAAATGGTGGCTCGAAGAAGAAGATGTCAAATCTTGGAAATGTCAGGCTATTGATGTGAGTGAAGAGGCTGATCTTCAAGATATTTTGGGTCTGGGAATAAATAATAATGGGGATGATTTATTTCAAGAGAATGACTCAGGTGAAACTTTCAAGGTAATGAGTTTGTATTCATTCTTAGCTATACATGCTTACTGGGAATTTATTATAATGTCATATGAATATTCAGCAGGTGACTCAGGAACACTGGATAGTCTTGTCAGTCACACAGGTAAGTGGTCTTGTGTGTAATAAGGGTTGATCTTAATAATCTGTGACCTTGATATAGACAGCCATGATGATACCCCACTCAGGATTCTGTCCCTGGGTTTTAGTTCCAAGGGAACCCATATGCCTGAGGATTCACCTCCCCCCCCCACAAGATTTGGGATTCACACCAGGCACAAATGTGGATGTTGATTTTGAGCCTGCATTTGACAAACTTAAGATTGCGATGGATTTCATCAAAGCAATCAAGGCTGCCACACTGGATAATGGTGACCTGAGCGAGAGTGTAGTGTTGTGGCTTCGAAATCCCCCAGACACATACTAGAATTGGTCAATTGCCCCAACTGGCTCTCTCTTGAAATGTTTCTTGCAATTCAAAAAAGCTCACAGCACATGTATGAAGATGTGCAGGGTGCCTTAGCAAAGGCAGATTTCTCAGCACTCACATGTCGATTCTCATGGAGCGTGTTGTGCACCATCATAGCTATACCATCCATATGATCAGGATGGTCGTTAAAGTTAGTTAGTTGACAACTAGCTTCTGTGAGTGGTACCAATTAGTACCTCTCTAGTATGCCCCATATACTCAGGGCTCGCTGTGGAGCATCTGCATCAGGCTCAGCTGTGGCCTGACACATTCCTCATATAGCTGGGGCAACTACACATGTGTTGCCAGCTAACTTGGCATGCGAAACTTGTGCATACAAGTTATATTTGTTATGCACTATCCTAGCAGTGCATATTGCCTCTTGTACTTCAGGCCCTTTGACCTGAGGATATTGTGTGGCTACCGCTTGGTCCACCAGTTCTACACTCATCTCTAGAGCTTGGCAATGCCTCCTGGCAGCCTTTCATTAAGCTTCAGCCTAACGATCTGCTTGCTCTGCAAGCACATCTTGCGTTTCCACAATACTAATTTCAGTGATATCATCATCTGATTGAATTTGTCCAGTGACAATTTCTAAGAGGGACTGTCTGTCCTTCATTCTATTTCGTGGTGCTTTACACATCACTTCTCAATCAGACCAATTGTCTTTTGCCTGAGTTCATTTCCGAACTCTGGGTACTTCTTCAGGGGGGTCCATTCCCCTTTGAGGTTGTTGATCATCCTCTTCATAATTGTGATCCCTTTTGGGATTGTTTCCACGCAGGGCTTTTTTCCCTTTCATTTGCATGTGTTGCTTTGCATGTAGTTCTTCTACAAGCTTTCTCAATCATTCTGACTCATTCATCATGTCTGATCATCATATCAGCACCCATATTGGCTGCTTTCGCAGCTTTAGCTGCTTGTTCACTCCTTTCACAAGCAAACAATATCACTTGATGGGTGTCATCCATCTCTTGCAGGATTTCCTGCATAAGTTCATCTTCAAGGAATTCTTCCTCTGTTGAACAGCCTCATTCTGAGGCTTGTCTTTTGGGGCTTACATGTTGATTTTCTATTGTTTTACTAGAGTGGCTTGTGTCACTCTGTTGCCTGGGTTGTGATCCAGGCATTCTTTGCCTAGTATCTTGTGTGGGTGTCATACTCACACATCTAGGTGGGGCCTTGGTCCCATAGGGTTTAAAACCCTCTGCCTCTATTCCATCAAAGCCAGTTGCCTGGTTCCGATTGGCACTGCCTGGTTGTGACCCAGGCATGCTGGGGGACATTGACATGATTGATGCTTCTTTTGAAACATTCTTCAGATTGCTGCCCACAATCTCATTCACGTTGGCTTCGCTCAATGGCTGGCTCATCTGGCTCCTGGTTCTAACCTGGAGCTTCGATGACATGCCTAGGAGCAATTTTTGCTTCCTTATCTAGCAAACTTGATAGTTTGCTTATGTGCTCTTTTAGATCTAGCTTATAGCTAGTTCTTGGGGTTCAAAACAAGTGTAAAGGTTTTTACACTTAAATGAGTTTATCACATGAGCTCAAAAGAACCATTCCAAACAGTTCTATAAAGCAGTGTGTAATGGTTACAAATAAGTGAAGAACTTAAGGTTCTTCCCACACTATAAACTATTACAGTTGTGGACATGTGTGTACACAACTACAGCATAGACATAGTCTATGCATATATTAACTATACTACATGCACTTGTATATATTTATATATATATTATATATATTAAGGGAATTATAATTCCCTTACACAGTCTGAGTTTATACCAGCATTGACAGATGTGATGATGGGGTCATCTCTGAGATATGACATGTCCTGTATGAGACAAAGTTTGTTCAAGTTTGGCTTTGGCACAAGACCAAGAGGAGAAGTACAAAAAAGTCTGATTCAATTTTCTAATTCACTTAGGGTGTAGGCTCAGGAGTAATGGCCCATGGTGTGTTCTGAGGGTCTATGAAAGAAGGGTCCAGGTTGGAAGAGCTGTGGTTGTTGAAATAATATTGTCTTGTGTGGGGCCATGCAGATTCCAACATGAAAACCATAGCATAGTCTGGAAATTATGTGGTGCCAGCTGTCTAAGATATTATATTTATGGAGGAGTGTTTTGGCTTTGTTGGGTATGAGCAAGGTTGCAACCTCACAGTGGTCAGTGCATTGATCAGCATACAGCTGCACCATGTGCAGAGTCACTGCAGAGGCTGCAGAAATAGGCATTACAGCATATTGACCCAAATTTGCAGAACCCAAAGCATGCCCAGGAGAAGCAAAACTGTTTGTCAGAGGGGGTGAGGAGTGAATGCTCACCCTTGGGGCCACAGGATACCATGGCAACTGGCTTCCTGGCCATATTTTGTTCAGCTTTACAGTCAGGTGGGAGGTGCCCTGTAAGCCCACATTGAAAGCAAAGGGCCTGTTCAGGCCTGGGGCACTTGCAAGTAGGGGGTTGGGAGGTGTCTGTGGCAGTGGGGTGTTTGAGGGCAAGTGATGGTTGCCCTGTGAAGGGTGAGCTTGTTAAAGTGGGGGGGATCTGCTTCAGCATAAGTTTCATTGAGATGATGGTAAGGGCAATTGTGTCTAGGGAGGCCAAATCATAGGATGGGTTGCAAGCAATAGCCTCTCATTGTTGGATGTCATAATCCATCACCACTTCCCAGTTGTGAGAGCAGGCTAGCTCCATTACAAGGGAGCTGTGTTCAACTAGGTCATCAGCGTGGGCATTGCCCCAGTGGAAACAGGTGCAGTTGACAGCCACTCTGGATGCCGCAAGCCAGTCCACCATGGAGATGGATTTCTCCAACCTTCTGTCAAGCCCTTTGGCAGTGATACCACCACTAGCATTGATAGTGAACTCCTCACCACAGTCAGCTTTGAATCTCACAGCTGTTGTTAGCACTGAGTACATATTGGAAGGTTCAGAAGGCATCCTTGATGCAGGGTGGGATGGCTGTGCTGAGGAGATTATCAGTACCAGGTAGGAATGTAAAGAGAAGGAAGGTAGTGGAGGAATTAGGAAAGAGGTGAGGGGGGGGAGCTGGGTGTGGGCATAGAGCTAGGGAGGAGGTGATAAGGAAATGGTGTGAAAGGCCAGGAGGAAGGTGCTAGGGGCTGGGTGAGAGATGTGAGGCCAGGAAAAGAATGGGGGCACAATGGCCAGGAGAGGGCACAAAGGCCAGGAAAGGGTGCACAAAGGGCCAGGAAGGGGAGGGACAAGCCATGGGACAGGGTAAAGATGTGTAGGGGGGGAGGAGGGGGGAGGAGGGGGGGGGGGGCAGTACATAAAGAAAGAAGTAGGGAGGGAGGGGCTTCAAGTGGGACAGGAGAGGAGAGGTACTCACACAGGTCCAGGGCATTCAGTTTGAAACCAGGAATAACCTCCAGTAGAATGGGTTTCTCATCCTCTTTGCTTGCATCAGAAGTGGCTACAGTGTCAGACCTCACAGCTTTGACAGTAGGTTCATCAGTGAGCAATGAGAGGAGGGCTTGAGGGCTTCACATTGGGAATCAGGTGCTAGGAGTCACAATTTTGCTGCAAGCAACTTTACGATCTAAGCTTCAATGGCAGCTATGGTGGAACTGTCAGGGGTGCTGTTGGTGAAGTCAGAGATGAAGCTAGGGGCATTCTGTGGTGTGGGGGCATCTGGCTGCTGCTGAGAGCTGATGGTGTTGGTGGTGTTGGAGTGGGTGGGGGCTGGCTTGGCATGGGCCTTGGGAGAGCTGGTGAACACAGCTGAGTGCTATCTGGTATGAGCAGGGGTATGCCTGGATTCAGGTTTGCTGATAGGGATAGGCCTAGGTGGCAGTGTGTTCCTCTGGTGGAGTTGTTGGTGTTGCTTGGTGTAGTCATCAAAGCAGGAGAAGGAGAGGAATGTTGTGGCAGGTTGGACAAAGATGTGAGATGACTAGAAAAGGAGTGGGATGGATGGATTAGTGCTGAGGTGAGAATTGGTAGGATAGCGATAGGTTTGGTACAAGCCCATTCCCTGGGTCAAAGTCTGTAAACTCTGTTTGCCCTTTGAGGAAGGGGCTTGGAGCAAACTCTGGCTCTAGGGGGGGTACCTTTTTCATGCCTCCCATCCACCACTCTCATTCGATGATCTTGCCAATTTGTGAAAGATTGTCCTGAGATCTCTCTCTACAGCTCTGGCAACTTGTTTTGGCTCAATGTTAAAGGCCAGATTGGACGCAAAGGTTGGGTTTGGTCGCAACTCTCCTTGACTGAAATCGGAAGTCGCAATATTCGGAAATGCATGGAATATCAGATGACTCGGAA
The DNA here is from genome assembly GCA_015039355.1 of Ramaria rubella. Taxonomy (NCBI): domain Eukaryota; kingdom Fungi; phylum Basidiomycota; class Agaricomycetes; order Gomphales; family Gomphaceae; genus Ramaria; species Ramaria rubella. Next base: position 138,636 of record MU134330.1, read on the forward strand.
GTCAGAGATCCAAAGACTGATCTATATGGGCTTGGCTTCAACTTATGGGTTGTGCCCTCTTGGATTTCTAGTGCCCTGGTATTTCGGACTGAAGACCAGACAGAATTATCAGGGTTCCAATGGTCAGGTCTGGGTACTTGGAATTGGAATAGTCAATGTGGGAAATGGATAGGGGTAATGATAAATGAATATTGAGTAAGGGTTTAGCTTTACAGAAAAGCAAGTGTAATCAAAGAGGGGTTTTCAGAATGTCAGATATGTCAGGGTCAGAATAATTGGAATAATTGGAATACTGAACAAGGTTGAAGGCCTTATTGCAGGTAGAACTTGGAATGATGAAGTGTAATAAAAGGTATAATGATATAGGGTAGACAAGATATATCAGGTGTGCAGGATATCGCGAGTTATATCAAGATAACGAGATGAAGTAACGAGATATACAACGAGATATGTAAGAGAGATATAAGAGATCTACAAGCTAAGGAAAGCTTGAGCAAGGGAAAGCATATTTAAAGGAACATGCGGAATTCCAAAATCAGAAACGGAAAGATAAGGGTGCATGATATGGAGTTCTGGAGTCAGAGCGAATATGGAAATCGAGATAAGACATACAGGGATAATATCGAAATAGAATCGTGACTAAGAATAATAAATGGGGACATGTCGGAAATAAGTGGGAAAGGGCTTATTGGGATACGGAAAACATTGGAATAATGCGAGTCGGATCTGGGATCTAACAGTATCTCCCTTTTATGGCCAAGCCCTCAAAGGTCGATTACACTATTGAACATCGTGGGAAGTTTGGGCATTGGTTATCCATAAAGGCTGAGATCTTGGATCGGATATAAATAGGGGAAAACAGTCTGTGGACGCAAAAACACTTTTTGACTCCACCACCAGCTCAAATGGCATCGCATGCTAGGTCCACCTTGCCCACACACTCTATTATCAATGTCAGCTCTGGCAATGAACTTGCCGTGGAGGTGAGAGAATACAAGTGGAAAAAGAAGGAGTTGGAGGATAAAATGCAGGAAAAGGTGAAGGCGAAGTGGGAAAAGCGGGAGAGAGAAGTGGAGGAAAAGCGGGAGCGGGAGCAGAAGGAAAAAGAGGAGCGGGATCGGAAAGGACAGGAGGATTGGAATCAGAAGGCGAAGGAGAAAGAGGATGAGGATCGGTGAAAAAAGGAGGAAGCTGACCAAAGGAAGCAGAAGGAGGAGGTGGATCAGCGGAAAGCTGAATCAATGCGGATGGTGCGGGAGGAGTTGAGGCAGGAGGAAGCCCAACTCAAAAAGGCGTCCATAAGTCATCTCCTTATGATCGGAGGAGTTTTGACAGGAATTTCGGACTAGCCAGAGAAATGTGATCATGATTGGAAGGTCAATCAGAATACGAGGGGTACATCTGAAAACGCCAGAGGCCAAAAATGTCGCCTCAAGGACATATGGTTGGAGGCCGACGAGTTTGATGACCGATGCGTGCTCTGTCGGACATGGGGGCTGGAGTGTGTTGACGAGGAGTGGAAAAGTGGGAGGTCGCGGAAGTGGGCATGTATCCAGTGCCAAAACAATCAGAAAAAATGTACAAAGCCAGGTGACATGGATTTTGCGGCGGAGATGGCAGGAAAGTCGTTGTTGTGGGTGTACAAGCAGGTTCGGGCAGAAAACACGGAGGCCAGACCAGGACCGGTGACCAAAAGACGTTGGGCAGAAACAGCCGCAGATCAAGAAGTTGGGGTTGCATCAGGGAAGGGGAAAGGCAAGGAGTGGGTGACGGAGGACGATGCGGAGGATGAGGCAGAGGATGTGGGGCTTGCGGCGGAAATCCGTGGGCTCCGCAAAACAATTCACATGCTCATGAAGTGGCTCCGCTACAACATGGAGGCAATGGCGGCCTTCAATGACGCGTTGAAGATGTCACACAGGATCACGGAAATCAAGTTCGAGTTCTGGAAAAAGTGGTGGGAGACATACCACGGGGCATTGGCACCACAACCGGAGTTAGAGTAGGAAGCCAGGCTGGGGAATGAGGTGGAAAACGTCGGGCCGCAACCTGAGCTGGAGAAGGAGTTGGAGAAGGGGAAAGGGAAGGCGAAGGAAGCAGATGGCAACAGAATGGACGTTGATGTCGTTCTGGAGGTACTGGAGAAGGAGGTTCCAGAGAAGGCGGAAATTGCCAAGGAACCAGAGGTGGAAATCAGCCAGAAGGCGGCGGATCCGGAAGATGCAGATTCAGAAAAACAAGTCGAAGAGGGATCGGGGGAAGCGGCGGGGCCTGAACCGGAGGCCAATGGGCTGGAAGAGGAAACTATGCAGTAGATAGAAGTCAGAAGGCAAAAAAGTAGTATAGACCAAATCGGAAGTGTTTCAGTGAAAGTAATATAGTTAGTTGTCAGAAAATGAAGTTGTTTTTTAAAATCGGAAAAATAAAATGATTGGAAAAACTGAAATAATCGGAAAAACGGGAAACATTGAATCAAAGATGTTTCGTTAAGTTCAAGGATGTCGGAAATCAGAGGGAAGTTGGAATACAACTCAGGATCGGGATTGGACTTGTAAGTAATCATGAAGAAGTTTGGGAGGGTCGGAGATATCAGGATGTGAAAGGCATAGATGTCAAAGGGGTTTTGGAATTGCAGGATGTAAATAGAAGTGTAGTAAGAGTGAGAAGGAATAGAAGTGTTGGGTTGGAAGTGTTGTCAGAAGAAAGTCGGAATAGGAATGAATGATTGGGAAAGATTGTTGTCAACATAGTGGCTACTCCCCCTTCAAGGTAGACATCCCATCGTCTACCTCAGGCGTTGGAAAGTAGAGTACAAGGAGTTGGAGTGTTGGAGGACCAAAGGATTCATTGGGAATGTATTGGCTTTTCCAGGAAATGAACAGTGTTTCTTGGAAATTCCTCGATAGTGGTCTTGATGTTATCTAGTTGAAATTGTTGTAATCACAGATTACCGGAGAATTCAGAGAATATCGGAGGGTTTGAATTTGAAAGGGAACAAGACAGGAATGAATCAGAATTTTCAGGATGTTTGGACAAGCATTTTGAAAAGGAAAAGGAGTAGAAGAAAACACATGGAAGAAAAAGGTGTCAGAAAAGATAGAATTGGGATGTGTTAGTGGAATTTGTGGGTTTTTGGTTTTGGAAATATTGGTAAGGTGCTTGATATTCAGCCTGGAATATTGTCCTAATGGTTGAAAGGTCGGAATTTTATTGGAAATGTGGGTCGGAGGATGTAAGGATGGTGTATTCATACAAGGGGTTTAACAGCACCATTTGAGGGAGATTGTTATTGATTCCAAAGGCGATTTGTTGGTTATTGTCCCATAACGCAGAATTCGGTATTGGTGACTAGACTTGGAGTCGGAGTAACTATTGCATCTTGAATAGTTGGATTCGGAAAATCTGAAAGTCGTAGGTCGGAAAACTAAATCTCGGAAATGGAAGGATGTCTTGAAGGAGATTCGGCATTTGGAGTTTTCGGAAATCGTCCTGGAGTGTTCTCGAGGAAGTACAGACGTACTGTGTGGAATGTGTCAGATGAAATCCTATAGCTAGAGCCTCGTTAACATGTTCTCAAGGTGGTTCTGGCTTAACTAGATGTGAGGAAAATAAATTTTTCCATAGTGAGATTCTCTCCCTCCAATAGATGTGTTCTTGTTGGAGTGCATAGCAGAATATTGACAATCGCTTGTCGGGAATTGGAAGAATCAATGTAACGGATTTTCCTATCGGAAATGCGCCAAGGTTTCCATATTGTCATGTTGCGAGTTGAGGTTTCATCAAGCATTGACATTGGATGTTATGGTGGGTCAGAGGATGTCGCAGCAAAGTGGGATTTTCGGAGATTCGGAAAAACGCAGTATTTGCAGGTTTCCTGGAGACATGTCATAGAATTGAATCTTCTTGCTGAGGAGTGTGGAACTAGGTACTACACAATGCCCTGTCAATCAACGGATTGTAGTGGGTGGGTTAGTGGTGTCCCCAGCACATTGGAACAATTAGAAACAAGTGGCATTATATGCAAATGTAATAATGACCAGTATTTTTTGCTCGATGGGAAGAAACGTGATTCACATGAACAGCCTACTGGATGGTGTGACATAAAATGTCTTCGGTAACAGGAAATGGAGACCAGCGGAAAGCGGGAATCCGAAAGGATGGTGTTTAAACATAATGATCGGTTGAAAACGTTCAGGAGAATGATATTCGGGGGTTTTTGGGATTGGAGATAAGATCGGAGATGATTGTAAGGGATTTGGCGGAATTGTCAGAAGGTAGGAAGGGTGTTTTCAGAAGCATCTATGATGATCTCGGTAAGGCATGAAAGAAAATATGAATGCAGATTTGTGCTCAAGGGTCTTTGAGCTATCAGTCTTGGGAATTTGGAAGGTCCTCTAAGGGGACCTTGATGTCAGAATCACTTAGCATGACAGTTGTAGTTCGGGATTTTGCTTTCCCGGCAAAGGATGATGACTTTGGGCATTTTTCCACTTTATGACCAGGTCTTCCACAGTAGAGGCATAGCTTTTGGTCGATGTGTCGTTGTCTCTCCTGTAGTATTAACTTGCCGTCTTGTCTGAGGATGTCGGAAAGTTTCAGTGTCAGTAAAATCGGGGTTTGGTCGGAAGTTGTTGCCATTTGTTGTGAGTCATCACAAAGATGGTTGGAGGTCGCATTGTCGATGTCGCTTGGGATTTGCTTGGGTTTGAAGTCTTCGTCTATGAGGCACTTGTCAAAGAAGCTGGAGTACTCGTAAATGTTTGATGGGTTGATGACATTCTCGGTAGATCTGTCAGTGTCATCAAAATCGGGTGTTTGAATTTGGGTGTCGGAAGACATTGTAGAAATCAAGAGTGTTAGCTTGTATATACTGTTAATGGCCAGATCGGATGTGAAGGTCAGGTTTGGTTGGAAGTCTCCTTGACCGAAATCGGTAGTCACAATATTCGGAAATGCATGGAATATCGGATGACTCGGAAGTCGGAGATCTGAAGACTGATCTATATGGGCTTGGCTTCAACTTATGGGTTGCGCCCTCTTGGATTTCTAGTGCCCTGGTATTCCAGACTGAATACCAGACAGAATTATTGGGGTTCCATGGTCGGGTCTATTTGGAAGGATCAGTGACAAATGATACATTAAGACTTATCGGAGATGAGCGGGAGGTTCCAGGTACTCAGAATTGGAATAGTCAACATGGGAAATGGATAGGGGTAATGATAAATGAATATCAAGTAAGGGTTCAGCTTTACAGAAAAGCGAGTGTAATCAAAGAGGGGTTTTTGGAATGTCAGATATGTTGGGGTTGGAATAATTGGAATAATTGGAATAATTGGAATACCAAACAAGGTCAAAGGCCTTATTGCAGGTAGAACTTGGAGTGATGAAGTGTAATAAACGGTATAATGATATAGGGTAGACAAGATATATCAGGTGTGCAGGATATCACGAGTTATATCGAGATAATGAGATGAAGTAATGAGATATACAACGAGATATGTAAGAGAGATATAAGAGATATACAAGCTAAGGAAAGCTTGAGCAAGGGAAAGCGTATTTAAAAGAACATGCGGAATTCCAAAATCGGAAACGGAAAGATAAGGGTGCATGATACGGAGTTCTGGAGTCAGAGCGAATATGGAAATCGAGATAAGACATACGGGGAGAATATCGAAATAGAATCGTGACTAAGAATAATAAATGGGGACATGTCGGAAATAAGTGGGAAAGGGCTTATTGGAATACTATAAGGGCAACCTCCAGGGGAAGTGGAATATCACACTGAACACTGGCAGATGGGAATCCAAAGATATATAAGCTCACAGAAGACTACATACAAGGATACACACCTGGCAGATGGGAATCCGAAGAGAAAAGCCTAAGGTTCCCACTGCCAAGATAACTACCTAAAAGAGTACGCAAATAAGCGCCGGGACGTACTGTGATTACGTAACGGGATTGGAATCCAATCCTGTTGTGTAACCAGGTGCTTAAGTAAGCGAACTTGAACGAAAAGATAGGGGCAAGGGAGATAATGGGGGGAAGGGAGAAGTGGGGAAGAATAGATAGGAAGAAGAGATAATAGAGAAGTGTAGAACCACATGAAATGGGGTTCCCCTTACAGATACAGAAAACATCAGAATAACATGAGTTGGATCTGGGATCTAACACTCAAAAAATTCCACCTGAATTGAAATTTGGTTCGCAGGTGCAATGAGCAATGGGGTTACCATTCTTCAATGGATCTGCACCCATAGGTGCTGGCCTTGCCTAGAAGGTACTTAACATGTTTATAATCTTAATAAAGTCTGTTTGGGCTGTATGAACACCCCCCAACTTCTGCCTGTGGGGTGAGCCTGGGCAGGAGAAACACATCCCACTTGATGTGTTCCATGGTGAGCACAAGAACAGCAGGTCACATGACTGATCTGTCCATTTGTATATTCTGCCACAAAGGAGTCAGGTCGAATCACCTCATATAAACATGTTCTAAATTAGTATAAGATACTAAATAAAAGTTCTATCAACTCACAATAATTTTCTTGCTTCAGACACCAGAGATATAGCCTGAACATGCCACAAGAGGCTCATCTCAACCACACACTTTATAGCAGTTGATTTAGAGTGTTAAAAAAAAATTCTGAGTTGGAAGAAATGCTTGTATACATATGTAATTTAAGATTGCAAAAAATGTTTGGGAGAAACAGAGGGGAAGGTGTGGCAGCATTGTGCAGAGGTACCCCTCCAGAGCCGGAGTTTGCTCCAAGCCTCTCCCCTGGAGATTGAAGCTCCACCTTCAAGGCTTGCACCGAGCCTAGGATAGCAAGTGAAGAGAAAGGGCAAGAAGGCGCACGTGCTTGCCACTCAGCTGGATGCAGGCTTACGTCCATTGTTTCTATCCTTCTAGATAGTCATTGTGATACCAAACAATGACCCAAATACAATAAGCCAACGGATTACTGATCCGAGTGATGAACCGCTGGGTTGGCGCCAGGGCGCTCCCATCGGCTGATTGTTGCGCACCATTCCACATTGGATGCATTGGGTTGATCGTTGCATGCCATTGCATGCATTGCATCGATTGTTGTGTCCCATTGCGCTGACAAGCATGATACTCGACAGCACCTACTACACTACAAAAGACGCTCACTGCACATGCACCTATCATCATCAGCTTTCGCCAGACCATCATCTGCTGTGCTACCTCCAGTCCACCAGACACATCATCTCCACACTCATTCTATTTTTCATTGATTCTATTTTCAATATGCCATCCAGCATTGCCACCACCACATCCCATGATTCATTTCAGATGACTGCCAAGCCAGACATACATGTTGGACCACGCATCGAACTTCCCAGTCGACGTTTTCCCCTTGATGTTCATTTGTCCAGTCCTCCTCCACAAGTCGCACATCGTTGGTACTATCCCCTATATGTCGAATCTCCTGAAGGCCCATACCAAACATTCCCCTCCTATCCTCCTTATCGCATTCACGATTGCATTTGGGTATTCGACCCTGTCTTCCATGCTCCCTTCCACATCATCGGCTTCGACCCAAACTATGAACCAGTCAATGGTTGGCATCATATCATACTCAGGAACTACTGGGATATCAAAGAGTTTGGTCCAGGAACAGAGATTTGCTACGGTTATGTGCCTAAGGACTTCATCAAGCAGGACTCGTCTTTGTTCCCTCTCTGGAGGAAATTTGTATCCAAGTGTCATGATTGGTTCAAATGTTTCTGAGTCATCATCAAGTCACATGACTCACTTACTCATCTTCGGAGATATTTGACAAGCAACTGGAATCCTATTGGACAGCTATGACTCATTTTCATCACCTGACTCACTCGCTTCTTTCTTGTACTTCTATTTCCAATTGTTCCACATGGTCTATTGTCTGTGACTCACTTCTATTCTATTTCTGGCTTCTATTTCAAATTCGCTGCCACATTTCTATTCATTTCTTCGACCACCTGACTCATTTTTCCATTTCCTTACAAACCATCTTCCTATTTTGGTTTTCTGCCTCTTGCCATTAGTCATTTCTCCTGTCTGCTGTCGACGACATCATTGTATGGCATACTCGCATCATTTGTTGTTCTGCTCATGTATATAAGGCCTGTTTCACCTTAGTGTACCCCAATTCACCTCTTTCAGTTGGATTCACTCGTCTAAGTCTAAGTCTAAGTCTAAGTCTTCTAAGTCTACTACTACTACTACATCTACATCAAGGCCAGCTTTGTCAATCACGTGACATTTGCTGTTGTATCTCGTCTACGCTTACGTCAGCGTATTACGTCATCATTATCATCACTGCTACGTCTTCGTCTTCATCTTCATTCTACCTTTGTTGCTGCTGATAGCAAAGCACACTGAGCCGAACACCAGTGTAAGTAGCCATGCAACGACAACACTGCTACCCACTGTCTTTTGGATTCATTTCTGAAAGTAAACTGACAGCGCACACAACTGCAATGCCACAATGCTCAGTTGTGGACTAATTAGCTTGATATAAGTAAATCTTCAAGCTATGGAAGCCACAATGATTAATTGCAATACAATAGGAGGAAAAAATAAACTAAAAAAAAGCACAATGTGTTACTTCAACCTGCCTATAATAATAATAATAATAATTTTGATGACTTCAGATTCAAAAAAAGAAATAGTTGCAGACTATTTCCCAATATCTATTCATTGTATATTTAGTTGTTAGCATATTTGAGATGTTGCTTGCTATTGCAACAATCAAATGATTGCATGCCATCATTTTTCCATTGTATTTGCTGTAGCTACTATTGTTACTCTATCATATGTCACTATAAAGCTTGGGTCCAACGTTGCAACAGTTTTCAGTTTTATGCTGTCACAATGCAACACAATTACCAATGTGATATAGATCTGATATGAGAACTGAGTGAATTAACACTCTTTCAAGGTGTTTGCTTTTACTGAAGTGTTATGTGAATGCTAGATAGATCTATGGTTTACAATTTCTAATTTGACATGGATAATATCTCCAACAGGAAATACTCATTATGTTTGTTGTCTTCTTATTAAATAAGAAGAGACTTATTATTGCCATTGTTATTGCTTCATGCCTCACATTTGTACAGGTGGTATTATCAACCCCCCCAGAATACTGTACAATCGGAAACAAAATAACTATTCAATATATTGAAACAACATGACATTTGAATGGTATGCTGATTGCTGGTAATTATGAGCAATGAAACAACAACAATACCACAACACAATTGGCCATTGTTTCATTTCTTTCATTATTTTTCTTTCAGTGCATTGTGTGATTATTCCTCTCATTCTATTTCTATTCAGTATTTGCTACTACCAATAAAATCCATGAGAAATGGAGCAACAACAATATCACAACACAATTGACCATTGTTTCATTGTTTTTCCAACACATTGTGTAAACATTTCTCTCATTTTCTCTCTATTCAGCACTTGCTACTACCTGTAAAGTAGAGTGCCCAATGCATGAGCAGTAACAAAAATATCACAACACAATTGACCATTGTTGCATTTTTTTTTCAGTGCATTGTGTAATTACTTCTCTCATTTACTCTCAATCCAGCATTTGCTACTCCTTGCAAAAGAGAGTGCCCAGCCACTGGACTGTTTGCAGCGCCATTGTGTTCTTGCGTCGACATGCATTCATCGTTGTGGGCCAACGTGATGGCCCGCAACAACAGGCAGCCCCGCGATGTGATTATTAATGTTTCGAGCCACCGACTCGGTTCCAGGGATGGTTGTGGGACCCTCTTTGAGTCATTGTTTATATGGAACAACAGATCCCAATAGATACAAAACATGGCACAGTATAGTGCAGTAATCAGTCGATTGTTACCATTCAGCATGTCGGCCAGCACCCCAATATCATCACCAGCGGTCTGGACGAGGCTTAGCAATATTCCCCCAGAGTCCTTGAAACCTGAGTTGACTTGGTTTACAGCACAATTGTCACTGGTTGCATCATAATTGTTCTGTCACAGGCTTACAAACACATTTTTATAGTCTGAATCATAATGCATACACAAGGTTAATATGATCACTCGCTAGCTAGGCCAGGTAGAAGGATAGGTGGTAGATGGGTCACATAAATAATAACTATGTATAATAAGAATATTGTCATTGAGGCGACCCGGGATCATGCAAATTTTGAATACCCATCATAGTGGCCATGCCCGCCTCCTCTCCTATGAGCGGATTTGCAGCGCATGGCCTTGTGTCCCAGGAAAGACAGTTTGAGATGCCATCGTTCGACGGTTGGGTATTTGGCCACAGGTGGAACTCCTGGTATAGTTCGATTAGTGGTGTTTTTCAAATTATAACCCTCCCATTAGTGAAATCACACACAAGAGCACCAATGGTCTCGTCGAGCCCCCCCTCAATATCCAAGGTGCAACAAGAGATCCGAGGCAAGTGAGAGGAGCCTGAAACGCCCTTGCAACATGGACAGGATGTCAGTCCAGTCCGCTTCCTCTTGTTATCCTCCCCAGCGTCATCTACTGTGGCTGGATTGATGTACAGCGGTAACATCGCTGGATGACGCTGGTGCCTCCTCTTCACAATATGGCTCTAGATCAGCAGGACCTGCAGAGGAAAGCACCCTTGAGTTCTGTGATAGGTGCTTTGTGGCTTACCCTGTAGAGATGTTTGTGAGCCACTGTTGTCGTCGTTGAGCCACAGAACGTTTAGCCACAGTTCTCTTCGCATTAGCGCACATCTGCGAAAAATATAATAATCCTTACGAATAATGCTAAGGAGTATTCGTGGACTTAGAGTGCTAGCTTACTATTTTGGAGGTTGATGGGATCAGGCCATTGACCATATACACCGAACGGTAACAATCGACTATGAACTCGTATAGTGGCTGGACGCTGGTGCCGGCCAATCCCGAGGGTTTGAGACATGGTGTCACGTGACTATCCTGCATTCTAATCAATTACTAATTACTACTCTATTATCCATATGACACGAATTCGTTTGGCCATGTTTACTGTGGAGCCACGCTGAAACATGTGGAGCCATGCTGAGACATACTTACCGCCGTTTGACGTCATATAAACTTCGCCACCACCAAAATGTGCGCTGACTGAAATATGTCACATATTCCAACTGAATAATCATACAATGTTCATCGTTCCGCTGCTGTTTTTCTCCATCTTTATGTCTACTGCTTTCATTTCAGGAAACTTTGCCGTCACTGGTGGTATGCGACATGACAGTGGACCTCATTATTACCTTTACTACAACATGGTGTTGCAATGCGCATTGTCTGATGACCAGCGTGCAGCTGAAATTAGGATATATAGCCGCCCCCCCAACGAGAATTCTCTCAAGGACTGCATCGTTGTGAATTTGTTTGGCAGGCTGTTTGCTCCATCAAACGGGATGTATCTCATCTGAGTCGATGGATTGTTTATAGTACTGTTTCCCGGCGATCCGTCTGAAGATGAATATAAATCATCAATTTTGGATGACATGACTGTCAAGATATGGGCTGTTGGTTCCATTTTAAATAAGGCCGAACAATGGAAAGATGGTTCTCCAGATTGTTTAATCTGGCAGTCTCTGACTCGGAATACATTAGAGATTCCATGAAGCACTTTCAAATTTCGTAAGCTGTTCAATGTTTGTATTCTGTATATCATTTCCTTATCGTTTTGTATTAGTTGTCTTTTCGAGGAATGCTCGGGATGATGGAACAAAATTCATAATCCCAATCCCAATACTGCTATATTTGTCTTCGGTCTCATGAGAGATATTTCTAAAGGGGGGAATATTATTGTGGATCTAAAATCTGTTGCTTTAAACGTAGGTCCTGCTATGAACATGATCACGATTGCTCCCACACTCGAGACAACGAAAAAAAGAAAATTTGTAGTTTCTACCTCAAGATCGTCTGGAAAAGCTTCTGCCGAATGTATTTCCCAATGAAACGGGTGAACTGACATTATCTCAACCTTCCAACATTCGAGGGAGGTGCTGGAGTGGCACCGTTCGTGCTCGCACTCTAGAGAGGGTGGGGAGCCAAATGCGAAGGTGGAGGTTGGGACTGGCATTTCGTTCTTGATGTTGGAGGTGGAGGATGCATTGATGTATTGGTGGAGCTCTGCAAGGGATCGTCCTTGGGGGAGGGGGGGGGAGGTCAGTTAACTGCAACTGCACGGTAGCGAGAAATGAAGGGAGGAGGGAGGGAGGGAAGGGGTGCCACACACCTTATTGATGATATCCAAGAGCGAAAACAATGAATGTCTATAGTACATATATGCCGAGGAAAACCCTTCGCCCTGCTGCACCCAGCAACAAGCCCTGCCTGGACTCGCTCATCCCCAGATGCTTCGTTCTACCCTTGCCCTACGACAACAGGCTTACGTTGGGGCTTATTTGCTTGTGTTTATTGGTGGCTTTCTTTGGCATGACATTATTATTTCCATCAGTGGTGAATCTTTCTGATGCCGTCTTTAACAAATAACTTTATATGGTTGTCATTTGAACATTTACCAGCATTGCGTCTGTGAAGAAACTTTTTGGAGCTGAAATAGGGGTTCGATTGCATTCAATATTGCATTTATAACATTCTGTGTGTCTATTTAAAAGTCGTCTCTGTGGTATCAACAGTGAATTTGATGCATTGTCGCTCTGAAGAGTCTAGATTATATCGAAGGACACGTGAGAATTCCACCGTTGCCTTTTGGTTTGATGCATGCACTGCGGATCCGATTCAACAAATTTTCGGTTTGGATCCAATGTGAGACATTTTCTGACTGTACTCCGTTTGGGAGCAGAAAACTCTACTTTTGCCCCTGCTGCCATCATCACCACTACCCTGTCGCCACCAAGAGAAGGAGTGGATCCAAGGGACTTCATCCAACACCATTCCTCTGTTAGTTCTTTTTTTAAAAGTCTTTTGGCATATGGGATACATGGTGTTTCTATTGCTGGCCAACGTTTGTCTTTTTCTTTCTTTCCCGCTATGTCAACTGTTTTCGTTGCAGGCAATTTCACGCTCACTGCTGGCAAACGATCCCATGACCCCCCTCAATATTATGTGTACTATCAGACTATGTTGCAATGCACAACATCGGACGATTTGGTTGGTGCAGAAATACGGATTTATAGTCCAAGGACAATGAGTCCGTTACCTGATTATACGATTGTTAACCTTTTTGGTCATCTCTTTGCACCAATGGGCACTATTTGATGATGGTATCACTATGATTTCTTTTCTGGGTGATCCAAACGACGTCGATGCATATGAGGCATCAGTACTGGATGACACTTCAACAAAAATTTGGGCAATTGGTGCTGAATGAACAATGCCGAACAGTGGAAAGATGGATGTTCTCGAATGTTCAATCTGGCTGTATCTGAATTTGTTAGGGATTGAACAAGGCATTTTCAACTTTTGTGTGTGGTTTTTTGTTTATTTGTTTTCTAAATTTCTACGTGTAAGATAAGTGTTTATTCGACAAGGCCTTACACTCGATCACATTGCAGTTGATTTAACACGACCTGTTTTTACTCATGGACAACTTTATACTGCGTTATTGAGAGTTAAAAAAATTCGATTGCACTCGCATTCGACTTCCTCCCTTAGAAAGAACTACTATCAACATAGTGTATCATAAACTTTTGACTTAGTATAAATATTATTTGTTCACTTTAATATGTTATTCTTGAAAATTCAACGTTATATTATTTATAAGGATGTGCCGGCGCGAAGCGCCGGCGAACCTTGTTTATAATTAAAATTGTCGTCTGCCTAGCTCTGCCATGTCGATACTCGTTCAGCCACCCATAGCGATCCCAAATCCATCACCTATACCAGAAAACGCGCCAGACCACTGTCCGGTTCGTGTCCTGTCGTTGATATCTACAATCCATATTTCTTATGTATGTTCTAGGGTCCCGAGTCCGAGCTCGCAGGAAAGTCTGATGCATGTGCAGGTTGTGCCAATCAAGATATTTGCGCATCCTCCAAGCCAGCTGGGCCTGATCCAACTCTCCCGTTTATAAAAGATCGCATGTCATCTGTCAAACGTAAGATCTTGATCCTGAGTGGCAAAGGTGGTGTAGGAAAAAGCACATTTACTGCCCAGCTAGGTTGGGCGTTTGCTTCTGATGAATCTAGTCAGGTAGCTATTTCATCATTTTTAAGCATGTAAATAGAGGCTCAAACACTCTCAGACGGGTATTATGGACGTCGATATATGCGGGCCATCTATTCCTACCATCCTTGGGGTAGCCAATGAGCAAGTGCATGCGTCGTCTACTGGTTGGTCACCAGTATACGTTCAAGACAACCTTGGTGTCATGTCTGTTGGATTTATGCTCCCATCGTCCCGCGACGCAGTGATGTGGCGTGGCCCGAAGAAAAATGGCCTAATATCACAATTTCTGAAAGATGTAGATTGGGGAGACCTCGATTGGCTGGTCATTGACACACCACCAGGGACTTCAGACGAGCATTTGAGCATCGTGCAATATCTTAAGGAGTCAGGTATTGACGGCGCAGTTGTCATCACTACCCCACAAGAAGTTGCAATTCAAGACGTGCGCCGAGAGATTGACTTCTGTAGGAAAGTTGGTGTCCGGGTGCTTGGGCTGGTGGAAAACATGTCCGGATTTGTCTGTCCCGGATGTAAGACCGAATCTCAAATATTTAAACCTTCCACTGGAGGAGCGAAGAGATTAGCGCAGGATATGGACATCGAACTTCTTGGTTCAGTACCATTGGACCCTCGCATTGGAAAAAGTGCAGACTTCGGTGTCAGCTTTTTAGATGAGTATCCGGACAGCCCTGCAAGCGTTGCATACATGAGCATCATCGAAAGTGTGCTTTCCATCTCAAATGATTGAAATTTACTCTGACCATATTTTGACAGGGTTGAAGGAGATCCTAGATGATTCAGGTTAGTAAAAAGTAGACAAATTAATATTATTGGACCATGGATTGTAACGATTTTAATGAATTGTTAGTGGGGATTTAGGCTTAATAGCTAATCGACGTCTAACAAAGTGCAAGAAAAACTACTCTAACGAGAGCGTATGACAGCATGATAGCATGGTTCATGATTCTATGTGCGAGTCCGATCAAAGCTCAGTATTTTCTTTATCAGTATTGGCAAACTCTCGAGGCATGGACGACGGCGGTGCATCTGCTGCGGATTGTTGACCTGAAAAAAGGTTCCCCAATTCGGTGTCAACCTTCTCGTGAATCGAGAATGTTGACAGGGTTCGCAGCAATTGGGTTTGCCCACCCATCATGGACGCCGCACGCGAACGAGCCGGCACAATATATGATCCTTCGCCAGCGCTTTCGGACTGGGAGAACGAAGGAAATATTTGGTGCTGAACCTGCGAAGCGCCCCACGAGTGGTGTGGCGATACGCCGCCTTGCAAGATGCTCGATCTTCGACGGTATGACGCGATTGGATCGGTAGTTGCAACAAGCGTGGACGGATCACGCCGTCTAGGGGACGCAAGGTCGTCAATTATGATCTCTTCATTGGCATTGGATGATTGTTGTTTTGTGTCGCTAGACGGTATCTGTTTTGCTTCGCTCGACGGTATCTTTTCAAATTCTTCCGTCAGTGGCGGGATAGAGTCGACATTGTGTGTCTCGATGTTTTCGGAAAATTCTGTAGTTGGTGATAAAGCTTCAAGTTCCAGGTTTCCATGGGGTTCTTCATTCCAGGCTTCTTTCACCGGGCTAGGTGTTAGCGACCCTGTATGCAAGCTCCGCACTTCGTGCCGGAAGTCCTGGATCTCGTTCCAAATGGCTATTCGAAACTCTTCCAGGGTAGTGAGACTTTCATGATCCTTGTACCTATCGAACTTAGTAGGGCAGGAAGGTTCATCATCTGGGTCATCTGTCGTCCAGGAGGATGATAGAGCATGAACAGACGCTTCTGGTGACATTGAATGGACGCACGGTAATTTGAAACATATGGGTGTTCCAGTGCCTCAATTACAGAAAGTCTATGCTCCGGATCCCAGGTGATCATTTTTGAAAGCAAATCGAGCGCTTGAGATATTCTTTGGTAAGATATTAAAGAGAAACAGACATATGTTCACCTTGCGGGTCAGCCTTAGGAAAAACTTTGCAAAAGGGCTGTGCCTTTCGGATAGGAAGCGACCGCATGTATGCTTTAGCCTGTAAGACGTCAGGTTCGCACATTTCTACTAGAGATGGACAACCTTCGGAGCAGATATTCTATCGAATATTGTTTCATCTGGTGACCCCAGGACATCTAGGATGCGGTTCAACTGGTCCACTATACCAACAACTTAGGGCACCAGCTAGTGTAAATGGTCGAAGATACGAACCATAGCTGAGAACACGGATAAGAACGGGGCGAGAACAGTAATTGAATGAGACCAACTTTTTGCCTTTAAATAATGGCTTTCCAAGGATTAGTTCTGCAAGTATGCACCCAATCGACCTTGAAACTCCATGAAAGCACACCCATGTCTTAGGTGCGCGATTGCTTACCAGACATCGACTAATATATCCTTGATTAACAAGTCTGGGAGCGATTTCAAGGATGAACTCACTGGCGGTAGTGTAAGTGCTGAATGAGAGCATTATCTCCGGAGCGCGATACCATCTTGTGGCACTGAAGGGTTGAGATAAGCCATTGCTTCGGGGCATACATAGTTTAAGCATACACATATTCTGTTAGTTGATTTACGCCTTGTAACGGTAAGCAGCTCAAACCGAGCAAATGTGAAGAAATATTACCTTCGTATGTGTTCGCAAGTCCAAAGTCGCACACTTTAAGCTCACAATCAGCATTCACAAGTAGATTGCCTAGTGGCCCCGCCAATTAGTGTTCAGAAGCTGCCGTGATGCACGATTTACAGACCCGGTTTCAAATCTCGATGGATTACAGATGCTGTATGAATATACTTCATGCCTCGAAGTATTTGATACAGAAAGTATTGAATGTGTTCGTTGGTGAGGCACTGTTCAGATCTTAGGATCTGGTGAAGATCGGCTGTAGGAGCTTATAAATTTTGTTGCACATCAGAAGAGTGGCGCATACCTTCCATGGGCTGCGTAGATGCAAGCACGTCAGAAGCCTTGTGTTTTCTAGCAGAGTGCGTCTCACCTCCATGAAAATATATCTGTCTTGGCATCAGGAGAGGTTTCCGATCAATGAAGAAACCGCCTACATCTCCGTGAACTCCGGATGGATTGCATCCAAGTCAATGAGACCCGTGATATTCTCATGCCCTCTGGTGGAAAAGTGGCGCAATAAAGTGATTTCTCGAAGAGCTCGTTTCGCGAGCTGCAGTTTATCCAAGACGGGCGTGACCATTTTTATGGCTACAGTCTCCCCTGAAATCTTATCTTCAGCAGACCTAGAGTTGGATCAGAACACATGATTGTTCATTGGCAAATACACACTACACTCACACAACCATTCCATAAGCGCCTTGGCCAAGCTCGCGCACCAATCTCCATCGATTCTCCACATGAAAGGGTTTGAAGGAGGAGCGCAGGGTATGGTATCCGCTTCTCGTCACATTGATTTCAAGTCAACCATAAACCCTTGTCTCTCTGCTTACCGTTGTCGCAAGTTCTCCGCAGACAAAGGATTTGAGGTTTCTCGTGTCATCTGCCTTCCGCGACGATTATCCCATGAATTGGTACTAGCCTTAGTCGACGAGCTGTCGTCTGAAGCTGTCGTTTGACCGGTAGCTAGAGTGTTAGGGCTATGT
Organism: Ramaria rubella; assembly: GCA_015039355.1. Classification (NCBI taxonomy): domain Eukaryota; kingdom Fungi; phylum Basidiomycota; class Agaricomycetes; order Gomphales; family Gomphaceae; genus Ramaria; species Ramaria rubella. The sequence continues at coordinate 156,394 of MU134330.1, forward strand.
GATGGACCTGCTACCATTGTAGGATTTAGCTCAACGACAGTGTCACAACTGCGGTGAAAGCGATAGACACGTGTATCCTTCGTGCAGTAAACGATTTACTTCTCCAATATTATGGCCAGGAACTGTGGCTGCAAGGCGTCTAGAATCTAAGCGCCCACCCGTGCTTGGTCCATGAAAAAAAAATTGACACAGCATGTAAAGGAAATACAGTATGCAATAAATAATAGGATTATGCTGGGGGAGGCGACACTTCCATTCCCTGTGGAGGCGTTGTTTTATCCGCCTCCCCGAACACCTCCAGGAAACTTGCCACTCGTGCCTTGTTTCCTGCCTTCTTGATCACATATTCCCTGAGCCCAGATTTAAGCCCTGGTTGCTTATCCACAAGCTCTCGCAGTTGATCCTTTGGTAACTGTAAGAGAGCTCCGAAGCTGGCTGGTGCGATGGCTTTGGCGCAATGAATGAAACCCTGCCAGAGTGCGTGATTGGTCCATATCTTTTTTGTTATTAGCCGTGCTAGTAAGGTTGTCGAGACAAATCCCACGAGAGATTTGTAAGTCTGGACGGATTGAATTACCTAGCTTACCAAGATCAGTGCATTATAGATGCTACGTAGAAGTTCTCACAGTTCTCATAAATAAAAGGGGTATCACTGGCTCATCCATAATCTGTTGCATAACAACAGCAAGAATCTCGGAGCGGAATACATCCGTCATGGAGAAGCAGATAGAGATGGCTGTTGGAGGACTAAGTCATTCACGTAGTCTGGAAAATAAAAATAATAAAAGCACCTTCTTTTGCACTGTTTAGACCTATCTCCTTCTCTGATTCGTGTAAAAGCACCATCAACTCTGCCGGTGTCAACAACTCGCTTTGTCGTACTCGTGGCAAATTCGAAGTGACGCTCCCAAATGTTTGTGGAGGTGTGGTAACAATCGCACCAAACACAGACCGTACGAGGTTTTTGGGATCCGTTTGACCATTGAGCATGGATACGATGCGGGGGAGGTGTCTAAGGATGTCCGCCTAGATCCCATTTCAATGAAGATTCTCAAAGTTCTCAAAAGAAATACCTTATCCATTTCCGCAATGATTGGAATGAGAAACCGGGCATCTAAATCGCGTTCGGTGATCAGGCTCTTTACTAGTGCCACCAACGTAGCAGTAGGCCGTCCATTTTCGGTGAAGATGGTCAGAACTCGTAATGCAAGAGTTTCGGCACCAGGCGGGAAAGTGCGAAGCAACGTTAGTAGTTTGCCATGACTTGGCCCCAATGACCGGATGAGAGCTGTAACGAGGTCTTGTATTGCCTCCTGCACTGTAACATCCATTTGTCCATAAGCTGCAAAAATCCTGTTCATTCTGTGAGATGCTTCTCCAAAACATGTCGGATGGAAGTCTCGCACTCATCAAGTAAGTCTGGTACACGGACCGACAGCGCAAACATGAGCTCGACATGCTGCAAGATCTGGGCTTTGTCGGCTGGGAGTGTTACCTCTTCTGATAGGTACATAGTCTGCAATACTTCTTCTTGCGGTAGTTGCCCGTCTTCCATTCCTTCTTCTGGCAGTTCCGGTTGGTCAGGTTTGGTACCTTGCACGTTTCGTTTCTGAAGCCGTCGTAAGAGCCGGAGAGAGAAATCACGGACGAAGCCATCCATTGGTTGCACGTCTGGAACCCATCGCTTGACCGTATTGATTGCAGGGGTACGTATTGTCTTTGCTGCATACACGACTCACTGGGTACAGCTGTTTCGGAGCAAGGGGATCAGATGAACCCACCTGGGTGGGTTGTCAATTCCAATAAAATTTCCAACGCAGCGGTGCGCAGTGGGGGGCGCAAGGTAACAAATTCGCGCAGAGTCAAAAAACCTACTTGAGTCCTACAAATAATCTGGAATCTTCTTGGATTCTAATAAAGCACTCTGACTAACCTTTCTGGATCTGTGCAGAATTCACGGAGAAGAGCAAGAATACCATCTGGCAAGGATGGCAAGTCTAGAAGAAATTGAGAAAACGTCCGGTCTTTGGCATTTAGGCGTTCCTGATGCACCGACACTATTTTTTGAAGCCAGATGTCATATCGCGGTTGCTAGGGTCAGGGGTTCAGCTGTAGCCTCCGCAATGACCCAATGGACGTACCCAATCTGGACATTGCCGTGAACGTACGCGATCATTATACCATTCCTCGTTCATCCAAACTGTTGCCAGCCGTATCCTAGAATAATAGTCAATGGTAACAACAAAGCATTGATAGTAGATTACTTGCCTTGAGGGGAAATCTTCCAATACATAATTACACAACGTCCGCCGCGTCTCATCATCCCGTGCTTTAACTTGCTCTGTATTCTCTTCCTTCACATCACCCTCAACTGCTTCGGATGCCGGGAGGCGCGTAATCATCCGCACAAGAAGAAGCATCCACATGTCTGACGCCGGCAACCCAATATGTGCTGATTGGTTGGGCACCTCGGGAGGGGGATTCAACTCCTGAGCGCTATTTCGTATTCGAGCAATTGAGGATTGCAGGGCAGCTTCACGTTCGGTATCAGACAGTTTCCGAGGCGGAGGAAGTTGAAAGTTAATTAACGCCAACGGAATGTCTTTCTCCGCGTGGCCAGCAATCCCCGCAGCAGACATATCGGGGTCATCCTTAGTCGTAGGCGTACAGATGGGTTAATAGTGAAAAGCTTGGTCAAAGTCACACTAACCTCAAATTGGTCATTAAGCCGATCGGGCTCGTATTCGATGTCATCCTCGTCCATATCCATTTGAAGCGGGTCCACCGGTTCTTCTTTGATCGGTAGGTCAGCTACGGGAACGACAGGTGGTGGGGATAGGGCTGTAGGCGCTACAAGAGGAGCCACCTTAGGCTGATTCTGACGAAAGGTCTACGACAAGATTAATTATCCCCACGAGATTGACGTTCGCGAACAAGATACCTCAATGGCTGTGTTCAATGACTGCTCAGACAATAACTGCAAATTTGCAATAACCAAATCAGCGACCAATCCAACAGGAAGGGCCGAGAAGTCAAAGTTAGAGAGTAACTCTGTAAGGCCATCAGCGCTACTCGAGGTAGCCCGAGATATATCACTCGGGTGCTCGAGTTTAGCACGTTTGGGGACCGCCTGTTCGCTTTCGATACCAGGCATGGCGCGCTTGCGAGTTGCTTCTGCGGCCACAGCCTCACGACGGATACGTTCGTCCTGAACGGCCTGTTCCATCCGCGTTGCCTGCTGTTGGAGAGTATCTTGGATCTGTAGGGCATATTGATGACCATTCTGTCCTCTAATTCCGATGCAGATTTGAATATTGAGTTTTTATGTCATCAGACTTAGACATACCGAGAAATATGGATCAGCAAAATGCGAATAGTCTTTTCAACGCTCTTGATGCTCGAAACGGGAAGCCCTTCTAAGTGTCGTGGATTCCAAGTACCGAGCGCAGAGACAATCACTTGAAGTAATAGTGGTCGGAGTTTTCCCAGAGTACCCCAGCTGTGAACTATGGCGGAAAGCATATCCACATTCCTGAAATCGAGTCAATTAACGCATGGAACACGTTAAAACTCTCAAGACGTACGTGCTGTGAAAGAACAGCGCTATCACTCGCTCTAGAAGTTTGGTACCTTCCGCCTCTAACTGAATTGCGGATATAAAAGGGTGGTCAGAGGGACATAGGGCTAAGTTTGGGTCCGCCTTGTTTTGTAGCTAGACAGAGAACACGGAGTCAGGAGTGGTGAAATAAAATTAATATTTAGAAGCTACCCGGGGATCAGAGATTCCCCGTGTCTGCACGAGGATTGCGCGCTGGGTAAATTTAAGAGCAGAGAGCTTCACACCGTTGGACGTGTGTTCCGACCAAAGGAACTCTAGAATGCGACTTTTAGCCCGGAGAAGGGTTTCCCACTGCTGGCGCAGACTTCGATTGGCACAACTGCAAAACGCGTATGGAAGAAATAAGCACGTGACTATGGCACGCGACTGATAAACTCCGACGCACTATAAACGGAAGAGCAGGGGATAGACCGTGGCAAAGCATTGGATGACGACCTTGACTGTGAAGGTGCTAGGATCGTTAAGAAGGCCTGACAGCACATCGAGCGACTGTGCAGCAACTGTGTGGCATACATCGTGAATCACAGCTCAAATTGAGGTCCAAGGGCTTACGAACGTTGTGTCCGTGTTTCCATGGGTAATGAGGAGCGCGCGAGACCAAAATGCAGCAAATCGAGGACCCATCGCTTCAAGAGCGAATCGCCCGCTCCCGAGATTGTTGTAATAAGGGCAGTACAGAGTATTGGAATGCGGTTTTGCTGGTTTTCCAGAGAGTCTCGTAACGACGCTAACAGGGCGGCCTGCTCCGCCGAATCAGCAGATACAGCTAACGCCGCTGAAAGAGCTTGCAATGGATCTAAGGATGCATTACTGGCCGCCATCTAACAACGATGTTTTGTTCTCGAAGAACTTATTGACACAGCACAAACAAGTCAAAACACACGGCCTGTGGTCCGCATATTGCTCAGTACTCAGTTTCCACTTAACAGATTGCCAACTTGTTGGTGGCATGCCTTTAATTTTCATAAACATGAGCAACATTCTTTCAGCGAATCCCAGGCCCAACGAATTAAGGCAAATTTAAAACAAGGAGGTCCATCAAATATACTGCCGATTCGTTGCGCCGCGTCATTTCGTGGTCACACGCTACGTGTTCTTGTTCTGTACCACTAAGTAGCCCTACAAATGGTGAGTCCTTTTGCGTTTTTCGCAACTTGGCTAACCATTTTCATAGTCTGCGTATCCAGCTTACGTTGTCGGGAGCTTGTGCATCGTTGGAGGTGTTGCAGGCTTCGCAAGAACCCGTTCTGTGCCTTCTATCGTTGCAGGTGTCAGGTTGGTATGGTTTTAATTTTATCGACTGAGGTTTTACTCCATCTGTTAGTGTCGGTGTGTTGTACCTCTGGAGCGCAGATCGTATCCGTAAAGGAACTCACAATGGCATCGAGGGAGCAATAGGTAAGAACTAGTATTTTTGGATACCAACGGAGATTGATCATTCAATGACTCCAGCTGCTTCTGCTGTTCTATTTCTCTCATCTCTGCCCCGTGTAGCCAAAGGTCCCATTCCTCTTGCACTTGCTATCTCATCTGCAACTGCTGGGGCTTATTATGGTAACACTTGGTATGCACTGAGGAATCATTGAACTGTGAATATGAGCACATTGCGAAAATCTTGTATGAACTAATTTTGAGAATTAAATCACAACTCCATGACACAGAGACACTCGCACTTTCATATTTCAAGTCGGGGGCCAGTGCGAATTATGGTCACGTGAGCAGCGTAGCGGCAGATTCCGCAAAATTCCTTGACTTCTTCCAAGGTACACGAATCGTTCTTGTCTTTCTTTTTTGGCCTGGAACTGCCCATTGCTCTTAACCTCCTCGTCTGACACCTATGGCCGGCTACTTTAATAACCACTCTCAACGCATAGCACAAACCGCTCCGTCAACCGCTGGTACTCATACAAGCGCCGTCAGCCACACTGTCCAGTCACATCCTCACCCGAATTCACGCTTAAGGGCGGCTTCCTCAAGCAGCTCAAAGCACTTCTCTACATCGGTTTCGTCCGAAGAAAGAGACAAGACAGTAGCAAGCAATGGTGTGGCAAACGGTGCGACAGGGACACATCCGGTCCACCCTTTGCGAAACACGTGAGTTCGAAAGATCATTCACAAAAAACACGCGTTTTCACATAAAAATCCTTGATTGCTACTCCCCGTCATCAAGTTGGGTATTTTGGTTCAGGCAGCAGCGCGCGCCGAGCAAGGCCGTCGACTACGAGAGCGGTATCAAGAAGATTTCCGCTTTCGCGTCCATCGAGTCTTTCTGGTCTCTCTTTACACATCTCCAAGCCCCTTCTACCCTCCAGCCTACTACCGACTATCTGCTCTTCCACGCAGGTGTGCGTAGACCTGTTTGGGAAGATCCTCTGAACCTCTCTGGTGGTAAATGGATCATTCGGCTTAAGAAGGGTGTTGCAGACAGATTGTGGGAGGACCTCGTCTGTGCAGTTGTTGGAGATCAGTTCTCGGAGGATGGGGAGCGAAGCAGCGAGGGGGTAGGGGACGATGAGCATGATGGACCGGCGGTCCCCGAGATTTGCGGTTGTACTATCAGCGTGAGGAATAGCGAAGATATCTTGAGTGTATGGAATAAGGGAACGGATGCCAGAACTAATGCCAGAATCAGGTGCGTCCTATTCTGTGTTCCGTGAGTATTCCTTTACGGGGGAACCACAGAGATATCATCAAGCAAGTTTTAAATTTACCGCCAAATATAATTATGGAATACAAGACAAATTCAGGTACTAAATCGAACCTGTTCGTAGTATTCATATGCAAACCACTCATATACACTGGCCCAGATTCCATGGGTGACAGATCAAGCTTTCGAAACTCAGCAATTGACAGAACACCCATCGAACGAGAGAACCCTTGACGTGTAATCCACCATTCATAATATACCGAGCTAGGTGACTCACTGATTCACTGTTGCAAATATGGTATTACATTCGAGTCTGGGGTTTACAAATGACGTACAAAATAATTGTGCAAGTTAGTCCAAACGACCGTGACTACCAGCAGCCCCAAGAGTTCTACGAGTTAGTGCCCCCGCCAGCAGGTCTCGACAGCTCCTTAATCTTTCCCTCCTAGCTACAAAGAACGTTCCAGCGTTCATCTCATCCGCCGTTGCAAGCGGTACTCCAATCAGACCCTTATGTCTGGCTAATCGTAAGGCCTTAACTAGACCATCCACTTCAGCTTCCGAATCAATATCTTCCTCTTCACCCTCTGCATCCTCTTCGCCTTCGTTCGTGCTCTGGATCGTACCTTTTCCATCCTTGACGCCTTTCTTCTTCCCACCGCCCTTCGTCACCTTCTTCTGACCCTTCTTGAGTACCCCTTCAAGTTCCTTTGCTTTGCGTTTTTCTTCCCGTTCTCGCTCTCGTTTCTCCTTCTTCTCTGCCTTGGTCTCACGTTTAACCGGCTCAACGAAATTAGGGTTATGTGCTCGATTCCAATCAAGAAGAAGTTCATCATATGGCCGTGATCGCCCAGGTACGGCGCGCTTCGCCCCCATGCTGTGAGATTTGCATGTTAAAGATCGTGAGCATGGTAGGTTCTTGTCATTGATTACGCCACACTGCTTGTCATAGTCCACTGGACCTATATGATGGATAAGCAACAGCTTTGAAGCCGGAGGCTCGAGGCTCGCCTTTGAACCGCCCTTTTGTGATCTTTGGTGCAGGTCTTGCTTTCTTGTTCGGAGGACCAGGACCATCCTCAACAACTTCATCCAGCTTGCGCTTCTTTCCTTTCTTGGAGTCTAGGCGCTACCATAAATCTGGCCCGAACAGCACAGGCATCAACAACAATTACTTACCATCACCCTCTGAGTTTTTACCCTTTGAAAACTTTTTATTAGGTGCACCCAAACGAATACGTTTGCAGTTCTCTGTCACTTTGTTAACGCTTACGATCGTCCACTACACCTACACGACGCACCAATATGTTCAGCAAAAGCGCTCCTCAATACAGGCTTCTGGCAATCCTTGCAGCGCACAATGCCAATCTCTGAGCTAGACGTGAGCGGTGACGCGCCGAACATCTTCATGTCCTTGGCCGAAAGCCATGATGTAGGTGGCGACGGAAGGGATGCGACATCGAGAGCCTCCACAGACTGTTCTTTTTTGACACGTGTTTCGTTATCTGACTGAGATGCGTAGGTATCGAACGTGAACGGGATGTCCGGAGACGAGGACGGGCTGCGCGGTCTCAAGGACATGGTAGGAGGAGGAGCGTCTTTGATTGGTGGAAATGTAAAGGTCACGTGAAACAATATCACCTGATAGTCACGTGATTCTCTACGCGGGTTCATCCGATCGCGGCGCAGTTAGGTGTTAGGTATCGAATTAAAATATCAGGGAATATATTTTATATTGGGAATTTGAGAATGTTCAACCTATTTTCCACCATCAAGGTTGCGTAACTTGGCACCATGCAGCCCGCCAGAGAAAAAACTTGTCAGAATCCAGCTAGACGTTTCTTCTACAAAATCAAACACAGAATGCACAGCAACCAATAGGCATAGCGATCGAGCGCGCTGTCGCTATATAAGTGTCCGTAAGGTTGATGCATGATGTTACACAGAAGTACTTCAAGCTGTCAACGCGGCATTCGTAGATCAGAGCTCCTGATAGTTGAAAAATAGTAACAGAAATGGATTCATTCTTCGCCTCCGAGTTGCATACGTCCGCGATAGTTATAGGAGAATAAGGCCTCATTATGGGTTAAGCTTTCGGGGAGAATAGCAATAACTCATTCTCGTTCCGTTGCAGCTCCAATGTTTTTTACCTGGTCTGGAATACTGTGAGCAGTCTGGGTAGTATCGGAGCAGGACGAATCAGGAGGACTGGGCTGTGTGTTGCAGGGGCTGCCAAGATGCATTAACAATCGAGAGCATGACTCTGGCCAGTAAGGCACAAACACAGATCGTTTCGGTGATGCTTGTTTTACCATAGGATTTCAGGTTATATATGGCCTGAATGGAATTCATTACTTGTGGGGCATCGTGACGCCACGGTGGCAACTTACTAAAGAGAAAGAGTGTAAAAAAGGCACTGAGGTTCTCGTGAGAGGTGGTCTTTAACTTCTTGATAGTAGTGGCCTGTAACATTTATGAGGTCAGCGAGGTTCAGTGTAAACAGTACTAAGATGGTCGGAACACGGAAGCAAAAACGGGCGCTTGCCAGTGTAGGCACATAACTTAGAGATTCAACTTCTTCCACATGGATGCTCGCGACCCTCCAGGCTCGGTCATGGATTGGGACGAAGAGTCTGTTATATCGTGGCTCTCGAATCTTGGTTTCTCTCAGTATGATCAACAAATAAGAGGTTTGTGTCCTGTTCGTGGCATGCGCTGCATTCATAACGACGCTACAGAGCACAATATCTCCGGGGATGTATTGACCAGTCTTGATCAAGATTCGTTGAAGGAAGTTGGAGTACAGACTATTGGCCAACGCCTTGCCATTCTTAAAGCTGTCTACTACCTCAAACTGGCTCATAACGTTCCCATCGACCCAGATCATTATGTGCCTCCTTGTACGCTTCATTAGTGCACCTTATTTATAATTGGTATACTTATACACAATATTTCTTAGCTGAGGCCGAAGACGAGCAGGACGGAGTATCTTTAGAGAGTTTGCATGAGATTGTCAAGGAGCAAGGTAAGTGACGGATCTCTCTGTGATGCTATTGTGTTGACTGAACATTACCCTCAGGCGAACGCCTGCGACAACTAGAACAGGAAAACCGGTTTCTGCAGTCCGACCTTCGTATCTGTCTAGATGAGCTTGGCAGCCCTGCAAAGGCGGCTGCCGCACAAGCACGTGTATGTTTCCGACTGCATGCGCAAATGTTCGAACACTCACATATGGAAGTCACAGTCCGAAGACAGGCCATTAGATCTTCAGCCTTCCTTCAAATGGGCACAATACGTGAATAAGCCTATCCGGTCGCCCACACGAGTTAATATCGAGGCCGACATTGATTCTCCCAAAGTATCACCTCTAGCCCAAGAGCATGATATACCTTCAGCGGTCAGTCAAAGCTCCATTTTTTTATAGCTCTCCTGACCAAATGTTAGACTGTGGCTCCGAAGTACAATCGTGAAGCGTCTGCACCATTGGAGCGACCTAGTACATCGCGCGCAACTGCTGCCCTAAGTGCAAGCACTAACAGTCATTCCCCGAATAGTAGTTCTACGACCCTTGTCTCTGCACCACCAAAGCCTGCGCGGGCAGATAGTAGCGACGGCCTGAAGAGTTTCAAGGTTAGCCTTGACGACCCCGCATGGAAAGTCCTCCCTGCCGCCCTCAAAAAATACAAGATCAATAATGATGACTGGCAAAATTACGCGATGTTCATTTGCTACGGAAGCACTGGTTAGTATGAAAGTTATATCGAGACGCCTTTCTTATACACACCATCAGAGCGTTGTCTGAGCTATGATGAGAAACCGTTACTCTTGTTTCAGCGGTTGAAGGACGCGAAGAAGAATCCCGTTTTCATGCTTAAACATATCAGAGACATACGATCTCCCATTGCCGTGGCACAACAAAAGCAAGCCGCCCGACAAACGGCTAAGGCAACAGAAGCCGCTGCCTCAACACCAACAACAACTTCATCATTTACACACCCAACAAAGGCAGGTATGGCATCCCACGGAAATCCACGTGTCGCAGCATTGGCCCGACAAGCGTCCCTACGGACGGGCCGAGAAACTCCCAATGGACTACAACCAGCAGGCGCCTGGCCCGCTTCTGAAGTACTGTCACCAGCCGTGGATGCAAAGCATGACGATGAGCGATCGAGGGCGGCGGCCGCAGAAGATTCCTTCCAAGAGGGAGGTGTGGTGGGAAAGGATGTTGTGGTGCCTCCGAATAATGTCTCGTACGCTGTGGCAATATATCCATATATGGCGGAGCAAGAGGATGAATTTGATGTTGTTGTGTAAGTGGACAACTATGCTATCCCTTAGATATACCAACTCCCTTATGCCTATATCTATAGGAGCGACTCATTTATTATTCTTCAGCGAGCAAGGGGGTGGTGGGTCGTACAGCGTGATCCAACAGGTTCAGGAATTGTGGAGAATGATCCTACCAAGCAGGGTTGGGTGCCGGCAGGCTGTCTCCTTGAGACAAATGTTCCGGTAGCGTCGGCCGTTGCGGAGGCCACTGGGGGTTCTAACTCTGACGGAAAGCCTATTCTTCCGCTCAGCATTATTTCGACCAGTTTCCCTGGCATCGCTCTCATGGATTACAGTAGGAAAGGGGAGGAGGAGCTTGACTTAAGGAAAGATGATGCGTTACGAGTTTTCAAACGATATAATCACTGGTCATATGTGTGTTTAACTTACTGTGGAGAGGGATGCACACTTGCTGACCGTCCATTATGCAGGCTGTCAAAGAAGATGGCGGCGCCCGTGGTTGGGTCCCAGTATGTTATTTTCGCTATCATGCCATCGGTTGTGATTGTTAAACTCGCATTGTCCAGTCCTGGTTTATTGGCAAAGTTGCAGCTCCTGGTGTACCACCCACACCCAGTGCGGCCATACATTCAAATGGGTCAATGCAGGTTCCTGCGTCGATGCTCGACCCTGACATGCGGTACACATCGATACCGGAAAGTGGCGTACATTCCTCGTCAGACTCAGTGTCACCCATTTCGCCTGCTTTTCCTCCAACAGCAGTATCTAGAACGACTACGGTGATTTAAGCGTTCATGCGCTGATTCCAGGCCTTCAGCTGGACTGATTTGTTTAGTGTATTTACCCCCGAAATTGTCAGGACGCTAACTTCAGAAGCCTTCTTTATGACGTTTGTCTACACTCGTGTTTTCCAGGGCTGTATGCACGATATCCTCACTCTTTTCTCCTTTCACATCATCTCACGCATCTTGTACTATCGTATACATATCAATCCTGGTTGTATGGAACAGTTTCATATCACAGACGAACTAAATCCGTGACCAGCCTCTCAAGACAGGACTGCCACTAAGTACTGAGTCCTCATGACTCAGAATTTAGCAGGTAGTTGAAATTCACATGCACATCGGTACGAAAGCCTGGTTAGGAGTCTATAGACGAACGACAACTATGTTGACAGGGAGCACCGTATTCCCCTAATGTGCTTACATGGTATACATACAACAGTGACTTAGTAACAATTTCCCATGTTCATATCCAGGCCAACTACAACCCTACAACACCAGGGACAAGATCAACGATAAGCAGTGAGCGAAGAAACAAAAGACAACAACAGAAGAGGCGCCACTCTTAGCGAGGGTCCCACCAGCGTTTCTTGGAAGAACCTTAGAATCCATCTTAGCATCAGCAGCCATGAACGACGAAGTCCAGAAAGAATCAGTTACCTGCTTCTTCGGGCTCAGGAGGAATGACGGGAGAGTCATTGTCGTAGTTAGGGTATTGCGAAGGTGGTAGGTACCCAGAGGACTGACCATCTCGCAAATGTCTAGACGACTGAGGCTGTTCAACACCGTTCAACGTGTATTTTTCCCTGCCGTCAGGATAAACCTTAGTTACGTGTTCATTGCCCTGTACAGAAAGGGTTAAGGGGGTGCATCTGAGAACCGGTGCAAACCCACTTGGCTGTCAACTTTTTTATGGACAGTTTGAGTGACTCCATTGATGGTACGCGTTATAGTGCTCTGTGAGACCCATCGAGGATCTTGCCCGTCAGGGTGTGGACCATACCGTGACGAGCTTTGATATGAGAAAACCTGTGCACCATTTCGTCTCGATGCGATACCGCGGCGGTCAAAAGCATGGGAGTCGGGATAGTCGGGGATAACAGTAGGGGGAAAGAATGGGTTGAATCCAATGGGAGGAGGAGGGAACCGAACAAACGGCGGGGAAGCAAAGGTGTGTATGTGGGGAGACCTGAACATGGAGGCAGAACCGAATGCATCTTGCTGCATGTCAGCAAAGATACTGTTAAAGAGCTCAAATGGATCTGTGAATGCAAATGTATGTCGAGGCAAGTGATGCGAGAATGGGTCCCTAGGAGGAGGGAAATGGTCGAAACGAGAATCAAATGGTCCAGTGTTCGGTGGTCGACTAGAAGAAGACTGTTTGTAGCGATCTCCACGCTGCCACTTGTATCCGTCAGGTAAGGTCTCCGGCGGTGGCCACACGCCATACAAGTCATACAGCTGTTGGACCGGTAATGAACGCTACGTCACCATAAAAACAGCAAACTTACTTTTCGGTTCTTTGAATCAATCAAAACTGAGGCCGTATCAGTGAACAGATATGTTGACCAATGAAGAATCAGCACTAACTTTCATAAGCGTTATTCACTGCGAAGCTATTAACCTGAAAGAGCAACATTGGAATAATTGAAGATAAGTACCTTGGCGAAACCGCTCCGCAGCGGCTTCTTTCTCTGCATTCGTTGCACCTTGCGGTAGTCTATCAGGGTGTGTTTGAAGAGCTTTCTTCCTATATGCTTTCCTGACTGGTTGAATGATAAAGATTGCGTAAATAAACTATATACAGTGATTTGCTCACTGTCTTCAGGAGACGCATCTGCATAAGTGTCCAGAAGATCATAGAAATTGGTGTTAGACATCGAGCGACACGAGTACGTATAACCTGAGGCAGGCTATGGCTTCGACTTCAAGCTCCGACTTTGGATGGTCCATTATAAAAGACTACGTTACTTAGCTTCATCATGGTGTGTCTTTCTGCTTTCTCTCTCTTAAAGTTCACTTTATGTTTTCTAGGCTGCTCAGCAAACACAAGGAATTCAAACATTGCTGCTAAAGTTGTGCACCAAGCACGTCAACGTAAGTTCGCTCTGATTTTGGATTCCTTTGGGGCTCGTCGATGTTTCTATTAGATCGTGTGCAAAGATTAAAACATGCAAGAGCAGAAGCTAGTAAAGAGGTTGAGGGGTACAAGAAGCGAAAGGAACACGAGTACAAATTATTCAAGAGCAAAGTGAGTGCCTTACCATGCTTGGGGTTGAATGGTAAAAAGAGCAATTGTTACAATTTGGTTTAGCACACAGGATCCACGCAAAATTCGCAATCGCAAGTAGACAAGGGCACAGACACGAAGCTCGCTGCCATTCAGAAGGCTTATGAAAGCCACAAGGAAGCAGTCGTTGAGAAGTTATTGAACAGGATTGTGCTCGTCAAATCCGAACTACATCATAACCTTGAGAAGGTGCAATGATAAGAATATTCCTTTTCAATTTATATTCATCTTGTGGTGACGCGTACACATTCTTTCCTTTAATTCGTGATAGTTGTATTTGATTCCAGGTTTAAGCGTTTTCATCTTTGCTAGTTTCACCACTTAACATGAGCAAAGAGAGATAGTTCCATAAGCTTATGTTTTGCCAAATATCAACCTTGGCATACACATAGCGTGAAGTGTAAAAAAGATTAATCGAAGAGACCGAAGCCCATGTCGTCATCGGATTCCTCCTAAGTGATGGACGCAATGAGCAAAACAGATTTCAAGAGTGAATCAGAGAATATCAAGTACCTTCTCTTCTTCTTTCTTCTCTTCTTTCTTCTCTTCCGCATCCGCGGCTGGGGCTGCACCGCCCGAGACTGCTGCAGCACCCCCTCCTCCTCCACCTCCGCCTGAGGGGACCTAAGTATAATGGAATAAGCAAGATGCAAAGGTACAATATACAACATGGTCGCGCACGGAAGCGAGTTTTGAAGAACCTTCAGCAATCAACTACAATGGAGGACTTTAGGAGGACATAACAGCAACAAATTTTATATACCTCGTCGACGTTCTTGCCCTCGAGCTCAGAAATGAGTTTCTCAAGGCGCTCATCGTCTGCTTCAATACCGACAGCCGAAAGAACCTTCTTGACGTCTGCTGCGGAAGGGTTGGCATTGCCACCGATTTGGAGGAGAAGGTATGCTGCAAGATGACGCATTCTAGATCGCGTTAATTATCTTTTTCGTACTTTGACAGTGTCAACGCCATACTTTGATAGGTTCTAGTAAAAAGATTTAGTTATTTGGGTACGCGGCAGCCACAAATCGCTGAAAGAAAGGATCAGTGGGTAATAGTTAAGTTGAGCGAAGGACCCACTGTTTAATCCCGAGGGAAGACTTGCAGTTTCTGTCGCGAGTGGTAAAGGGTCAAAGAATGCGAGCAGAACTGAGGTTCAATTTTGCATGGGTATCCGCTTACGCAAGCAGATATACAGCCGCTGACTCATCTGCTTCTTCCGCCAACCACCTACTGTAAGTCCACCAAAACCTATCGACCGACAACGATGGTGAGCTTTCATGTTGCATGTGTCTACATGGATTTTCCTGATATCAGCCAACTAGTCTGCCGAAGTTACTGACCCCCAAGTCGCCGCTGACCTCAAGAAGAAGCGTACATTCCGTACATTCTCGTACCGTGGTGTCGAGCTCGAGAAACTTTTGGACCTTAGCAATGAAGAGGTGCGTGTGCCATCGCGATGCAGCAACATATACCACTTTAACTGGTTTATTGCAGTTCGTTGAGGTATAATAACTCTGGAATGAATATGCTTTCCCACCTTTAACATTGTTCAACACAGCTCGTTCATGCCCGTGCACGCCGGCGGTTCCAACGTGGTCTTAAGCGCAAGCCAATGGGACTGATTAAGAAGCTTCGCAAAGCCAAGAAAGAGGCTCCGCCAAATGAAAAGCCTGCTGTGGTCAAAACACACCTGCGGGACATGATCATTGTCCCCGAGATGATTGGGAGCGTTGTTGGCATCTACAACGGCAAAGTTTGTACATTCTCTCTCATTTTTGACAGCCAAGTTGATTATTGTGTAGGTTTTCAACTCGGTTGAAATCAAGCCCGAGATGACAGGTCACTATTTGGGCGAATTCAGTATCTCATACAAGCCCGTCAAGCACGGTCGACCGGGTATCGGTGCTACCCACTGTATGTCTTTGCTCTTTCCTGATTACTCTGTGCTAAGAGCTGTTACCACACAGCATCCCGTTTGTATGTTCTGATCGTCGGATATCGTTACATCCTGCGGCTGACACTTTCTTCACAGTATTCCTCTCAAGTAACCTGGCAGTTTCTTTCCTATATTTTTACTGCTCCTATGTTGGTTCTTTCATGCGATATGCTATTCTGTATGAAGTCCTTGCAGTCAAAATTGAATGCTCTGCACAATACGCGCTATTTAGTGTAACCATGCTATGCACGGGAAAGTCGATAATGCCAAGTGCCTGCGTCACGTTTTTTTACCATTCTTGACGTCCGCAACAGTTGGTTAATATTTGTCTGAGGTGCCGTCAATCGACATGTGGTTTGAATTGGCGTAAAGCTTAAGTTAGTCGTTACGTGTGTACTGCTGGTGTGATATATTGCACAAATCAAAAAGAATTTTCTTACGATTTTACGCCAAACTCTAGAAGTTGGAGCAGAAGGCGGGGTTTGTAATTTGTCGCCCAGGCGCCGCCCCTCGCTCACCGTCGACCACCAGCTCGGTCATTTCTGTTTGGGTTATTCACCCTTATGCACGACCAGCAGCGGTCGTCTCCCCAGCCTCCCCCCTCGTATCACCGAATGTCAGGAACGCATGTTCAACCAAATTTCGACTCTGACGATGGCTCTGCACAAGCTGCTCAAGCCTCTCCCCAAGTCCGTCTCGCAGCTCGCGCAAGTGGACTCACCAGATCTTCGACAGTGGGCCCCCAACATGAGTGGAACAAGCCTCAGAAATCTGAGAATCTACCCCCTCATCCTGCCAGCGATCATGGTCACGTCCGTCCGTATGAACAGACGCACGCTAACTATGCAATAACCTCGTCCCGGCCTAACAGCAGAAACGGCCTTGCCTCCTCCTCTTACTCGGACGATAATCTTCGTTCGCCCGCTTCCTCCGTTACCCCTTCCACCAACACTTCAACTTCTGCCATATCTCAGGGATCGAGTCCGTCTACTTCGACGACCGCGTCCGCCCAACCATGCTCTGCTTGTGGTTTGCCAATGTCTGGTCAATTTGTTCGTGCGTTAAACAGTGTTTACCACTTGGACTGCTTTCGATGCCGGGTATGTAGCGTTTGGAGTGGGACAGCTCCACTTGTGTGAATAATTGTTTTTCTAGGATTGCAACAGCGTTGTTGCCCAGAAATTCTTCCCGATTGAGGGACACGATGGGAAACAACATCCGTTGTGCGAGCGTGACTATTTCAAGCGGCTCAATCTCATCTGCGGGAGTTGCGGAATGGCATTGAGGGCGAGTTACATCACTGCATGCGGTCCGTTCTCGTATATCAGCTTATTCTCCTTCTGAGCTCACTTTTCCGACAGGGAAGAAGTTCCACGTAGAGCATTTTACGTGTTCCGTTTGTCCGACGCTTTTCGGTCCCCAGGATTCGTATTACGAACATGAGGGTAATGTTTATTGTCATTTTCATTATTCAACACGTTTCGCCACGAAGTGTGTTGGCTGTGGGAGCGCTATTCTTAAACAGTTTGTGGAAATCAACCGAAATATGCGTGATGAGTGCTGGCATCCAGAGTGCTACATGATCCATAAAGTGCGTCACATTCACTATATTGTTTGACGTATGCTCTGATTCTGTACTATCGTTAAGTTTTGGAGCGTCAAACTGGCTAATCGACGCGCCCCGGAAATTGGCGACGGATCGCAGCCTGCGTACGTCTACGAGGAGCAACAAGAGACCGCGGAATCACTAAAGGATAAGCAGCTTAAGATGGAAAAACAGGTCTATCGTATATGGACGTTCGTATTAAGTCTCTATTCAATGGCAGCCTGCTAATATACTGGAAATAGCGTGCTGTCGGCCTTTGAAGAATCTAGTGCAGCCTGCATCTCCGATATGCTCCAACACGTCAGCAACGGACATTATCTCGAAGCAATTCGTATGGCCGAAAAGTTCATTTTGCATGTCGAGGTCCTCTTCGCGACGATTGATGACCTTGAGACTCACTTCGCGCGCCTGACCCCTAAAGGTGTGCAGTATGACTTAATGTTCATTGTTAAATCTATTCACATTATTCCATCAAGGCATGTCTCACTTACGGGAGGCCCGCATGCTTTGTCGTAAAACTGTCGACTTGTTTACGCTCCTCTCCCACACCCAAGAGACTGGCGAAAGGCGGATAGGGATGACACAGGAATTACTCGCCTTGGTGACGGGCCTCGCACACTACCTCAAGATCCTCATCCGGATTGCACTGACAGGTGCTCTCAAGCTCGAACGTGAATACGATTTCAACTGTGCATTGGTTGACTTCCTCGATCATCTTCAGGCACTGGCAACCAATCGTGGCAACCCTGCTGCTCGCCGATTAAAGGCGGACACAAATGTTGGCAGAAGTGGTGGGAGCTTGGGAACTCAAGGCGTGAGTTACGGGTACAAGAGCCTCGCGCCAGAGAACGCTGGCGAGACTCCGTTCGCGCCACAAGCTTTGGATGGCGCTGGGAAGGCCATATCGCCACCGTCGGATCTGTGTCTGGAATGTAAGCAGACTGTTGAGGAGGATTGTGTTCGGCTTGGGACGTATCGGCGCTGGCATTCTGCATGCATCAAATGCAAGACATGTGGGAGAGCCGCCGCCGCCGCGCCTTTACCGCCCAAGGAGCCGCAACTTCCAAAAGAGGATGAAGACAAGGACAAGGACAAACCACCCACCAAACTATCAACAGTTCGGCGTGCGCCTGCAAACGTAGACGATTTTGTATTCGAGCCAGCCCCGCTCAAAGAAGGTTCAACAACAACTGAACTTGCAGTTGCCTTCATTTTTTGCGTTGATCATGGTCATGCAGGATGTGAACATGGCTTCCGGGCCGTATCACGCTTGGAGCAGTATGCCTTCCTGTTGAACGTAGCGCTGCGTCGTTTGTATTTGCTTCTGAAGCGCCGCGGCGTCATGCCCATGTCAGCTGGTAAGCCACTCTTCCTTGAAGTAGAATTCTAAAGTTGCACATGTCTAATGATCTGCGTTTGCAGCAGCAGCAGCAGCGACACCTGGTACTGAGCGAGAGGGGCCTGTGCATGACGCATACCGGGATTCTAGCGATATCATGCGCATGTCATCGTCTGTTGCCCTGGACCGCAAGCTCTCGGCTACAGCGCGGCTACCTAAGCGATCGACCATTGTTGAGTCACCGTCTGGTCGCGCCGTGCAACCAACGGATATACTACATTCGCAACGCCCACAGGACCTTGCAAATCACAAGCAGCAGAACCAACAACCAATACTTTACAACACGCCCGCGACGCCGACAACGCCGACACTTCGACAACCACAGCCGCGGAATGCTGGAACAACACCCCTCTTGCAAGCTCAAGGCCGAGGCCAAGGCCAGCCTCCCAGTGGTCAACCACCGTGGCAGCAATCCCCCTCATCCCCCAGCATAAATGACGTAGATCCCCGGCCTCCAAACACACGGAATAATACTCAAGTGTATATCGTCGACGAGCAATCGGTCCCAACCTCGCCTTCACAGGAAGATTCTCCCAGAATCATTGGGCGTGCTGACGGAGGATTGACACTTGCAGATATCCCTCAGTTGATGGAAGTTGAGCAAGCTAGAGCACAACGTCGATCTTTGCCACGCCAGGGAGGCAAACCACTTATTGCAGAGTTGTCGCCGCTAGAGCTGGCAATCATCAAGCATGCGTCTGTGCTTGCGTTGTCTCGATCTTCACTCAAAGATCAGTTTGATCTAGAAGAGATTTTAGACATGGTTGAAGTAAAGAAAAGTGGATTCTGGGGTAAATTATTCAAAGGCGGCAACGATAAGAAGAATGTGAAGAAGAAGGGTGAGTTATAGAAGTCGACGATATGTTGCTTCTGTTGACTTCGGATCAGGCGGCGTCTTCGGTGTTCCTTTGGAGCAATTAGTGGAGCGACAAGGCGCAGATTCAATCCTTGGTGTTTCTCGAGAGCCTCTAAGAGTTCCTAGCTTTATCGACGACGTTGTTTCTGCGATGCGACAAATGGGTCTGTGTCTTGAACAAAAGAAGTTCTGGTTTATGGTTTCTCACGCTTTTTTTAGACCTTTCGGTCGAAGGTATCTTCCGCAAGAATGGTAACATCCGGCGGCTGAAAGAATTGACCGATGCGATCGACCGAGACCCTCAGTCTGTCGACCTTACTCAAGATAATGCTGT
This sequence comes from Ramaria rubella, assembly GCA_015039355.1. Lineage (NCBI taxonomy): Eukaryota > Fungi > Basidiomycota > Agaricomycetes > Gomphales > Gomphaceae > Ramaria > Ramaria rubella. The sequence goes on from MU134330.1 coordinate 176,156, forward strand.
GCAGCTCGCGGCCCTGCTAAAGAAATTCTTACGGGATCTACCCGACCCTCTACTGACAGTCAAGCTGCATCGTCTTTTTGTTGCGTCTCAGAGTGAGTGATTGGCTGCAAGGAGTGGGTGTCTCTGACTATCTGCCAGTGTTACCGTCGGAGGCTGACCGCAAACGATACCTTCATTACATCTCAATCATTTTACCGAGACCCAACCGGGACACTATGGAGGTTTTGTTTGTCTTCCTCAAATGGGTCGCATCGTTTGCACACGTGGACGAAGAAACTGGAAGTAAAATGGATCTGCAGAATTTGGCGACCGTGATTTGCCCCAGTATCTTATGGGGTAAAAGTCGGGACGTGGCTCACAGCGAGAGCGTCATGGCAATACCGGTCGTCACTGAACTTCTAATCAATCAAGACGAGTTCTGGCAAGTGCCGGACGAGTTTATGCCCATCCTCCACGATCAGGAGTACTTTATCAGCTGCATGGAGCTGCCGAGTAAAGATTTCGTGAAGAAGTGCGACACCTACATGCGTATGAGAGCAAACGGACGTCAACCCATGTCAGGTGCGGGATTGACTTCACCAGTCGGGCACAATGGTTCTGGGAGCTTGGGCCCTCCCGTATCGCGAAGCGATGGGCCTGATGTTCGATTGATTCCTCAACGATCCGAACCAGCTATACCCCGAGGACGACCGATGGCACCATCTGATCCTGCAAGACCGAATGCGAATCGATATAAACAGTCGGAATCACAATCACTGGAACGGTCGACAAACAATACCCCACGCACCATAGATCAGTGGCAGCAGGGCCAGGGTTCCCCGTCAAAGCCAACCGCACTACATGCGGGACTCAATGTGCACCAGCCCTTTGCGCAATCACCACCACAGGCCTTGAAGTCGGCATCTAGTCCACCAATGCAACAGCCACCACAACAATCCATGAACGTGGCCTCTGGCAGGCCACCACTTTCCGATGCGGACTGGGCAGCATCTCAACGCCCACCACCGAATGTGCTTGGTCAAGGAGGGTGGTCGAGCTCACGACCCAGTTCATTCAGACGGGCAAGCGAAGATAATTCGCCGACGCCTAACGGACGACATTCTCCCTCGCAGCGCGCACAGTGAAAGTTAATATTTGATGTATTTGTCTCATCACCCGATTTATGAGCACATCTCGTGTACTTTTACTTTACTTAACGTCACGGACTATTTCGGCTTCACTCACTTTGTTATTCCTTCCCATCTCATGCCACTTAACATACCCCTGCGCATATCGAGACTTCGTAAAAAATATATGTTTGTGTACTAGCACTAAATATAATCAGAGTTGCGTACTTAGGTGCCGTGACTGTTCCGCCGGAAGATCAGGAGCTGCGTCAGCAACTTCGGAGTGGTGAAGCTGCTGCTTAATATCTCTAACGCGAAGCATAGACCACACTCTTTCCGTTCTCATTCGTATATTCCAGCTTAACCCTGTACATGATCCTTATCTCCTCTTCACAATGAGACTCACTCTCAACCCAAATTGGAGACCGAGGCCACTCAGGTCGTTCCTCGGTTTTATGGATATCAAGACAGGTTTCTCTCTTCTGCATATTGTACATCTCATTTTGCTTATTCAACTCATCAGGTGTAACAATAGCCCTTTTATTTGCAGTGAGTTTCGACATGAACGTTGGTGCGTTGGTGCATTGCTGAACATTCCTTAAGCTCTTCAACAAAGTCGCCGGTGTGTATGGTCTCATCGCCGTATTCACAGGAGGCTCGCTAGCGCAGCTCAGCATGTACATCTACTCATTATTTGCTCTTGTGGCCCTCACTTGGGGCCTCAAGGCTGTCGGACAAGTATGGACTTCCGAACTCGCATGTGCTCCTAATAACACTTTCTGCTCCAGGAGGATCCAAAGCGTGTGCTTTATTTCGCTCATATGTTCTTCCTTGATCACCTCTTCTCCACCTGCTGGACTGTCTTTTTTGGCGTGGTCTGGTGGGTTTATACCCCTCACGATGGGAGGCAAGTAATCAACTCCGATGCCCAACGTGCCATGATGGGTGGTGCTAGTGGCGAGGAAGGGCACAACATGACCGAGACGGAGCGAGCTCAAGCTGCTCTCGGGATTTGGAATAAGGAGAAAGGCTTTGCTGCGGCCGTTCTTATTATTGGATGGCTAATTAAGGTTAATCGACCTCCTTTCTGCCACGAGTTTCTTCTTAACCCAGTTTTCTGCTTCAAGATTTATTTCGCAGTGCTTATATACTCGTACGCCTACCACCTCCGGAAAGGATCCTATCGCACATTGCCACAGCCATTTACTACCGTGACCTCTCGCACCTATGGTCCCTTCCCTGGGGGGATGCTAGACGATGACGACGACGATCAGGCAGAGCCAGAATCCTTCTATCGCCCCAACCATCCCTCCCATGTCTCACATTCTTCTGTCGCCTCGTGGTCCGATTTTGTCAGCGCCCCTGGCAAAAAGAAGCGATTTTCCCACAAAGCCGTGTCATCGGGATCTTCAAAGCTAGAGGAGGATGATCTAGTTGAAGAGGAGGTTTTGTTTGACGAGGATGAGCTTGTGGGTGGCACGGGGTCAAGTGGCCAGTCTAAGATGGGGACCGAAGAAACGACCAGTGTTAGCACCAACGGAGAGGATGAGCGAGATACCCACGGGGGCAATTGGGGGAACCGATCGCGAACATAGTCTGCGAGTAGGCTATCTGGTATATATTATCGTTGTCTAATGTGCATATTATGCATTCGTTTTCCCTCTCCTGCAGATTCTCTTGACGGTGGCTTCGTCTAAAGTGCTCCATTAGGCCCCCCACTGGTTTTCTCATCTGCAGCTGGAGTAGGAACTTCAGCCTCTTGAGGTGTACTATCCCCAGGGAGCGTGCTTTCGCGTCGTCTTCGCCTGGCACGTGGATTAAGAATCATGGCCGCTACAAGAATTACAGAGTCCATAACCTGGTTAGAGTGCTGTTAGCTTGCGTAATGTCCAAAAGGTTACCATCAATGACTCGCCACTACCAGAGCATAAGTTACGGCCGCAACAGCATCGAATTTCGCCTTGAAAGCTAGCGAAAGCAAGGAGAAGACGCCGCCTAAAATATCTACTGTTATGAAGAAGTAACTGATGCCAACAACCTCCCTTCGCTTCCAGATTTCCCAATACTGAGGTCTGATGATTTTCTATGCTTTGAGAAAGTCATGAAAAAGGAGTAAAAATATCGACTCACAATAACCCTAATGCAATTAATACTGAAGACATAATCCCGAAAAATTGTACAGGGCGAGAATTGCCACTTCGGAGGGCATGCTAGAGACATCCTAGAGTAGTCTGGGGGAAACAAATGATAATAATGTAGTGCATACTCTCGAAACGAAAACCATTCCGGTTTCAAACCCTGCACCGATCGTAGTATATGAAGCAAGTAGCAGCGCACATAACCTTAGTGATCGTTTCTGGGAATGATACAAGCACTGGCGCGAACTTGAAGTCAGTGATAGGGGTTCTTATTCGACGCCTCTGACAACACACTTGCGTCCATGAGAGCGCACTTAGAAGACCAAAAAGCTGTGGTTGGATAATGAGGGGGATATTGATATCTTGTGTGATTGTGTACACTCCTAGAAAAATCGCAGACAGGGCCCACATGAACCTGGTATTGTTGTATGATCTCAGTGAGAATGAAGCAAAGGGATAAGACGAGACGCACACTAGGGAGGCAGAGAGGCCCTCAGTGGAATGCTCCCGCCAGCTCTTCCAATTCTGAGGTATGATTTGTCCTGTCCATAGCACTGTGCCAACTGCAAGACGCGGCTGAGTCTAACATGATACCGCACAACCAACTACGAGCTTACTGGTTCCCAATGCATTTTCCGCGATGTTGTTCGCGGGCATGCTAGAACAGGAAGATCTACTAGTCTACAGATGAGAGTTTTCGAAGAAAGATACCTCCAGGATGATCGTATTAATGGATCGTCGGCTGCCGTAAGGCGTGAGTCATCCGAGTCAGTCATGGTATCATATCGTTCGACTCTCGTCGGCCGGACACAGCTCGTAACGACCTTAGAACTTGAGAGCATCCACAAATCTTCTGTTGTGTCAGGGCAATCTGCAACATGTCTTTTCAGGTATAAGCTCTCGTAGTGATTAGCTAGATACACGATAGCGGCGGCACGCAGTAGAGAAGCGAGGTCGGTACAGGTCCGTGAGCATACGTACTTATGACGGTGAAAGTGCACAAAAATTAAATTTCTCGCGCGCCCACCTAATTTTTGAGCCGCGCGCGCACAAAACACCTCTGTAGTTAAATAATACACTACATTACTAGTATATTACGCGTACGACACCATTTCGTTGGGGGCTGTTTGTAGTTGCGTGGTTACGCTGTTTTTTGCTGTTGTGCTTTTATGGAAATTTCACCCGATGCCGTGTCGTACAAACAAACTCTTTAGGTATGCGCACCCCCTACTTGCGTCATATTGTCTCCGAGACGAAACATCCCCCTGACCTCCTGTTCAGCTCGATCGAACTCGGGTATACATAGATACGCGGTAGTGGCACTCGCTAGGTCCTATATTTTCATCTAGTGCCGCGCAGTGTGTATACCAAATAATAAATTTCTCTGCTGGACCCCAGAGACCATCCCTACGTCGGTCCACACACAATGTGCTAGCTATTTTCCAGGTTATGTAATTATTACTTGCCAATTTCTCCTTTTTTTTCCGCAATTGGGGCTTGTAAGCACTATTATGGCAAAGTGTGACCCCAGGGGTGACGGACAGGTTGAGTTTGCGCATCACGTGACCCACACAATTTGTTTCGCATCTTCTCTTCGACTACCTTCGTTGCAGTCCTCAATGCAGCACAGTCGCCCCACCCGCGAGTGTCGTGGTTTGTAAGGTGGGTCTGAGCTTCCTTGTATCGGTTATTACTGACTTCTTTTTCCATCATGCCTTGATGCTCTAGCAGTTCAGGAGGACAGTGAAGAGCCTATGAGGCCAGGAGCAGATGTGTGACCACTGGCCTGAGGCTGCCTTGGTCCTGCTGAGGTTAGTAGATGGGTATGGGTAAGGTGGGAGGTGCAAGACTGGGATGTGGTGGGGTGGAGCACCTGCCTGTTGGTGTGTGCTGGTAGAGGTGGGTGGGTGAAAGACTAATATGGAGGTACTAAACTAATTGCATGTGCAGGTGACTGTGGTGAATGTAAGTATTGTTATACAGTAGCAGCCTTTTAGCTACATACTTTGTATTATTGTAGTTTTTGTAATGTAGTTGCAATGGTGCACGCAATTGTATTATTTCCCAGCCTATAGAAGATTTGTCTATAGTAAGCTTGTTGAAAACACTACAAGTTATTGTTTGACACTGCTGAACATAATATTAAATTTGTCTTCAAGATGACATAGACCAAGGTGTCTCGAGTCCTCCTTGAATTTCTGATGAGAAGTGTGGCATTCAGAAATTCCTGTGGCTACTCACTGACTGCCACTGCCACGCATCGTGTGGTGCCTCATTGAACTCAGGTAAATTTGTCATATTGGTGCTCTGTGTGGCATGTTGATGCTACGAAGCACAGTAAAACCATTGCTCCAGACCAAAAATTTTTTTTAGAAGGAGCAATGCATATTCGAAGAGGTGTGGGGTTCTTGCTGTGCCTTCCTCATTGACGGTCTCCTTTTCATTCATCTCTCCATCGCTGTTGTTTACAATGTCAACTCTATTCATTTCAGGAAACTTCACACTCACGGGAGGGATGAGACAGAGTACCAGACCTCAATATTACATGTACTACTGAACATTTTTACAGTGCACATTGTCTGAAACACTACCAGAGGTGGAAATCAGGGTGTATTGTCCACGTAGTGATAGTCTGCTACCTGATTTCACGGTTGTAAACCTATTTGGTCGCATTTTTGCACCTTCAGATGGTAACTATCTCAATGACACTTTCCACGGTTGCATTTCTGGGAAACCCTAATGATGATAATTACAAAGCATCCATAATCAATGATACTTCTGTCAAAATACGGGGTGTGGGTATCATTCTCAACAATGCCGAGCAATGGAAAGATGGCTGTTCCAGGATATTTAATTTGGGTGTGTCGGATTATGTTCACAATAAAGCCAGGCACTTTCAGTTGACGTGAGTGGTGTCTATAATGTGGTGTGATCGGTGTGGAAGGAACTTACTGAATTATAGATGTCTTTTGGATGGTAATTCAAGTCATTGGAATAAAATCCCCAATCCTAATCCTAATTTGGCCAACTATTGCTTCGGTGTTGTTGAAGATATCAGATGGGAGAAATATCATCATGGATCTTCAATCAGTTGCTTTTAATATTGGTCTGGGTGCACACACATCAACTGTTTCACTACATGCTTTCAAATCCTCTCAATTGCGTTTCCCACTCAATTTTAGCTCCAACAAATGCCCAAGTTGATGCTTATGATTCTATAATTCTTCATTGACTTCCCAGACCTTCAAAACGATATATGGCTGCTGACTCTCTCAAAGAAGTCGATGAATCTGGACTTCACTCTCCTCACGTCATCCTTGATTACATTTCCAAACAAAACCCTCCAGGCTTTCCTCCACAATCACTTTTCATCAAAGTGGGAGGTGTTTATAGATTAATGAGAAATATGTCTATGGATGAAGGACTGGTCAAATACGCACGTGTCATTGTTACAAACCTTGGCTCACATTTGATTTCCATCAAAATTGTATGGAACCGATTTGGAGTCAACATTCTTGATGACGAGACCATTTTGATCCCTCGAATAACTTTTACTTGGAATCTTCCCTTCAGCCAACACACATTACTGAAGAAGCAATTTCCTTTAGCACCTGCATACGCCACAACATTCAACAGTTGTCAAGAACTCACATTAGATCGCGTAGCTGTTGATCTTACACATCCTGTCTTTTCACATGGTCAACTCTACACCACTTTATCGAGAGTTAAAAGAATGACTCACTGTCGTATTCGCCTTCCAAAATTCAACACGACAACCATAAACATTGTCTATCAAAAATTACTCACTTAAATATTGAGTACTCTTTACTTACGACTATATGACATCGTTTTCTCAAAAAAGGATGGGCTGGCGTGAAGCACCGGCATACCTTGTTACTGGTATATTACGTGTACGACACCATTTTGTTGGGGGCTGCTTGCAGTTGCATGGTTATGCTGTTTTTTGCCATTGTATTTTTATGGAAATTCCATCCGATGCTGTGTCATACAAACAAACTTTTTAGGTATACACACCCTACTTGCGTCATATTGTCTCTGAGACAAAACATCCCCCTGAACTCCTGTTCAGCTCAATCGAACTCAGGTAAATCTGTCATATTGGTGCACTGTGTGGCACATGCAGGCTATGGGGTACGGTAAAACTGTTGCTCTTGACTGAAAAAGATTTTTAAGAATGAACAACGCATATTCGAACAGAGGTGTGCCATTCTTGCAGTTGTATTTTTCCTTTTTGTTCATCTTTCCTTCGCAGTCATTTACAATGTCAACTGTATTCATCTCAGGAAACTTTGCTCTCACAGGAGGGATGAGACAGAGTACTGCACCTCAGTATTACGCATACTACCGAACTTTTTTACAGTGCACATCATCGGAAACTCTACCAGAAGCCAAGATCAGGGCATATTGTCCACATAGTGATAGTCTGCTACCTGATTTCACTGTCATCAACATTTTTGGTCGCCTTTTCACACCTTCAGTTGGTAACTTTCTCATCGACACTTTTTCCATGGTTGCTTTTCCTGGAAACCCTAACAATGAGAATTACAAAGCATCCGTAATCGATGACACTTCTGTCAAGATATGGGGGGTGGGGATCGTTCTCAATAATGCCGAACAATGGAAAGATGGCTGTTCTAGAATATTTCAATTGGGCATGTCTGATTATGTTTGCGATAACACCAGGCATTTTCAGTTGATGTGAGTAGTGTCTATAATGTGGTGTGCTGGATGCGGAGAGAACTTATTCAATTATAGATGTCTTCTGGATGGTAATTCAAGCCGTTGGAACAAAATCCTAATCCTAATTCAGCTGTCTATTGCTTTGGTGTCATGAAAGAGATATTGGACATGAGAAATATCGTCGTGGATCTTCAATCTGTTGCTTTTAACATAGGTCCAGGTGGACATGCATCCACTGTTTCTACTAAGACGGAGAAGAACAAGAAGAAAAGAAAATATGCTGTTGTTACCACAGGACCATCATCGACGATGCCTTCTCCTACATTGATTGAGGAACTTCCTTCTCATCATGAAGGATCTTCCACATTGTGTGGTGTAGAAAGCTCTCTCTTCATTGCTTCACGCGAACAACCAGATGAGATCTCTGACAAAACTGTATCACCTGTGGAACTTCGAATGATGACTGAAGAGGGTCCCAGCAAAATGAAAAAAAGTCGACACTGTATGTCTTTTTGTATTGATTTAGGCAGTTTATTGCATTGTTAACTCTTTTTCTTTTGTTTTGGGACAAAAAGAAAAGAATGAGTCTCTTACTTTACGGTCCAATTGATAAAAAATTTAGGAGTAATGTTCCACCCTGTCTCAACTGATTATTGTTTGACTGTCTTGTGTATTAAATACGGTTGCAATCCATCCTTTCATTGTTTGCAATGCAAATATGACACCCCCATCGACCGCGCTCATATTGAGTCATCATCATGAGTATCAGAACAGAGATATCACCGTCGTGAGTTCTACTATTTTGAAACTTTGACCAATGAACTCATATTTACTGAAGGAACATACCGTTGTTACCACTGGAGAGATTATCAATTACATTCGAAACTATTAAACCATTCAAGAACAATAACTGTCGTTGACTTTCCTATATCAAACGACTATTTTTTTTTATCAAACAGGTCAAATTTACACAACGACTTTATGTATGCTTTTATGCATTTGGAACATTTGCATGATGAAATATTGGAGATGAGAGACATATATCATCCAGAAGACATTGCACTCATGTTACGAGCTGTTTGAGATATTGAACTAGAACTACACATATTGTTTGGTTGTGTTAATGTATGAATGATGTAATGTATATACATTTCTTTTCACACTTTCGTCCATGCAGTCAACTTGGTCTATTGCTCCTATTTCAAAACTGAAACTCGTGTGGGGTGCAAGATGAAAAAACATCACCCATGAATGTCCCTTTTGCCATCTTATACTTTTAATGGGTGAACAACTGGGGTTTTGTTGTGGTCCTGGAGGATCATGGTTGGACGATGTTCTGATGCTTCCTCCTTTACTGTTAGAAATATGTGCCGGATTTGATGTCGGACTGTTAGGGTTCGCCGGATTTGACATCGGGGTTGGATTTGGTTGGAGCTCTCCTTGACCGAGGTCGGTAGTTGCAATATTCAGAAATGCGTGGAAATACTGGATGACTCAGAAGTCGGAGATCCGAAGACTGATCTACATGGGCATTGGCTTCAACTTTTGGGTTGCGCCCTCTTGGATTTCTAGTGCCCTGGTATTTCAGACTGAAGACCAGAGTGTTATCAGGTTTCCAATTGATCGGGTCTATTTGGAAGGTCAGTGCCAATGATGCGTTGAGACTTATCGGAGATGAGCGGGGGCTTTGGGTATTCGGGAATGGAATAGTCAATGTGGATGGGTAGGAGTAATGATAAATCAATATTGACACTGGGGCATGAGCATATTTTTAGTGTAAAAAATGTGATAAAAATGCTTTTCCCTTACAGATTATTCATTCACTGTTCTGGTTGAAAAATCTCCCAAAAATGCTGCTTTTTTATCAAGTTTTAGGACCTGAAAATCTGGTACATACTTCACATTTCTAGGCATGGGAAATGGATGTAAAATGTGAGAAATAATGAATTTACTCATTGATTTCATGCCACAAAAATGCAAGGACAATCTTGGTTTTCATTGACATTTTCAATGGAAAAGAACCAAAATTTATCCAAGATTTCATAGTAGAAAAAAGGTGAGAAAATTAGTAAAATATATGAGATTTTCATGAGATTTTTCAAAACTATTAGCCAATGAATAATCCAACATTTTTCTTTAGTTTTTGCAAGGAAAAACCTGATGGATAAATGTTTATCCGATGGATAATCATTCACCCATAGGCAATATATAACAAGTTTTCTGAACCGAAAAGGCAATGAAAAAGTCAATGGATAAGAGTTTATCCCTTGGATAATCATTCACCCATAGGCAATATATAACAAGTTTTCTGAACTGAAAAGGTAATGAAAAAGTCAATGGATAAGAGTTTATCCCTTGGATAATCATTCTGCCATGGGCAGAACATGTACCCCATATGGAAGAATGATTATCCAAGGGATAAACTCTTATCCATTGATTTTTTCATTGCCTTTTCGGTTCAGAAAACTTGTTATATATTGCCTATGGGTGAATGATTATCCATCGGATAAACATTTATCCATCAGGTTTTTCCTTGCAAAAACTAAAGAAAAATGTTGGATTATTCATTGGCTAATAGTTTTGAAAATCTCATGAAAATCTCATATATTTTACTAATTTTCTCACCTTTTTTCCACTATGAAATCTTGGATAAATTTTGGTTCTTTTCTGTTGAAAATGTCAATGAAAACCAAGATTGTCCTTGCATTTTTGTGGCATGAAATCAATGAGTAAATTCATTATTTCTCACATTTTACATCCATTTCCCATGCCTAGAAATGTGAAGTATGTACTAGATTTTCAGGTCCTAAAACTTGATAAAAAAGCAGCATTTTTGGGAGATTTTTCAACCAGAACAGTGAATGAATAATCTGTAAGGGAAAAGCATTTTTATCACATTTTTTACACTAAAAATATGCTCATGCCCCCAGTGTGAGTAAGGACTAGCTTTTCTGGAAAGCGAGTGTAATCAAGGAGGGTTTGGGATGTCAGATGAGGTAGGGTCGGAATGATTGGAATGATTGGAGTGGTCAGAATAATTGGAATAGTCAGAATAACCGGAATATCAAACAAGGTTTGAAGGCCTTGTTGCAGGTAGAAGTTTGGAGCGACGAATCATAATAAAGGTTGAATGATAGAGGATGGGTGGAATATGTCAAGATGTTATGAGTTGTTATTGGAATAACAAGTTGAGGTAACGAGATATGAAGGGTGTGAGATGTGGAAAGGTATAAGATATATGATATAAGAGATAGAAGGTGATACGAGAGATAGTGATACGAAAAGGTAGTGAAGCAATATGATACGATATGATATGATTTACAAGCTAAAGAAGCTTCGATGAAGAGAAACATATTTAAGATATGCAGGATTCCAAAATCAGGAACGGAAGATCAGGGTGTGTGATACGGAGTTCTGAAGTTGGAGCGACTACGGGAATCAAGATAAGACGTATGGGGTAATATCGAGATAGAGCCGTGACTAAGAATAATAATGGGGACATGTCAGAAATAAGCGGAAAAGGTGTATCGGAATATGTGAAATGTTGGAATAACATGGGTTGGATCTGGGATCTAACATTTACCTTTTGAATTTGATCATTTTCTTAACCACCCTGATATTTCTCAGCTATCCAGAATTTTCAACTTGATAGTTTCTTTCACATCTTTAGAATCTACTGCCAAATTTCCGGTTATCAAAGGACCTCTGGGGTACTTTGCAGTGGAGGGCAAACTTTTCCACTGAGTTCGTTCTACTCATCAAAATTCAGCTGTTTGGTGGCTCTTATATGATGGTTTTATGCATTCTTTTGCACCTCATCAACGTTGGGATGTTTTACCAAAAGAATGAATTGATGTATCACTATGTTGCGTGTTAATACATTCACATCGCATTTACAACAATTGTCATTCGTACCCACCACTACGTTCCCTCATGCAACACTAATTTTGAATGAAAACGATGTTGCCAATGAAGTAAGACTTTTCTTTTCTTTTCTTCATGTTCGCAAGGATTTTAACACAAACCATTCTGATAGATTGCGGCTGTTATTTCATATTCAAATACATCTGAAATGCAAATAAAGAGTCATACGATGCTGATCAAAAAAAAAAATTCAACTGTTAACCAACCTGTTCATGTTGTCTCCAGGATGTGGGAACCTCTTGCCTACCCTCTTCTTTTTCCACATGGTACTCTGGGGTGGGGAATACCTGAACACACCCCAAATGATGATGAACACCCGTTGTCAAGTGATTGCAACATTCCAACCACTCAAATATGGCACTTTCATGCAAGACTACTTTGTGAACCTCGATTCGAAGTATTTGGAAGATTAACTGGAGAATACGCTGTGGATATGTTCACTCACAGTTTAGAGTGCAGGTTGAATTACATTGCCTCAAATCAAATGAAATTGTGCCAGGAAGATGCATGTCTAATGGGCAAACCTATTGAAGATCACAATAACATTTATCTGCCTTCATCATTTCTGGGTTCATGAAGATGGGCATCAGAACAAATTGCAGATGTGTTGGCACTTCCTTCGACATATGGACCTCCTACTTTTTATGCAACCATTACATGCAATACAGAATGACCTGAAATCGCATCGTGACTTTGACCAGGTCAAACTTTCAGAGATGTGCCTGTTGTGCTTTGTCGAGCATTCAAACGAAGATTAACTGTCTTCCTCAAAACTCTATCAACAATGTTTCCGAATGCCGGTCAAAGATTCTATATGCTTTACAGTGTGGAATTTCAAAAAAGAGGACTGCCTCACTGCCATGTTCTCATAAAATTTAAACACGATTGTATGGATGCATCTGACATCAATAGTGTAATTTCCACAGAAATCCTGGATGATCCCCATGGAGTGAATTTGGTTAAGAAATACATGATTCACAAACATCTGGCTCCAAATGAACCACCAGCCAGTTATTGTCAATCAGAATGTAATGGAGTCCGATGATGTAGATTTAAATATCCTCAAGCTTTACAGGACGACATGACTATTGATATTGAAGGACGAACTCATTATTGATGTCGCAATGAAATTGACAGAATGGTCGTTCCGCATTGTCTTCCGCTATTGAACACCTTCAATTATTAACTTTGAATCAGCCAATTCCTCCCAGTTATTTCAATATATTTTCAAATATCTACATAAGGGTGTGTTTCTACTACACGTACATTCTCATTCATACTAAAGTTTTGGTCAGGACCTGTTTTGGAAACTGTGAACTCAGAACTAAACATTGGTGTAAGGTACACAATCAAGTTTAGTCTAGCCACTAATAGTGTTCAAGGGGATATCAACCAAAGACTATTTTAATGGAGAACCCAATTAAGAGATTCTACTCCAGTGTTCAAATAACACTATTACTTTGCAGTAACAATGCAATTCAAAGCACTTGTAGCAAGGCTACTAGTCTGGTCAAGATAATACTTGAAACTATGAGGGAGAGCATACAGGGTTCCAATGCTTTGTTTTTATATGCAATATGGGGAAAGCAGACTTGGGCGACTAGGCTCAAGGTTGCAACAACTGAATGGCTGTTCAATTGAAGGACTAAAAGGATAGCCAAGGATCAAGGAGTGAAAGGACAAAACCAACAACAGCAAGTTAAAACTAACTTGAGAGTTGATAAAGTCAACACTAACACAAACTAGTTAGCCAGGCAAAGGCCCTACAAGCAACAGTGCCCAGATAAGATAGAGTGTGGTAGCTTTGTGCTGACACAAGCTAGTAATCAAGCTAAGGCCCTACAAGCAACAGAGCTTGATTAGATAGAAAGTGTACTACACCCCAACACTAGTTATTTGATTAGACTTAAGCCCTACAAGCAACAAAGGCTAATCGAATAATAGTGGTGGTTGTTACCAACACAAGCTATTAATTTAACTTTGGCCCTACAAGCAACAAAGCTTCAATTAAATAGAAGTGATGATAGCCAACACAAGTCAGCAATTGATATTTGGCCCTACAAGCAACAAAGTGTCAATTAGATGGAAAGTGGTGGTTTGCTTACACAAGCTAGTAGTCTTTAACTCTGGTCCTACAAACTACAGAGCTCCAACTAAAGCAGTGAAAAAGCTGAAGAGATTGTGCCTCACCCCTGCAAGGTGATAGGCAGACTTAAAGAGGCTCCTGCAGAGTTTTTCAGCTAGGTCAAGTTCTTCAGGCTTGAACTGATCTGATAGAAGACTCAAGCTTCAGGCAGAAGTGGGGTGTGAAATGTGTGTGTGTGATTGCTTTTTGCAAGGCTACCTAGAGGTATACTTATAGCTTTACATCTGAGGCACCCTAGACACTTTAGGAAGGTCTAACAATAGAATGGAAGCTGCTGGAAGGTTCTGGCAGCTGCCATATATGGTTAGAGCCTTCCAGAAGCTTCTACACTAAAAATATGAAGCTAACTATTGGCTAGAGACGACTATGAGGTCACCAAATTACTGACTCATGAATAACTATGATGCTGAAATGATATCATAGCATTCAGGCTCAGATTTGGGGTTGTAGTGACATCATAATGTCTCTAGCTAATTAATATTGGATGATAAATAAGAAGTCACCTGCTGTGGAGCTAATTAATGATCCTGCTGACCAATGAGTTGGCTTACCTCAGCTGCTGAGTTACAATAATGGTAATTATTGGTCAGTAGCTGAGTTGAAGCTGAGTTACTGATTTGGCAAGTATTAGGTCAGTGACCCAAGTTGTGGACTCTTGTGGATCATTAATAGTGAACCCAGCAGCAGTGACAAGGAATAGAAAAATAAAGAGAACCACTGATTAGAAACACTTGGAACCCTATAAACGAGATCTTCAGACTATAAGTACATTATAGGGATCCCTAACACTATCCCCCCTTCCAAGTTTTTGTACAATTCCTGCATATATGCACCTTTAATTGCTCAAAATATTAGTGAGCCCTTCAAAATGTTTCCCTTGCTTCTGAAGATTGATCCTAGGGTCTCCGGTGGAGTTAGAGACAAGGGAATGAAGCTGGCGAAGAGGAATGTAATGAGGAAACCTGAGGGCAGCTTGATTTTCAATTATTTGAGAAACTGGTGGCTCCCACTTCACAATTTGTTTTTCTGAAGCCACCACTTTGGGATTAAAAGGAGAAATGACTTGATAGAGTTGTGGCTCACTATATGCACCAGAATCACCCTCGGAATCGAATGCATCCGTGTATGTACATTTGCTTGGCTCATCCAGCTCCGTTTTGATTTTAAAGCTGTGAGCGAGCGGTTCTGAGGCTGAGCACATGTGAGAAGTATTAGCGAATGGAGTAGAGATATCAGCCATATTCTCAATCCTGCTGGCATCTTTTAATTCAGTGAGATGACGATCCAATTCAGCTGTAAAGTCAAAATGATCCTCAATACTGTGGGATTCAGCTGAATGAGGACTATAGGTCCTGGACTTGTTTTTGTTGATGCATTTGAGGTCAGAAAAGGTCCAAGAAGTATTTCCATACATCTGAGCATTTTCCTTGGCTCTCAAAATCCAAGCGGCAAGCTGATGGCCGGTTTGCTGCCAAGCATCAATCCAAGACTTGATTAAAGCACGATCCGTAGGGACAAGGAAGAAGTTGAAGGTGAGATAGTCGGCAGGGGGAAATGGAGGATGCACCATATCGAGTTCCTTCAGCTTGGACTTGGAAATTTTGTTGAACTTCGAGAACCTGTCAGAGTTCAAAACAACGCCGGTGGCTGCAGTCGTAATGTATCTGATTTTCATGCGCAAAGACTCACAGTAAGGAGCGGCCAGCTCTGGACAAAGGGAGGCATACTTTTTTCCAAAAATCTCAGAATATCTCCAGTCGAGCGGCCCTGGTTTATAATATTTGAAATTGTCTGTATGCTGATATTCAAACTCAGCCGTCACCACCGGAGCTTGAATGAAATTCCCGCTATTGTGAATGATTTTGTAGTCGTTTGCCATTATGGGAGAAAAGGAGGCCATAGTAAGTGATGTTTTTGAGGTTTATTTACTGACAATTTTTGATAGAAAGAAGAAGAAGAAGACAAAGATTTGTTTTTGGATTTGAGGTGCGCCAGCACTCTTTTTTCGATTTTTATATGATTTTCTAGGGTTGTTCTTAGGTCAGAAAAGTCTCCAAGATCTTACACATATCTACAAGATGTTTTTTTTGTAAGTCTTATATTAATTTTTCCTTGTGTTTTTTTTCAAATTGACTGAGATTCATCCCACTTGTGCAGGCGATCTGGGGCATTTCTCAACTGCCTTCAGGTCAGCCACTTGTTGTACTCAGACGAGTATCCCATGAAATGAGTGAGCAATTGCTTGGTATGTCTTCTGTTCCTAGCCACTTGCCACCTTGAACTTAAAATTTTCTTGACCTCAAATTCTGGGATTTCAGCAACATCGGCGCAGCTCAAACGTTTTTCAGGACATTTCCCAAATTCAGAGGGCAAAGAGTGATAGAATTCGAGGTGAGCCATGTTTAGAACAGGGTGCAGGCCATATGAAGCTGGCATTCTGAGATGGTATGTCACTGGGCTAATTTTCTCCAGGATCTTGAATGGTCCATCAAACTTCATTAAAAGCTTTTTTCCCTTGCCCCTTTTTGTCCCACAACAAATCCAATGAGTGAGGATTGATCAAAACTTGATCTCCTACTTCAAATTCACTAATGAGTCGATTTTTATTGTAGCTTTTCTGTTGCGCAACTTGAGAAAATAATAAACAATCTTTCGCCTGATTCCAGTATGTCTCAAATTCTTCAGCCAAGTTCCTGGCATGCTCATTTTCCAATTCCCCAGGCACCAATCGTTCCTGGAGCCCCATATTTTTCCTAGACACCATTTCGCTTTTCTGGTTCAGGAGGGTAGAGCCGGTTAAGGGCTGATAGCCATAGAGCAAAAATGAGGGGGAAAAATGTGTAGCAGTGTGAGGTGTATTGTTGTAGGCTAGAGAAAATGAATCAAGTAAATATTCCCAATCATTCAGGCTAGGATTGATAAATGATCTCAAACCAATCTCAAGAATTTGATTCATGATTGCAGTTTGACCATCAGCCTGAGGGTGGTGAGCTGTAGTCAGGGACCTCTTGATGCCTAGAAGGTTTGTAACTTCCTTCCAGAATGAACCAGTCCATCTGGAGTCCCTGTCTGTGATTATTTGCAGAGGCAAGCCAAATCTGCTGACTATATGCTTGAAGAATAGTCTAGCAGTCCCTATTTCATTAACAGTATTTGTTGTAGGGATAAACACAGCATATTTTGTAAGTTTATCCACTATAACCAATATTTTATTAAACCCATTGCTGTCAGGCAATTCTTCATGTTTGGAGACACCATGGCCTACCCCTCTGTGTGGTTTCAGACTGAGGTACACAGTTTGTCAGTGAGTTCACTCGTGAGCTATACAGACTTCTGGGTATCAAGGTGGCTGCCTCCACTGCATACCACCCACAGACCAATGGACAGACAGAACATGTCAACCAAGAGCTGGAGCAATACCTCCGTCTATTTGTCAACGAGCGACAGGACGACTGGGATGACCTCCTACCCCTTGCAGAGTTCCAGTACAACAACCATGTCCACTCATCCACAAAAGAAACTCCCTTCATGCTTGACTCTGGTCGCCACCCACACATGGGCTTTGAACCTCACCAGCAGCCATCTAGAAGAGAAGCTGTGAATGAGTTCAAACAACAAATGGCTGACTCTCTGTCTGAAGCCCGAGCTGCCCTTGTAAAGGCAAAAGAGGATATGGCTTAATACTATAATCGTCGTCGTGAGCCAGCCCCTACCTTTGTTCCTGGTGACAAAGTCTTCCTAGATGCAAGCGACATTAGCACCACTTGCCCCTCTAAGAAATTGTCACATCGGAATCTAGGCCCATTCCTAGTGGAACACAAGGTCAGCTCCAATACTTACCGTCTTCGACTCCCCAAGTCTATGAGTCACCTCCACCCTGTCTTCCCTGTGGTGAAGCTCCTCCCAGCCCCTCCAGACCCCATTCCTGGTTGGAAAGCTTGACCCCCACCTCCCCCAGTCCTTGTAGGGGAAGATGAGCATTATGAGGTTGAACAGGTTTTGGACAGTCAATTCCACCGTGGGAAACTCCAATACAAGGTCAGGTGGAAGGATTATGGGTATGAGCATGATGAGTGGATTCCTGAGACAGATTAGCAGCCCCAGACCTCATTGCCGACTTCCACCTCCTCCATCCTGGTGCCCCTTGTCGCATTCATGCTGCTGATTTCGACACCTTCTGTCAAAAAATACCTGTCCTCCAGTAGGTCTCAGTGTGTCGGGATATCACACTCTAGAAGGGGGGTGATGTAAGGGGAACCCCATTTCATGTGGATCTACACTTCTCTATTATCTCTTCTTTCTATCTATTCTTCCCCACTATCTCCCTTCCCCCCTATCTTTTCATTCAACTTCGCTTACTTAAGTGTCCGGTTATGTAACGGGATTGGATTTTAATCCCATTACATAACTTGGCATCCATTCTCACTCACATAAGCGCTTGTGTTACGTAATGGGATTGGATTCCAATCCCGTTACATAAACACAGTGCATTTGTTCTTCATTTTCCTTCGCATAAGTGCCCAGTTACATAACAGGATTGGATTCCAACCCTGTTATGTAATCACAGTACGTCCCAGCGCTTATTTGCGTACTCCTTTAGGTAGTTATCTTGGCAGTGGGAACCTTAGGCTTTTCTCTTCAGATTCCCATCTGCCAGTGTTCAGTGTGATATTCCACTTCCCCCTGGAGGTTGCCCTTATAAATTCCTCTGCCAAATTCCAGACCTGCACTGTCTTCGTTCTACAAGACGAAATCCCTGATAATGTTGGTGTTATGATTGATGATCTCAGAATCAAAGGCCCTCCTACTCAATACAAACAGCCAGATGGATCCTATGGGACTATTCCAGAAAACTCAGGCATTCGTCGTTTTGTTTGGGAACATGCCATCGTTGTCAATCAAATCCTACATTGAATTGCAGAATGTGGTGCTACTATCTCTCCAAAGAAGTCTCAAGTCGCTTGACCTGATGTTTTACTTGTTGGTCAAAGAGTCACATATGAAGGACGACTTCCAGATCATTCTACTATCTCCAAAATTCTCAAGTGGCCTACTCCAAGGAATACAACGGAAGTTTGTGGATTTTTAGGACTTTGTAGTACATCACGTATTTGGATCAAGAATTATTCCGCACTTGCAAGACCACTCACTGAACTCACTCACAAGATTGTTCCTTTCGAATGGAATGAACATCGACAAGAAGCTATGGATGCTCTCAAGCAAGCTGTTGCACATTCTCCTGCCCTCATCACCATCAACTACAAATCAGGACAACTTGTCATTCTTGCAGTTGACACTTCCATCATTGCTATCGGTTTTATCATCTTCCAACTCAACAAAAACAATCAAAGAAGACCAGTACGATATGGCTCACTTCCTATCAATGAACGAGAATCAAGATACAGTCAGCCCAAGTTAGAACTCTATGGTCTCTATCGCTCCCTTTGTCATTCAAGAATTCATCTTGCTGGTATCAAGAATCTCCTCGTTGAAACTGATGCCAAGTACATTCACCAAATGATCAATCGTCCAGATCTTCAGCCAAATGCAACTCTCAATTGCTGGATAGAGGGTATTCTTCTCTTCAATTTCAATCTCAAACATGTTCCAGCTACTCTACACAAAGGCCCAGATGGACTCTCTCGTCAAAGACCTGCAGAAGACGACTTGGATGTTGAAGAAAAAGATGACGAAGAAGAAGAAGAAGAAGAAGAAGAAGATGACGAAGAAGAAGAAGAAGATGACGAAGAAGAAGAAGAAGAAGAAGAAGATGACGAAGAAGAAGACGAAGAAGAAGAAGAAGATGATGAAATGAAGATAGCAGAAGCTAATTATTTATTGGAACATTCAGGAGACACTTATGCCATCCTTGACAGTATTGATCACAGAGATGGGTGGCGAGTCTTTCATCAAGTCAAAGATACTCAACCAGCAGAAGATCACCTTCGACGTATCCAAGATTTCCTCACTACTCTCAAACTTCCTACATTTTCCTCCCCTTCACCACGACATCATTTCCTCCATCAAGCCAAAAGATACTTTGTCAGAAATAACAAGCTTTGGAGATGCTCAAAAGGACATCCACTACAAGTTATACTTGAACGACCTCGACGCAATCATATTCTAGAACTTGCTCATGACAAACTTGGTCATCGTGGAATCTACTCTACTGCTAAGACTATTTCTCTTCGCTTTGGTGGCCTTCTTACTTCACTGATGTCAAACAATATGTTCGTTCATGCCACCCTTGCCAAATTCGTTCAATGTACAAAGTTCACATTCCTATTACCATTTCTCCCCCTGCAACTCTATTCTCCAAGATTTATCTCAACATTATGCTTATGCCAAGAGCTCAAGGTTATCACTATATTGTAGCAGCTCATGACGATCTTTCAGGTGCTGCAGAAGGACGAAAACTCAAGAATGCTACAGCTCATGCAGTTTCTCAATTCATCTTTGAAGAACTCATCTGTCGTTATGGAGCAATCAGAGAAATCGTTACTGACAATGGTCCAGAACTCAAAGGCACAACTCATGAACTTCTTTGATGATATGGCATTCCTCAGATTCACATTTCACCTTATAATTCTCAAGCAAATGGAGTTGTAGAAAGAGGACACTTTACAATTCAAGAAGCACTCATCAAAGCTTGCAAAGGAAAAATATCGAAATGGCCAGATCATGTTCATCATGCATTCTTTGCTGATCATGTCACAGTTAGAAGAGCAACAGGATTCTCTCCCTACTATCTTCTCTACGGTGTTGATCCCATCCTTCCCCTCGACCTCCTTGAAGCGACATATCTTGTTTCCGGTTTCAAGCCAAATCTCACTACTGAAGAACTCCTTGCACTCCATATTCGACAACTCTCTAAACACTCAGATGACATCGACAAAGCAGCAGACATGCTCTATCAATCTTGACTCAAAAACAAAGCCGAATTTGAAAAGAAGTATTGGGGATGTCTATGGCGCAGTGAATACAAACCAGGAGATCTAGTTTTGGTTAGGAATTCAAGAGTCAAAAACAAACTAGACAGGAAGACAAAACCAAGATATCTAGGACCATTTGAAGTTGTTTGAAGAACTACTGGTGGATCTTACATATTGAAGGAACTCGATGGAACTGTTTCAAAAAGAGGCATCGCAGCCTTTTGTCTACTTCCCTACTTCTCAAGAGATGGCATCCCCCTTGCTCCCAATAAGCTTCCTTTGGATGATTTAGATGATTCTTCTGACAATGATAGTTGACTGAGGACAGTCAAATTTTCAGAGATGGGTGGATGACAAGCATGATACTTGACAGTGCCTACTACTCCATAAAAGACACTCACTGCACACGTGCCTATCTTCATCAGCTTTTGCCAGACCATCATCTGCCATGCTACCTCCATTCTGCCAGATACATCATCTCCACACTCGTTCCATCTTCATCAATTCTATTTTCGATATGCCATCCAGCATTGCCACCACAACATCCCATGATTCGTTTCAGATGACTGCCAAGCCAGATATACACGTTGGACCATGCATTGAACTTCCTAGTCAATGTTCTCCCCTTGATGTTCATTTATCCAATCCTCCTCCACATGTCACACACCATCAGTACTATCCTCTATATGTCAAATCTCCTGAAGGCCCATACCAAATATTCCCCTCCTATCCTCCTTATCGCATTCACAATTGCATATGGGTATTCAACCCTGTCTTTCATGCTCCCTTCCACGTCATTGGTTTTGACCCAAACTATGAACCAGTGAATAGTTGGCATCGTATCGTACTCAGGAACTACTGGGATATCAAAGAGTTTGGTCCAGGAACAGAGATTTGCTACGGTTATGTGCCTAAGGACTTCATCAAGCAAGACTCGTCTTCGTTCTCTCTCTGGAGGAGATTCGTATCCAAGTGTTGTGATTGGTTCTCATGTTTCTGAATCATCTTCAAGTCAAGTAACTCTCTTACTCATCCTCGAAGATATTTGACAATCAACTGGAATCCTATTGGACGGCTATGACTCATTTTCCCCACATGACTCACTCGCTTCTTGGCTGTACTTCTATTTCCAATTGTTCCACATGGTCTATTGTCTGTGACTCACTTATATTCCATTTCTGGCTTCTATTTCAAATTCACTGCCACATTTCCATTCATTTCTTCGACCACCTGACTCATTTTTCCATTTCATTACAAACCACCTTCCTATTTTGGTTTTCTGCCTCATGCCGTTAGTCATTTCTCCTGTCTGCTGTTGATGACATTGTTGTATGGCATACTCGCATCGTTTGTTGTTCTGCTCATGTATATAAGGCCTGTTTCGCCTTAGTGTACCCCAATTCACCTCTTTCAGTTGGATTCACTTGTCTAAGTCTAAGTCTAAGTCTAAGTCTAAGTCTACTACTACTTCTACTACTTCTACGTCTACATCAAGGCCAGCTTTGTCAATCACGTGACAATTGCTGTTGTATCACGTCTACGCTTATGTCATCATATTACGTCATCATCATCATCACTGCTACATCCTCATCTTCATCTTCAATCTACCTTTGTTGCTGCTGATAGCAAAGCGCACTGAGCCAAACACCAGTGTTAGTAGCCATGCAACGACAACACTGCTACCCACTGTCTTTTGGATCCATTTCCAAAAGTAAACCAACAGCACCAACCCTTGCTCTATCGTCCCTGTTTGGGATGGTGAACTTTGCAATTTGCGATGTTTTTGGACATGTGGGAGCTGCGACATTCGCACCCCCAGCAAATTGTCTGTGTCGCTAGTCAGTAGCTCTCTCAACTCATCAAGAGACAATCATAACTTCGACCTAGTTGAAGTTTTTTTAGTTCTCTTAATGGACAATATATCATCCGTTTCTGATTCCTCCGGTGCGGATCTTCTTAGATCTGCCAATACTCGCTTTCGACTCCTAGAGTCGGAAGCTACAGGCATCGTAGTGATACGAGGACTAGCTATCCTTGTCGGCATTCCCATTCGCCTGTCCACATCGTGGGCAGGCTCAATTCTCCTGTCTGGGCCCTTGGCTGTTGCTCCAGATGTATCTTGATCCTCTCCGGATCTAGATGTTCAGCTTCGATTTCTTATTGAAGTCATAGATCTATGATCTATCAGCCACACTGTGGCGTTCTTCTATTGATTTAGAAGAATAAACAGTAAACGTCTGTTTATTGTTCCCAAGAATTCCAGCAAGTGTTAAACTTGTCGATTTGGGTAAAACAATCGGTTTGATCTTTTGTTATTGCAGTGCTGCCAATACTTTTGGCAGTCAAAAATGTGTAAGAAACTTCAAGTTCACACTAAACAGACTATGCCAATACTGTATTGGTGTCTGCGACTGGTGTGGTTACAAGTAAGTTATGCTTGCTTATATAATTACCTGTGGACAACTGTATAGTTGTCCACTATCTACAGACGCCATATAATACAACCCATAAGCCACTCTGGTGACTTATATACCCTAATTAGTAGCATATATGCTACTGTAAGAATCTACATTCTTACATAGACTGAGCTCGCATTCACACTTCTACGAGCACAAACCCTGTGGACATTGTACACCTTGTTGCAAGGGTACCACATGGATGATGAACATGATGGACTGCTTCATTGAAGGTAGAGCTTGCACACATGAGATAGATAAGCTCCTTGAACTAACATAAGTTTCTCTACATCTTCGATGCTTCTGCCAAGGTCAAATACTTACTTCTGCTGTCGATAGACTTCTACAAACTTACTGGAGTCGGTCTCCATCAAGCAGAACAACCCCTATGTGGCAGAAACAAGCACGGCGGGAGTATTGGTAAGATTGCTGAAGGCATGGACAGGGGTTGAGTATGCTAGTATCATTGATAACTAGGACACCATTAGCTTCCTCCACTCCAAGTCTACGCCATAGGGTGTCCAGCTCATTGTATATGGCCTGGATGTGTGCTTCTCGTCACAACTTGAGCTCTTCCAGTCATGTTATACATCTGTCAGTCAGTTGTTCCTGAGCTGCTTACCTTAGTCTTAGTACTTTAAGCCCATTGTACAAGGCCAACAGTCGGTTCAAGCCTTCTACATCGAACATTTCATTTCCAGGACTTTCTAAATCCAGAGATTCATCTGAAGACTCTTGAAGTCGGACAATGAAACGTCAGCAATTTTAACAACAATTAAATATGAACCTGAAGTTCTGACCTTCGGTGCATTCATGCAGTTGAAGGGAGACTTAGTTGGAGAGCCATAGAAATAAGAGTATAGAATGGTGAGACGGGAGAGAGCAGAATGTGTGTTGAAGAAGAAAAGGAATCTGGATAGTGGCACTGGCAGCTGAAGTGGGAGATTCAGCTGGGGAAAGAGACCACACAGAATCAGCATCGGAGCCTTCAGAGAAAGACCGGGAATGAGAATGTTGATTGGGTGTGGGCCAATGGGAATTTGGGGTCAAAATGCAGCTACATTGAAAAAAGCTTGAGGGAGAATGGTGTGACACAATACACTGGCACACCAAGCTTGTGAGCTCAGGGAGCATCGAGGTAGCCTCTTCATTGGTCACAGATGGGTTGACGATACATCAACAATATCTTCACCGTTATCCCTGGTGTGAATAGATTGTCTCTGCAGAGACACCATAGATATCTAGAAAGAGATAAGCAAATAGAAAAGACAAGGGCCAAACACCTGTGCTTACCTTGTATTGCAGGGAGCGTAGTGATATCCCCCGGGTTGAGAATGAGAACGCTCAAAAATAATACGGACCTTTTGGAATCGGCCTACTTCATAGTGCTGAACAGAAAACCAACAGCACAGAGCAGTCGAGATCAAAAGTATCACATTTAGAGTAAATGACTCAGTAATCAGCATCGTTCAAGATCGACGTAGGTTGTTGAGTGTTCAGGGATGACCCACCTGCACAGCTGGTATTAGTACTACTGATAGGCCAAAGTGGCATGAGTTCTAGATGTCACCTTGACTAAAAGCTCTGAGGAACAGATTCCTGAACTCTTTGAATTCTGCGAGCCCCATGATGCTGTTGTCGAGTAAGCTAGAGTTCAAGTCAAAGGACTCCTGTCATTTAATTCATCT
Organism: Ramaria rubella; assembly: GCA_015039355.1. Classification (NCBI taxonomy): domain Eukaryota; kingdom Fungi; phylum Basidiomycota; class Agaricomycetes; order Gomphales; family Gomphaceae; genus Ramaria; species Ramaria rubella. The sequence goes on from MU134330.1 coordinate 201,247, forward strand.
CACCAATATCGCAATACTAGGAGTGTTCAAATTCTTTGATAAAATTATCTTGGTACTTTTTGTCTTGAACTAGAATGCAGAATAACATACCACTATCGACTCTAAGCCATGAATTTGACATAAATTCCTTGGGAAGAGTATTTACCACACAGTGGGACTCTGGTCACTTGGAAGCCCTGACACCAGATTCTAAAATTGTTCCTTCAAGTTCCCATGTGGATTTGTCCCTATATTAGAGATAGTTCACCATTTATCTAGAGCTTTAATCCACCACCTTCATCCCTTTTTTGCATTGCATTGCCCAAGATCACAAAAGAATTCTGCATGCACTGCTCTGAAATTTACTTGCAGACATATCCTGCAACAGGGTAAGTGAATTAGGGCAATTGTAGTGGGGTACGCCTCCGCATTACTGACCTAGTGATAGATCTATTCCTAAGAAATGTTCCTTCTGTAATATCCAGAATGAATCTTTGCTGAGAGTCCCTATTTGTTTCTTCTTTTCCTTGTTTAGCCCACTCTTTTGTCACATGACGATCACATCGTCAATGTTAGGTGACCTATGTAGGTCGAGCAATGTTCAAAAATTTATTTATTATTATTATCATTATTACAAAGAGCATTTTCACGGGTATCCGTGAGTATACCTGTGAGTCCCACAGACCATACCCGCACCTGGGCCTCATCCGTGGGAAATGGATATCTGCATCCGTGGATGGGATACCCATGGGTTTCCCACAGATGAATCCACAAAAAACCTGTGGGTAATCCACACTTGAGTCATGCCTTAGTTGTGACATGGCATGAATCTGTAAAGCTGAAACACCACAGGGTGTTAACCAGGCTATGGAAGACATGCTTATGGACTCCAAGTTCACAACAAATTCATTCCAGGTGGCCATGAATGAGCTCTTGAACCCAGCCATAACCAGAAAAGGAAGAGGTGTGGTATGGTGTTTTGTCATAAAGTGGGCTTGTGTATTGAAGAACTGCCTGCACAACAATGTGGGTCACTTGAGCTAACATTGTGGTTTTGGTGGTGGAGGGAGATGAGGAATATGCCATTGCTAATTCATCCTCCTCATCATCATCAGAGTCGAACAGTGGGAACATCTTGAAGAGACCACTGTGGGCGGTATCCTCATGAGCCATGGTTGTGACAGGCCATTCAGGCTCAGTCAGCTGGCATCAAACCACTGATAATTTGTAAATTCAATCAGGATTCAGTTGACATAATTTTCATATCTGAACACAACCTAAGATAACATCTCGACCCACAAATTCTGAAAAAAGATCTGAAATCATGCAAGTGAGCAACATCTTCACACCTTAATGCAACATGTGTTGTATGATGTGTGATACTAACTGATAGTGCACAGCACAAGTGGATTTGGGGACACAACATTCCAGCACACTTGCTCGTGGGCATTCTCTTATATATTATATTTACCTTCATTTGAGCCTCAGACAGGTCACCATGCCACAGAATCCAACTGAGTCCAGGTTCAAAGTACATATGTGCCACAAATTCTGTATCTTTCAAGTTTTGCGGGGTTCATTCAGCTCATTGGAACCTGGCTGCTGGTCTTTGTGCATTGACAGATGTTTTCATAAGTTGGTGAACAAGGACAGTGCTATGAATGATTTGAACTTAAACTGTCTTAACCTCAAACCAGTGTGATCACATGTGACAAGTGTGACTACACACACACACACATGTTCTTCCTCTCCCCACTAACCTTGCATCCCCTCATTTTCCCACCATGGCATCCTACCTACAGCAACTCCACAGACATAGCTCTCACATTTCAACCTTGTACAAGACTCTTTCATTCTCCTTGAGCTTGCACAGTGGTCTTCATACACATCACAACTAGCAATAGGACTACTAGTAGTAACTTTGACTTTTCACAATATGTTTCCCTGGCTAAAGATAACAATACCAATCCTTCTCTTGCAGCAAACAATGTGTTTATACCAGCTGTACATACCTACATATAAAGGTTGAGATAACCTGGTTACTAACCATGCTTTGCTTAGCACACCAATCTTAGTATCACTCACAAGGACATTCAACAAATTCTGAGGAACTGATCAATACCAATAACCATCCTATCAATCATAATGTGTTATAATGCTCAAGAAACTGAGATAAGAGTGCAAAAGTGAGTTGATTCGCCAATATAACCATATATGCCTATCGCTGCACCCCACACAGAGAAGACTACTCTTTACTCTTAGATCACATCAACAATGTAAGAGTCCTAAGAAATCAAACTTGCCGAAGTTCGTCTCTTCCTTTCATTCCACCATTAATCATTTGTCACTCCCCCAGAATATATAGAATATTTTTGCAATAGACTACATGCCCAAATTCCCAAAGGCTTTGAGGGTGACTGTCACACAGGCTTTCATGGCCCTCAACAAGAAGAAGACCAAGGTACTGTCAGATCCCATCATCTCTCTTATGGAAACTGACTTTTCACTCAGCATCAGCATGAGCATTGACAACAAAGCAAACAAAACCCTACTGAAATTGGCTGGCATGGCCACCCTTGATTGGTCATTGATTTTGACCATAGGTGCATCTCTTGCCATTGGGATTCCAACACTCTCTCCTTACACATTCCGATCTGCACATCCAGGTGTTGAAGAGAGGAATGTGGTGGGATATGGTGTGGGTACGAGTACAGCTGCAGGTGGCCTGGGGAACGGTGAACAGTCCCAAGCAGTTTCAGGCAGATTCCATTCAGTATTAATTTTGCACAATATTGTGCATATTTGGCCAGATTGTATATATTAAGTAGTAGCTAAATCAAGCATACTGGGGCAGTTCTCCACTGTGTTGATCTGTTCCACTCATATTTCCAAACAGCCCTCACCAGTATTTCTACTGTAATTGTCCGTTTTCACTGTCTGGAGCTATGGTGCATGGGCAACCATGGTTCAACAGGTGGGGATCTGTCCACCTCTGATTTAAACTGTAGATCTATGTCCAGATCTGGTGGATGCTAAGCTCATAGATATCTAATCTTGTAAATATATATGTCTGGAACTGCGTGATAAGATATCAATAACTGCAATGATCATACCAACACACACATGTGAGTACATGTGAACTACATACATGTGTAGTTACACATGCATGATATCACATTTTCCATTTACCTGACACAGATATACATCACGGTAGGCAGAACCATGCATATTATAGCACAATTTGGACCTATAGTATGTTGCAATATAATTGCAGTAATGTGTTGAAACCCAGATTCATTCCCAGCTTTTCCACTTTTCTCTGATATATTCTGATTCGTATTTCCGATTTCCTTCACCTGTTTCTACTTATCCCCGCCCCGCCTATATTTCGTTATCTCTTATCAAATCCCATCTTTGGTCTTATGTCCATATTTATTTCTACCCCGATCCCGCATTCACTCCGTTTCGGATCTCCATATTCGTATCTTTCCGATTCAGACCGTATCCATTCATTATATACGACTCCTCCCTGTACTCGTTAATCAGTTCGAATATTGACCCACCTTGACTCGATAACTTCTCACTTCCCCCTCTAATTCTTATCCAACTCTCTGATCTTGTCCGACTCCTCCGACATCCAACCTTCCAACATCCAACCTTCCGAAATACCAGGACACGAAGGATCCAAGAGGGCGCAACCTATAAGTTGAAGCCAACATCCGTACATTCCAATTCTCAACTCCAAAATCTGACCTCCAACATTCCGACAAAATCCCAACATCTGACAAGAAGAAATCTAGTTCATAACAGTATATTTGAACTAAAACTCTTGATCCATTCACTATGCCTTCTACCGGATCCCATACTGTCACCGGAATCACAGACCCCGGATCTAGCCTCCCAAATAACGAACTGGAAGATGACTCCGGTAATGACAACAACATCAACAACAATGAGGATGACGATGATGATGATGAAGATGAGGGGAAGGCTATGCTAAAAGCTTTGAAACAGATAGCCAAGCACATGGGAACTCCAAATAAAGGTCAAACCGGAAAAACCAAACTCTGCGAATCCGACACCTTCGATGGATCAGATTCCCGAAAGCTCCATCCTTTCCTCCTTCAATGCAAACTCCACTTCTGCGACTGTCCTCAGACCTTTTCCAGTGATGAAGCAAAAGTTACTTATGCTATCTCTTTTTTTAAAAGGGATGGCTTTAGATTTTTTCGAGCCTGAACTCTTAGATGACGATGCCTTCCAAGACCCACCCTGGCTTACAAACTATCAGGACTTCACAACAGTACTCCGAGAGAATTTCGGAGCTTACAATCCCATCGGCAATGTGGAAACCGAACTCGACAATCTCTGAATGCGCGACAACCAACGCATCACAAAGTTTATCATAGAATTCAACTGCCTAGCCACTAGATGCAATTGGGGTGACGCCGCCCTTCATAGGAGTTTTTACACTAAACTTCCCGATTGTATTAAAGATATTCTTGCAACCTGGGACAAAGCCGACACACTTCTGGAACTCCGACAACTCACGCAAACCATTGACAGCCGTTATTGGGAACGACAAGGCAAAGTCAACCGCGCCACCACTGCCAACAATAACTACTCCAGTAACAGCAGCAAATCGGATAAGCAAGAATCCCAATCGAACCAATCGCAGAAGAGGACCAACAACAACAATAGTTCAGCTTCCGCCTCTTCTACCAAACCTCAGTCCTCCATGCTGAATTTCCGCAAAACTCCGGATATCTCCAACATACTTGGAAAAGACAGAAAACTAACCCAGCAGGAAAGACAGCAACACATGGACCAAAACCTTTGCATGTTCTGTGGGAAACCCAGGAATATCACGAAGGACTGTCCACAATCAACCTCCCTTAATGCTCAATCGAAGGCTCAAGCAGCCTCTGCAATTCCGAGCAAACCTGAATCCAAGGCCGAACCTGCAGCTGTTACGGATTCAAAAAAATAATAAGCAGCTCTGAGACCTCTGCACAGACCCAGAGCTGCATTGATTCCATCTGTGTGTTTTCTGAGGTTCAACTCAACACTTCTGCTCTTTCAAAATCCGATTCTCTTACTATACGACTGACTTCTGACATTATTCCGAATACTAACATTCAAGCTCTCATGGACTCCAGTTCCACTCACTGTTTTGTAGACTCATCATTCGCTTCCAAGCTTCTGCTGGATTTCCACAACACTCCACAAATCCCACTAAAACTTTTCAATGACACTTCTAATGTCTCAATCACGCAGGCTATTGATATGCCAATCCACTTTCTGTCCAGCAAAAATCAGGTTGTTGCTATGTATGTAATACCGCTTGATTCTAGCTGCTCCGTCATGCTAGGACACAACTGGCTCACCCGCTACAATCCATTGATTGACTGGGTATTGAGCAGTATATCATTCCGCACTCCTCAGCAACAAGATTCAATTCCAACGTCACTCTCCACAAAATCCACCTCTGCAGTCTTCGGAATCCCAAACTCCGATCGTGTGGACGCCCCTCCAACATCCGAACAAGACTCACCTATCAACCTAGTCCCTGCTTCTGTGTTCACTCGCTTGTGCAAACTAGGCAATGAGGAGACCTTACAGTTATGCGTATTTCTGAAAGGAAGATCCTCTTCCATCATCGACGCTTCCCTGAATCCTGATCCAACAGCCAATCTCGACAGTGTTCCATTGGAATACCACGAGTTTTCCAATGTCTTCAGCAAGAAGAAAGTGGAAATCCTCGCTGATCATCGACTGTACAATCTCAAGATTGACCTGATAGAGGGAGAGAGTCCCCCCTTGGGAACCATTTATTCCCTATCTCCAGTTGAGCTAGAAATACTCCAAAAGTTCATTGACGAGGCACTAGCCATAGGATTCATCTGCCCTTCACTTTCTCCACACGGTGCTCTGGTACTATTCTCAAAGAAGAAATTAGGTGGACTCTGACTCTGTATCGATTTCCGTGGTCTCAACAAAATCACGAAAAAAGACCGATATCCGCTTCCCCGACTTTCCAACCTTTTGGAAAGCCCCAGAAAAGCGCAGATTTACAGCAAAATCAATCTCTGACATGCTTACCATTTAGTCCGCATTAGAGAGGGCGACAAGTGGAAAACCACCTTCAGGACCCGATACAGTTCCTTTGAATGGTGTGTTATGCCCTTCGGTCTCACTAACGCACCAGCCGCCTTTCAGCGATTCGTGAATGACATATTCAATGACATGCTCGATGTTTCAGTCCTCATCTATTTGGATGACATCTTAGTTTACTCCAACAACCTGGAAGAACACAGAGAACATGTTTGTGAAGTCCTCCGACGTCTCCAAAAAAACCGACTTTATGCAAGGTCCAACAAATGCAACTTCCACAAGACAATGGTGGAATATCTCGGATACATACTCTCTCTGGAAGGACTTTCAATGGCAGATGACAAAATCAAAGTAATTCAAGAATGGCCTGAACCCCGAAAAGTAAAAGATATCCAATCCTTCCTAGGCTTTGCAAACTTTTACTGACACTTCATTCATAATTACTCCGACATCGCAATTCCACTTACCCAACTCACTTGGAAATCCATAAAGTGGAACTTCTCTGATGAGTGTCAGAAATCATTTGAAACACTTAAGAAAGCCTTCACCACAGCTCCAATCCTTATGCACTGGATTCCCGATTGTCAACTCATTGTGGAAACCGATGCTTCAGACTACACCCTCGTGGCAATCCTCTCTATCATTTCTCTGGAAGATGGCAAAATTAACCCTGTAGCTTTTCATTCCAGAACTTTCACCACCCCAGAATCAAACTATGATGTTCACGACAAGGAAGTACTTGCTATTTTCGAAGCTTTCAAGATTTGGCGACACTACCTCGAAGGTTCCGGTTCCACCATTGATGTTGTGTCCGACCACAAGAACCTTGAATATTTCACCACCACCAAGCTTTTAACCCAACGACAAGTATGATGGTCGGAATATCTATGTCAGTTCAACCTCGTTATCTGATTCTGACCCAGGAAACTCAGAACAAAACCCGACTCTTTAACTAGACAATGGGACGTCTATCCTAAAGAGGGGAGTAGTGACTATGCCAGCATTAACCCGCACAATTTCCGCCCAGTTTTCACTAATGAACAGCTGTCATCGTCCCTTCAAGCCACATCCCTTAACATCACAATTCTCCACGCAGTTACCATCATGGACTTCAAGAAACTCCATGAGGAAATCCAACAATCCATCTCCTCTGATCCCGCAATTTCCGACTATCCTGCAAATCCTCCGACTTTCCCGCAAATCCTCCGACACCCCAATGGTCAGTCGATCCTCAAGGACTCCTCTGACTCAACAACCGAATCTATGTTCCCGATGTTAATGACCTCTGACTCCGTGTTCTACAATATCTGCACAATCACCAAATCTCCGGACATTTCAGACAAAACAAGACACTCAGCAACATCTGATGTGAATATACATGGCCAAAACTCCACGACTTCATTATCTCTTATGTCAAATCCTGTACAACATGTATGCAATCAAAATCCCAACGACACTGGCCTTATGGATTCCTTAAGCATTTACCAGTTCCGCCAAGACCGTGGAATTCCATATCCTTGGATTTCATTGAGCCACTCCCGCTTTCATCGGGTTTTGACAGCATCCTTGTTATCATTGACAGACTCACGAAACAAGTGATATTCATTCCAACAGTCACGACGATCACTTCTCCAATGCTCACTCAGCTTTTCATTCTCCACGTCTTCTCCAAGCACGGTGTTCTGACTCACGTCACCTCCGATTGAGGTTCCGAATTCATGTCTTCCTTTTTCCGCACACCTGGAAAGGTGCTAGACATGAATCTCCATTTCACCTCCAGATATCACCCCGAAGGCGACGGACAAACCAAATGAATGAATCAGACTCTTGAGCAATACCTTCGCATTTATTGTAACTATCAACAAGACAATTGGGCTGAACTTCTTCCAATCACAGAATTCACCTATAACAACGCTCTGAACGCAACCACAGGAGTCTCCCCATTCTTCACTAACAAAGGTTACAATCCCAACATTTCCGTCCATCCCAAACACAATCTCATTTCATCCCGTGCAAAATATTTTGCAATCAACTTAGACAAACTCCACCAGGAACTCCAAAAGAGAATTTCCAACACACAGTCCCGATACGAGGAACCCGCAAACAAAAAACATTCTCCAGCTCCGGACTTCAAAGTAGGCAACAAAGTCTTCGTCAAAGCCGAGTTTTTCCACACAACCCGACCTTCAAAGAAACTCGCGGAAAAAATATCTCTGGACCTTTTGATATCATCACACCCGCAGGTACCAGTAATCAAGCCTTTATTCTCCAATTACCCGACAGCATGCATGCTGTTCACCCATCTTTTCACGTCTCCATGCTAGAACCCGCAACTCCAAACAAAATCCCGAACCAAATACAGCCTCCACCTCTGCCAGTTATTATCAAAGGTGAACCCGAATATGAAATCGACGAAATTCTGGACTCCAAGATAGACAATCACTGACATTGCAAGATACAATACTTGGTACACTGGATGGGTTATCAAGGCACCGATGAGGAAACCTCATGGATTCCCACTACGGAATTAGGCAACACCACGGAAATTGTTGAAGACTTTCATAACAAATATCCTGATAAACCCGGTCCGATTCTTCCTTAACTTTTCCTTCCCTTTTCCGATTTTTCCAATATTTTCCATGTTCATGTTTCTAATTACATTCTCCACCTGTTCCAAGAAATTCTGCTTTGCTTTTCCGCTTATTTCCAATTTAATTTTCCGATTCCATTTCCCATATTTCATCCCTTTCCATTTCCTCCATCCTTACTTCCAATTCCCACTCCTGGTGCTGAACCATCCTCTGTACCCATGAGGTCAAAATCTGTGTCTCCTTGGAATGTGTCCGCATGGAACTTGCGTGACGATCGACAGATTTCCTTCACCAGCAACTCTGCTGTTCTTCCCTCACCCATATCCACGCCCTTTGCGACTTCTTCTGCAAATCCCGACGCTCCCAGTCAGCGGCATGTCCTCCCATCCTTTGTGCATTCATCGCATGTTCCATCCGCTCCCTCCACTATTGGTGAACAAAAAGTATCCCAAACCCGACATCCCGCGCAACAATACTGTTCATGTCCAACCCGATTAATTGCAGATTCGTGAACCCTCCTATGGGCAATGGTTCTATCCACCACATCGCTTTTCCTTCCCTGAAATTTCTCCTCCGATTTTTTGTTGGCCTTCCTCCCCTCCTTTTCCGCCTTTTTCCGCTCCGACCTTCTCCACTCCAATTTCTTCGCCACTTCTTTTTGCAACTCCAAAATCTCACAAATATGTGCCTCTAAATCAGTCCCCAACCCTGAATCATCTTTGGAAATCAGGTCCTCAAGCGAGATAATTGGCGGCATCAACATTTAGCTCAGAAAGAGAGTAGGGATAAGAGATCAGGGAACTAATAAGTCGAACCCCATCCATCACTCTTATATATCACATTAGGGGTTTTGCTTAATAACCAAACCAAACCTCCCACGCCAATCTTAGGCCTCAAAGGGCTTGGCCTTAAAGATGAGATACTGTTAAAACCCAGATTCATTCCCAGCTTTTCCACTTTTCTCCGATATATTCTGATTCGTATTTCTGATTTCCTTCACCCATTTCTACTTATCCCCACCCCACCTATATTTCGTTATCTCTTATCAAATCCCATCTTTGGTCTTATGTCCATATTTATTTCTACCCCGATCCTGCATTCACTCTGTTTCGGATCTCCATATTCGTATCTTTCTGATTCAGACTGTATCCATTCATTATATACAACTCCTACCTGTACTCATTAATCAGTTAAAATATTGACCCACCTTGACTCGATAACTTCTCACTTCCGCCTCTAAGTCTTATCTGACTCTCCGATCTTGTCCGACTCCTCTGACATCCGACCTTCCAAAATGCCAGGACACGAAGGATCCAAGAGGGCACAACCTATAAGTTGAAGCCAATGTCTGTACGTTCCAATTCTTGACTCCAAAATCCGAACTCTGACATTCCAACAAAATCCCAACATCCAACGAGAAGAAATCTAGTTCATAACATAATGGCCTGTGGAAGACACTTCATTAAATTCCCATTAATTTAGCTTCTGCAGTTTTGGCATGCCACAAAAATTTTGAGACCATGTAGTGACACTCAAGCTGCAATTATGTAAGCACAGGGAAGATCAGGAGAAGTACCTGGCATAGTCATTCCAAGATTGGTTGTTCTTTTGCCAATCCCAGCTGTGTCTTTCCCAGTATGTCAACTAAATGGTGGTAGTGCGGCAGCAAACAAGTATATATTGAACAGGGTGTGACACATGTGACCACACACACCCTTCCTTCACCATGTCTCCCCTTTCCCTGCCACCCACTCACAACAATCCAAAGGGGGTTCTTACACAACAACTCCATGGGAATTCAAGCAGTATCATTGACCAGCCAGGCTCTGCTCATGAAAATACAATAACACGAACCCTTTTCTAATAGAGAGACAACAACATGTTTACGCTGAACATACATAGCTCCTTCACTTGAGCCAAGGTGATCACTGACATGCCCCCCTGTACCTCACAACACCAGTACCTCTCTTCATCTGTATTCTAACCTCAGCTGTGAACACACTGTCGGTTTACTTTCGGAAATGGATCCAAAAGACAGTGGGTAGCGGTGTCGTTGTTGCATGGCTACTTACACTGGTGTTCAGCTCAGTGCGCTTTGCTATCAGCAGCAACAAAGGTAGAACGAAGATGAAGATGATGACATAATACGCTGACATAAGCATAGACGAGATACAACAGCAAATGTCACGTGATTGACAAAGCTGGCCTTGATGTAGATGTAGTAGTAGTAGACGTAGTAGTAGTAGACTTAGAAGACTTAGACAAGTGAATCCAACTGAAAGAGGTGAATTGGGGTACACTAAGGTGAAACAGGCCTTATATACATGAGCAGAACAACAAACGATGTGAGTATGCCATACAACGATGTCGTCGACAGCAGACAGGAGAAATGACTAACAGCGAGAGGCAGAAAACCAAAATAGGAAGGTGGTTTGTAATGGAATGGAGAAATGAGTCAGGTGGTCAAAGAAATGAAGGGAAATGTGGCAGCGAATTTGAAATAGAAGCCAGAAATTGAATAGAAGTGAGTCACAGACAATAGACCATGTGGAACAATTGGAAATAGAAGTACAAGAAAGAAGCAAGTGAGTGAGGTGATGAAAATGAGTCATAGCCGTCCAATAGGATTCCAGTTGCTTGTCAAATATCTCCAAAGATGAGTAAGAGAGTTACTTGACTTGAAGACGATTCAGAAACATTTGAACCAATCACGACACTTGGATATGAATTTCCTCCAGAGAGGGAACAAAGACGAGTCTTGCTTGATGAAGTCCTTAGGCACATAACCGTAGCAAATCTCTGTTCCTGGACCAAACTCTTTGATATCCCAGTAGTTCCTGAGTACGATACGATGCCAACCATTCACTGGTTCATAGTTTGGGTGGAAGCCGATGACGTGGAAGGGAGCATGGAAGACAGGGTTGAATACCCAAATGCAATCGTGAACGCGATAAGGAGGATAGGAGGGGAATGTTCGGTATAGGCCTTCAGGAGATTTGACATATAGAGGATAGTACCAACGATGTGCGACATGTGGAGGAGGACTGGATAAATGAACATCAAGGGGAGAACATCGACTAGGAAGTTTGATATGTGGCCCAACGTGTATGTCTGGCTTGGCGGTCATCTGAAATGATCCATGGGATGTGGTGGTGGCAATGCTGGATGGCATATCTAAAATAGAATTGATGAAGATGGAACGAGTGTGGAGATGATGTATCTGGCGGACTGGAGGTAGCACAGCAGATGATGGTCTGGCGAAAGCTGATGAAGATAGGTGCATGTGCAGTGAGCGTCTTTTGTAGTGTAGTAGGCGCTGTGGAGTATCATGCTTGTCAATGCCTACTGACATACCACCAGAGGCGCGCTGGGTGACCCAGTCAAAGGGGCTCTTCCAAATACTCTTGCACATTATTCTATCATTCAAGACTAACTCAAATCTGATATGCAGGCTCAGCAACCTATCTGGAACATCTCAGAATCATGCACTGAAGTCATCAAAAGTTTGTTGATGCCCAGCCTAATATCCAATTTGCTGACTCATTATCTCATTCTGTGCATAGCTGGTCCAACCCATTGTGATGAATTCTTTGTAAGTCTAGTCTCCACTTGAATTAATATTGCCCATACTCATTAAACACTATCATTCCCAGCACACATTGTGCCAGCACAAGTGCTGTTACTCTCCTCACCATGAGCATGCTGCTGGCTATGTCCGTACCCTTCACTTTATCCTCTGCCACTACTACCACAGATATAAAATTCAACCTACCAAAAGCCATGGATCAGCTTTGCCACATCATAAACAAGAAATCAAACTCCCTGAATTCTGTCCCTTTGTTTCATTCTACCGTCATTCTACCGTGAATCCTAGATCACTCCTCACTCCCCCACAATATATAGAAATATTTTTGTGACAAACTACATGTGCAAATACCCCAAGGCTTCGAGGGTGACTGTCACACAGGCTTTCGTGGCCCTCAATGAGGAGAAGACCAAGGTAGTATCCCAAAGTATAACCTATCGTATATTAACTGAGCTTTCTCTCTAGTTCTACAGTGTGTTCTCAGCATTGACAACAAGGTGAAGAAAGGCTTACCAAATTTGGCCAGCACTGCCACCCGTGATTGACACTCACTTTTGGCCATGGCTTGGTTCAGGTGAGTCTCATGCCATGGGACACCACCCTCTCATTAATATTAGATGTTCAGCTCATATTTCACACCAAGCAGTGCTATTCTGTGGGATGCAGCATGTGGGTGGGTACAGGTGCAGCTAGCCTGGGGAATGATGAACAGCTTCAAGCAGCATGGACCAGATTTGACTAGCGTGTTCAGTATAATTTTGGTGCAGTTTCACACATATCCAGCCAGATAATATGTACTAGGTAGTTATAAGGGCAACCTCCAGGGGAAGTGGAATATCACACTGAACACTGGCAGATGGGAATCCGAAGATATATAAGCTCACAGAAGACTACATACAAGGATACACACCTGGCAGATGGGAATCCGAAGAGAAAAGCCTGAGGTTCCCACTGCCAAGATAACTACCTAAAGGAGTACGCAAATAAGCACCAGGACGTACTGTGATTACATAACAGGATTGGAATCCAATCCCATTACATAAACACAGTGCATTCGTTCTTCATTTTCCTTCGCATAAGCACCCGGTTACGTAACAGGATTGGATTCCAATCCTGTTATGTAATGCAAGTGCTTATGTGAGTGAGAATGGATGCCAAGTTACATAATGGGATTGGATTCCAATCCTGTTATGTAACCGGGCGCTTAAGTAAGCGAACTTGAACGAAAAGATAGGGGCAAGGGAGATAATGGGGGGAAGGGAGAAGTGGGGAAGAATAGATAGGAAGAAGAGATAATAGAGAAGTGTAGAACCACATGAAATGGGGTTCCCCTTACATCACCCCCCCTCTAGAGTGTGACATCCCGACACACTGAGACCTACTGGAGGGACAGGTGTTTTTTGACAGAAGGTGTCGAAATCTGCAGCACGAATGCGACGAGGGGCACCAGGATGGAGGAGGTGGAAGTCGGCAATGAGGTCTGGGGCTGCTAAATCTGTCTCAGGAATCCACTCATCATGCTCATACCCATAATCCTTCCACCTGACCTTGTATTGGAGTTTCCCATGGTGGAATTGACTGTCCAAAACCTGTTCAACCTCATAATGCTCATCTTCCCCTACAAGGACTGGGGGAGGTGGGGGTTGAGCTTTCCGACCAGGAATGGGGTCTGGAGGGGCTGGGAGGAGCTTCACCACAGGGAAGACAGGGTGGAGGCAACTCATAGACTTGGGGAGTCAAAGACAGTAAGCATTGGAGCCGACCTTGTGTTCCACTAGGAATGGGCCTAGATTCCGATGTGACAATTTCTTAGAGGGGCAAGTGGTGCTAATGTCGCTTGCATCTAGGAAGACTTTGTCACCAGGAACAAAGGTAGGGGCTGGCTCACAATGACGATTATACTATCGAGCCATATCCGCTTTTGCCTTTACAAGGGCAGCTCGGGCTTCAGACAGAGAGTCAGCCATTCGTTGTTTGAACTCATTCACAGCTTCTCTTCTAGATGGCTGCTGGTGAGGTTCAAAGCCCATGCGTGGGTGACGACCAGAGTCAAGCATGAAGGGAGTCTCTTTTGTGGATGAGTGGACATGGTTGTTGTACTGGAACTCTGCAAGGGGTAGGAGGTCATCCCAGTCATCCTGTCACTCATTCACAAATAGGCGGAGGTATTGCTCCAGCTCTTGGTTGACACGTTCTGTCTGTCCATCAGTCTGTGGGTGGTATGCAGTGGAGGAAGCCACCTCAATACCCAGAAGTCTGTATAGCTCACGAGTGAACTCACTGACAAACTGTGTACCTTGGTCTGAAACCGTGCGGAGGGGTAGGCCATGGTGTCTCCAAACATGATCCCCAAAGAGACGAGAGGCTCCCAATGCTGTAATTGTGGTCAAGGTGGGGATGAAGTGAGAACGTTTGGATAAGGAATCCACAACAACCATCACAGCATCGTACCCATGCAACTCAGGGAGTTCAACAATGAAGTCAACACTGACCGTCTCCCAATGCTGCTCAGGAACCTCCAGAGGGTGTAGTTCTCCAACAGGCGATTGACGCCGAGCCTTGGTGCACAGACATAGGTCACACGCCTTTGTGTAGCTACCAATGTAGCGAGACATGTGAGGCCACCAATAGTTCCGAGAGACAAGTTCCAAGGTCTTCCAACGTCCAGCATG